>VZSZ01008919.1:661040-723770 GCA_013398815.1 Ibidorhyncha struthersii
CTTCACAAAACTGGAATGTAAGACGTTAGGGGGGGGGAAAAAGTTTCTTAAGAGCTGTTCAAGCTGGTAAGCTAATTAGTAGAGATAAATACTGACATGAAAATGCTTGTCAGGGAAGAACTGTTGCCAAAAAGCAGAACTTGGACTTGATTAACGTGAAGAAGTATTACTTTCTAAATGTGTAAGTCAGCAAATTAAACTCTTTAAATTCTGCATTGTAAGATCACTGAAATGATTATTTAGCATATCATTAGTGCTGGTAAACAGCTATTACAAGTACTTCAGCTGACTTCCCCCCCATAACTGCTCTTTCCTTTCAGCCCATATCCTGAAGTTTTATGAAACAAATTCAGTACTTTATGAGCTTTTTTTATTACATTCTTGATGCCGTTCAGCAGTTGCATGTTCAGTGTGGCAATCTGCTAATACCTAGAAGGTAAGAAAATAAATGTCACAGCTTTGGAGGAGGGACAAAGAATGTGCTTCTCACGTGATAATTTAAAATTTTCTGCTGAAATCTTGGAGGGAATGGAGTGAGGCTCTCAAATGCAAAAGATGTAGAAAAGGAAAAGCCATTTTTTCATCAGCAGGGGGTCTGAAGGTGGGTAGAAAAAACATTAGCCACCATTTTCACTTGAATCTGTATTAATAATCTTCCTGGAAGGGGCAAGATGTTTGTCTGGGAGATGTCGGTTCGACCCTGGCGGGAGAGGGGAGGCTGGAACCCACATCTCACGCTCTGAGTAAGTGCTGTCGTTATGAGGGATTCCTCATCCCTTGCTGTTACAGAGCGAGTCCTCTGAAACGTGGTGTTTAGCCTCAGAAAGAGGCACTGTATTGAGAAGAGAAGCTTTCCCCTGCAGTTGCCAGGGAGCAGTCCATGCAATAGGGTTTGGCTCCTCCAGGTACACCCAGTGGTGGTGGTAGAGTGAGATGCAGGCAGTGGCCCGCAGCATACGCTGCCTTGCACGCCCCTTGCTCAAGTTTTTGGGATTTGTCAGACTTTCTCAGCTGCTGTCTGTGGTGCTTTAGGGGTTCAGTGGTATAGATGGAAAAAGTTAGCTTTTGGCTATGCCAGCCCTTCAAATCTGAGGTAGAAGCAGTAGTATTGAAAGTCATTAGCTGTAAGTTTCAGTAGTTATCAGTTATGCCATTTTTGAAAGAAAAAAAGAAAATGTTGGTTGATATGGGGGCAGGGGGTAAGATTAGGCACCCATTATTTAAGAAAGACCACAAAGGTCCTACTTCTGCTTACAATTCTTACCCTAACTCTCTCTGTAGTTCTTGAATTCATTGGGTTCTGATGTTTTTTTATGATTCACTTAAACAGTTTAAATGCGGACCGTTGCTCAAAGTAATCCTACTGTCATCCCTTCAGGCCTCTCTCTGCTGCTTCCCGTGTGCTCTCTGTGTGTGTGCACTCAGCTGAAGGAGGAGAACTATTTGGTTTAAAAGTAATCCTAACAAATACATAATTTCCCCAGTCATAGCTGTGCTAAGGCTAAAGCAAGGGACAGAGCAGAAAGTGCAGATATTTAACTTAGAAGCACCAGCGCACCTAAACTGGTTTAAGCCAATTGTGAAACTGCTGTAAGTGTTGTGGCAGAGTGTTCAATTTTGAGGCTTTCAAATCTTTTTGTTTTGACTCTTGGCCAAACATTAACTTAGTGTTGGCTGTGTGAGGTTTAAAAGCCTCTGCTAAGCTCGAGAGTGAGATCTGTGCTTCTGGTCTACTACCCTATAATTTATTTTCATGTAAATGGTTTGAAAAAGTGATATTTATAGCATAATAAGAGCCATGCATGCCTGATTAATTTCTCTACAAAGACGGATAAAAATGAGCAGTAATACAGACGTACTGTGCATAGTCATGCTTTCCTATTTGAAATGAATAGGGGTGATAAAGGATGACAGCTTTGTAAGGCAAACATCCGATCCCAATTCTATTGAAGATGCTGTAAGTTTTCTTGCTGAGTTCAGGATGGTGTATGCTTTGGGCCTACTGTCTTCAGTATTGGTATTGATTTCCATTTTCCTTGTCGTGTTACAGCCTAAAGACTCGTGTCAACCAATCTAGAGAGTCAGAAAATCTCAGACAAATATGCTACAGGAACTTCATGTCACCTGCAGTTAAAACAGACGGAACAGAGTTAGGTAGCAGAAAGATAAATGCAGGTTCTTTGAGATTGTTGTTTGTGGGTATAACTTCAGAAATGCCTTAATTTGCAGCCTCTTATTTCATTGGAAGTGAATGGTAAAACCTGTCTTGTTTTTTCTATGGCTTAGTCATTGGGTTTTATGCTTCAGAATAGCTATAGAAAATGCCCACTGAATTGACAAATGAGGAACTTGCTAGATAATTAAATTTAAAAAAAATAATAGAGAATTCTGTGAAGCAGAACTCCTACTGATGGATTGTTGTGTCTGAGTTGAGGTGCCTTGTAAGAGCTTTTCTTAAACAGGGACATTTTTATTTAAGGCTTCTGTCTGCCGTTTTGCTGTACTTGTGGGTGCAGGTTGGACTATAATACTTTACATTTTTGCTTTGGTTTCTGTGAAAGTTTTACATGGCTGTATTTATAATGAAATCAGTGGAGCTGCCCATAACAGATACCACACTAACCAAAAGCAGAAATGGGGCATTTTCTCTACAGTGAAAGTGAAGACAGCAGAGTAATATTACATCCAAATCAAAGTAACTCCTTTCAATTTGACAGCTATTTTCATGTGTTCCATGTCTGTCTTCCTCTGAGATAGCAAAACACTGGAATGTATAGATGCACAGAACAACTTAAATGTATATACCTCAGTCAGTGTGAAAATGGTCTGTGTCCTTACCAGAAGCAACGTGTTGAAATTTCAAAGTCAACTTGTGTTTTTAAGTCCTCTCTTTATTATCTAAATTTTCTGAGGCAGGCCGGTTTCCTTTATTAAAATACGACAGAAATCTATGGTAGTTATGACTTTTTAATTTCGTAGGAATTTTACTCGTTTTAAGATAATCCTTTCACAGCTCACCTCTATAGTAGATAATTTTTAATATATATATTTATATATTTTAAAGTGAACCCTTTGTTTCTGTCTTCCAGCCTTTCTTAAAAATCATTTTCATTTTCTGGTGGGAGGGAGAAAGGTGTTTAGAGATCTGCGTAACCAGGATTGGAAAGTGTTTATTTAATCCCTCTGACCATGCTATGCATCTGCACTGTTCTTCCTGCCCAGACCCATCAATCAAATTGCACTTTTAGTTGCTTTTGCCCTAGTTGTGCACAAGGCTGGTAGGTGTAGCTGAAGTCTTCATGCCTGCAAGAGGCAGGTTTTACTCTGTGTCTATACAGTTTGAGCACACACAGCTTCACTATTGTACCACTTGCTGATGGCAGGAAATGATCAAAGTAGAAAGTATGTGAAAGGTAGGTTTAGGAGAAAAGACCAAGGGTGCAGTTCAGGTTTGTTTTTCTAGTGAAAATATTACGAGAAGCTGTAAAATTCAACAGACTTCAAATTGCATCATTCTCTATGTAATGTGCGATCTTTACACGCTCTGGAGTTTGAGGGAAACATTTTGGGGGGCTTCTATAAGCCTGGCAGTTTAAGATTCCTTAGAGGGAGAGGAAAGCTTTCAAGTCATCCCAACCTTCCTGCATTTGCTCAAGCCATAGAAAGTAAACAGTACCAAGTTCTACATGGTTGTGTGCAACTGCAGTAAAATGTTTGAATAGTTCAACGGAATCACACATAACATTAGTTCATGGCGTGATCAAGTTTTAAAATTAGTATGATGCCTTTTAAAACACTGATCAGTGAGCTTCTATTTTGAAATTGCTAAGAGATACCACAACTTGGTTGCAGGACTAGCAGGAAGAGTTTGAAATGCTTTTTGTTAGAAGACATTGGCAAAATGTAAGGTTTCTGTGGGAATATGTTTCAGTGAAATTTCTTCCAAAAAGGCCAACTGTATTAAAAAAAAAACAAAACCAACTTTAGAAGCTAATTTCATTTTCCTTAAATTTCAGGATGTAAAACTAGGAGCAAAAGACTTCAATTTCTTCAAAATAGGATGCAAAACATAGTGGTTTTATCAGAAACATTGAAACTTTGGTTTTGCTCCATTTACAAATGACCGAGAGTTTGTCACAATAAAAATTTAGAGAGCTTGAACAGAAAAGCACTTTGTTGTTGAAGGATTTCACGTTTTTCTTGTAGAAGCAACAGAATATTTTTAATTTAATGAGATCAAGGGAAATACAGCATTTGATCATTTTGTAATTTAATGTTCCTTATAAGCTAAGTCAGTTTTACTGCTTTGTTGATAGGTGCTTTTTATGTATTGCCTAATGTCACTGATTTATTCAGGGAGAGTCACATACATTTTTTTCTGCATGTGTTCCATTCTGTTTTTTTATTATATGCCAATAGAAATACAACTGAAAGATAAGTGGCCAAGGAGTGAGTGTTGCACAGAAGAAGGAGACCATGCAAATGTCTTGATTTTCATAAACACATCTACTCCCTACACTTAGGAGTGGCTGAGCGTACCAAAAAACAACCAAAGCAAAAGCATCAAAAGTCTTCTCAAAATTGTGACATTCTTTTAGGATATGTTACTTTTTTAAATTTTGTCATTTTAAAAGGAGGGTTGGCTTCCTCATTATATTTATGAAGACCAAAGACACCCCCTCAATGTCTCAGCAGGGCAGCCTTGCAGTTGGGAGGATTGGATGCTGAGTATGGATCCTTCACTGCATATGTGTGTGGCACAAGGTCTTCCCAGAGGGAGGAAAGTTTGTACATGAGTACTATTCAGACATGAAGTGGGGGATCTGGTATGTGGTATTTCAGAAAAAAAAAAAAACCCTACATAATCTTTGTCTCTTTATAACTGTTGATTTAAAACTTGAAGATTAACATTGCTTTCCTAGATTCCTGTGAAGTCACCCAAACAGAAGTGCTCTGAGTTTTAAACGCAAATTTGTGTCATTTCCCTGGGCATCAGCAGGATGTAACTTGCTTTTGTACTTCAGCACTCCGTCATTTTTGTCTCAAACCATGTTTTCTCTAAAGTCACTTACGTTTACACTATACTCTGGATGTTTATGTAATTCAGACAGCTGGGGGGGACGCTCAGCCCACTTTTTAACAAGCTTGAAGGAAGTTAAAAATGAGAAGGGTGTGTGGGCAATAAAAAATTTATGGTGCTGTCACCTGACTGTATTGCAACCCTCTATATATCTGTTATTTGTTACTCAAATAATTCAGAGTGACAGCATGCCATTTCCATCCATTTTTCCTGCTATCCCCCAAACTGGTGAGGTGAATTAAAGTAGCTCATTTTATATGAAGTAGTGACCAGCATTTGTCCTCTGTGATGTCCAGCAATCAGACATGGTATATTAGGTCATTGTATTTACATAGAAAAGCATTTAGTCTTGACCTTATGGTGTAAACTAGAAACAGAGTGTTTTAAAGCACTATAAATCAGTATTTTCCTGCATCATTTTGCTCTAGGTATCTAAGGGGGAAATGTTCTGCCTTCCAGCATGTTTCTCCAGAGCTTGAGCGAGCCTTCACTAATCAGTCTTCCAAAAAGATTTGTGTGTGTGGCTATGAGGAAAGGCATTGAATATCATGTCTTACATTATTTTCTGAAAAATAATACTGGCCTAATATGGGGAAATGTTAGTGCGAACTTGTTGCAGATGTTGCTGAGGTGCAAGTGACTGTAGCTATAGCTATAGTTTACCACGTGGACACACTCACATAGATCTTATATAAATTGTTTTGATTGATTTTTTTTTTTTTCCCCGCTCCTTTTTAATGATTTTGCCCTTCTTTGCTAGCTTAGCTACATCTTTTGGTGTTAGAAAAAAATTAAAGCAGATATACTGCATAGTATTCCGGTTTCTTTTGTCTTTCTGAGGATTCTAAAGTAACTCCATGGATAGTCCACACGTTTTAGTATAAGACACTTCTGACTCTATTTACTGAGGGATACTCATATGTTTAACAGTATTAGTTACGTTTTTTTCTATCTGAGATCTAAAAGCTAATGCTGACATACTAATTTTAGAATCGTTTCTAGTATGGTTATACAGATTTACAGTTTGTAGTTAAGGAAGCCAACTAATGCTGTAGATCGGTGAAATTGCCCTCAAGACAAGGGGCAGGGGAGTGACGTGGTAACTAGAAAAAAGCTGGGGTGGTAAGGACATCAGAACTTTTTTTTAGCAGAACATACTGTAATATCTGCCTCAACTAGCTGCAAAACTGTGAGAGAAAACAGTAGGAAAACTGCTTAGTAAATGTTAAAATACTAGATTTGTAAAATTACTAAAAGTAAGTATGAAATGGGTGTAACATCAAAAAACATAGAGACCACTGTCTTCCAAGGTTTTGTTTTAGATCTGTTCAGACAAGTTATTGAAAAGTTTGGGGTGTTTTGAGTGATTTTTGTGCTGTTCTTTATCACACTGTCAAAATTAAATTATTTATTTTCAGATTGAGAAGAATGTGTTTTTAATGAAGACAAATAATAGCTCAAAACCTTTTTTAATCTTCTCTTGTTAATCTGATTTCCAGTGCACTACTCCTTACCTCTGTTATACTCTGTTTTGTCTGATTGTTAAATAACTACTTGTAAGGCAGAAATGTTTAACTGAAGGCATCTTGTTAAATTCTGTCAGTTGAGTGCTCAGAAGCTCTGCATATGCTTCTGTTTTGAAAGCTAAGCACAACACGATGACTGCCAGGTCTTGTCTGCCTTGAGCAAATGAGAGGTATAGACTGAGGTAACTGAGCATCAGATATTCTGTAATGGTAGTCCCAGAAGTATTGGCTCAAATTAAGATCAAAATTCTTCTTAAGGGATGGGTTTATGCTCAAAATGTTGTTACACTGATAGTTTTGATACAACTTTAGTTTCTTCTTTCTTCTTTGTCATGTGTCATTTTCTTCAGATTGAAATATTTTCTAAAAGTGGTTGATAAATCCATCGCATAAAATAGTTTTCGTGCTTGTGTTGGCATATTTTGTTCTGAAGCATGGCATAATGTTTTTGGAACTCCGATTTCTTTGTCCTATTTTTCTCTTAGGTTAGATGAAGCACATTGCAAGATTTTTATAGTCCTTTTTGCTTTCAAATATCATAGAGCAGTCTGCTCTTAATGGTTTCAGGACATATACTGTCCCCTAGCTAATACTACTTTTTCTAGAGAATTGGTCTTTCTGTATGTGCTCATCCACATCCTCTGCATATTATCTGTTGTATCCTTTTTTGTTCAATTCATAATCTGTTGACTCCTTTCAAAAACTGCTGTTTACAAAGTTTCTTAGCACACTTACCACTTTTAGCTGGATTAAGAGAATTGTTGGTACGTTGTACCTAAATTTGTCCAGCTAATGAGAAACTGGAAAGAACATGAGACTTGAAACTGAATTACTGGCTTTAACTGAAAATCTCAGAGGCACTTCGTTGTCATGTCTCTGCTTGTACTTGGAAAAATAATTCCCGGAACTGCTCTTAATTGTTGTTCTGAGAACTGGGACTGTGTAAGTCAATTAGAAATGAAACTGCTAAAAAGCTGTGACAATCTGTTTAATTGTTACCATAGTAATTACATAAATAAATTCTCTTTACTGAGATAGGCATTTTGTGACCCAAAAGTTCTTCTGAAGAAAGTGCTTGTGTGCTGTTTTGCTGCTGAGTGTAATAATTTTTCATATATGGAAATAACTATAGAAGTGTTGTTCTTAATACTGTGTGATGTCAGTTGATGTAACTGTCCTTTAAAGCGTCTCTTCTCTACTTCATTTTCTGAAAAAGTCTTCACATTGTAGTGTTTTCACAGTTTAAGGTTATTGATATAGTTATCTACCTCAAGATTTTTGGCGGGACGTTTTGTTGCTGACTGGTATATTATCATTTCCAAGAGTCAAATGGTTCACATCGGGTGGGTTTTAGTTTATGTATTGTCTGTGATTTTTTTTTTTTGTGCTGAGAGGGGTGAAAACTGATATCAGTTCAGTTTCTCTTTTGAGACTTCTGGCTTTTGCCTGAAAATCTTAGGAAGTAAGATTTGTCCAAGAATTAGTGATATTGAAGCCTGGTTACACTGGGGAGCTAGGCAATAAACATGCTAATTACTTTAGATACAGATTGTTTCTATAGCACCACTGCCAGTACAGACCACAGATCCATCTGGAAGAGGCTCATAGCAATTGCTTTGGGGAAAATGCAGGACAAGGCTACAATGCTATTTGCTTAGATAACATTCAGCAAGAAATACACATTACTTCAAAAAAAAAACAAAAACCCCATAACTGCACACGCAGGTCCACAAAGCACTGCAGAATACAATAACCCTTATATGTAGTTTCTGCATTCATGATGTTTTGTAGCCATTACTTCTGCAGCTGAATGCTCGGGCTGTTTGAGAAACTAGGTGTTTTTTGCTTTCAGTCCTATTGCCTGATAATTTAGTTTGGTGACTCTGGTAATCCATGAGCTAGCGTACTGGCATAACAACTCTGTTTTTTTTATTTTGCTAGTAATTCTTTAAACTTTGACTTTTGAGCACGGAGATTTTTTTATTTTTGCTTTTATCATCATTGACTATTATAGCTCTTTTATCATCCAGTCATTGAAAGTCATGAGATCTTTTTGCAGTGAGTTTATTTTTCTTAAAACTGAATAATTATGTGTCTCTGGCAGCCTTCCCTTCCCTGCTCCTGCCACGTTTCCCTGTCACTTGTGAATGTTAAACAGCAGCAGTTCCAGCAAAGAGCATGCGACTTCACTAATAACCTCTCGCTGCTGTGAAAGTTGACCATTTATTCATACTTTCAGTATCTGTTGTTTAGTCAGTAGCTGCATTCCCATCTGCCCTACGGCAGCACTTTCTTTAAAGAGCCTTACCTGAAGGAGCCTGTCGGTGCCTCTGATAGAGGTGAAACCTGGGAATTTGTGAGACATGACTTCCCTTTCACTGCCCTGGTACTGCTGCTGGAATATGGTGTCCCACGTCATCCTCCAGCTGCTCGTTTCTGTCTCTTCATTTAATGTAACACAAGCACTTGCGTTGCCATAAGATGAACTAGATAGGAGAGCTGTTCTAAATGTAAAACTAAGGCCTCCCCTGCCAAATGTGTTTACATAAAACAATAAAAAACCCACCAACTAAATAAAAACAACAGCAACAAAACCACAGTTCCCTGGACGAGATCTCCAACTCTCCTGACACACGAGGGGTTGGGGATAGCGGGGAGGATGGAGCAGGTTGATGGAGAAGTTTGAGACTCTGTCTTTTGGTGGAATACTGGCTTGCACTGACTTAGAGTATTTGTGCAGTTAAGGCTTTAACGTGCTGAATGTTAACTCTGGAGTTACTCAGCGGGCCTTTCTTTTTCTTTATAAAAAGTGCTGTAAGTTGTGTGAGCCTTGAGCAGAAAACCTGCTGAATAAAGTGGTGCAAGAGCCTACTGCAAGCCACATAGTAGCAGTCTTCCCAGGGTCATCATGAGTAGTTTAAACAGAATAGTTGAATAAAAATCTAGTTCTGCTTGTAGACTGTCTTTCAAAACTCCTTTCAAAGCGATTTTAAAAAAGTTAGTCTCACGGGCCTGGCAAATAGGAGCAGTCTTGATGACCATGGTTCGCTTTTCCCTTCAATATTCAACTAGTGATTGGTTTGCAGAGCTACAAAGCAATAGCTGTATCAGTAGTTTCCCTATTTGCAGAGTGTTATCATCAAGTCTTTGTAATGTTTTTGGACATACCAATAGTATTAGTCACTATGCTAACACAGAAGGTCTATCATCTTTATGGTTAAAATTTAAGAACTTCAGAAAAAAAGGGAAGTTACTGGAATCTCTGCATCGTCTTTAAATTTGTTTCACTTCTTAATTTAGCTCGACTAAATCTGCTGCTGTTTTTAAAAGCAGCTATCGCTCCAAATATCTTATTGTGGCTGTCAACTGTTTGTCTTGCTGTGATATGCTTCTTGAGTGTTTTTTCATCTCTTTTCACACCTTCCCGCAAGTTTTTGGGACGACACGTCTGTGGTGGGCCTCTCAGAATTTTGATGGATATTTTCACGTGCATTCATCTGCATTGCTAGGAAGCCTGTCGTGATGATGCTCTTGTATCCCGCAGTGAGGTGGTCCCATGGATCTTTGCTGAGACACCCTATAAAACATAGACAATTGGTTAATATAAAACCATGTGGTGAAGAGCAGTTTTGGGAGTGGAGGGGTTGAAAATTGTGGTATTGATTATTCTGAAATGATGTCTGAATTCTACCAAGATTTACCAGGTCTCTCCAGAGGCTTGTAAGGAAGACTAGATTATTGCAAAACTGTAAAAAGAATGGATTTGCAGCATCATTTAAAGCAACACAAGTTTAAGATGCATACCCAAGCTGTGGGCTGTGGTGACCTATCTTTCTTTCTCTGACTGGAGCGATCTGAACTCCTTTTTCGGTACACCTTCAAATAACTTTTGATAGGAAGGCTCAGTTTCTCCCATTAGAGATGCTTGATTTCATACAAATAACTATCTGTTTTCACTAGAGACCGCCTGTATCTGTTCCATGTTTCCACAATGGGTCCTATGTGCCAGACCAGAAGCAGTTACGCTTTTGTCTGGTGCAACAACTAGTTTATTTTTAAATTTTATAAGAAACTGGAATATGAGAGAACTGAACTTGAAAATTCCGAACAGGCTTAAGGCTAGGACACTCACTTTAAGGTCAGCTGCTAGCATCCTTTGCGACAAGGACTTCAAATAATCGGTTTTCATTATTTGTATGTGTATGCGCTTGTCACTTCCTCTGTAGTTTATGACTTGCTAAGCCTTTTGTGTGAGGAGGAAAAGCCCATCAAAATATCACTCTTAAATGGCCAGAACTAATTAACAGCCACTATTTCTTTTCTGCCTTTTTTTTCCCTCTGCATACTACGCATTTAGATAAAAGGAGATCCTCACAAAGCTTGATGAGAGTTATTACCTGATCTTCAGTGCTAGAGATGAATACACTACGAATAGGACTTGTATTAAACATAAACTTGCTCTAAAGAGTTAAAAGCAGATCTGTCAGTATTCTTATATGAATTAAACCATTAACACTGCAGTTGTTAATGTTTTTCTTTATAAATTTTGTAAGAACAAGCCCTGATAGGAACATAATTTATGGAACAAAACTCATATGTATGAAATTAAAACATGGTCCTTAATCTTACTGTTTTTTCATGGTAAATACTATTTAAATTTAGACTGTGAAGTATATTTTGTTTTGGCAGGCCTAAATTATTTCAGAATTCTGAATACTAATTGTCACGTGAAGCTTCTGAAAATACAATTGCAAGTAAAAGTCAACTTTCTGGGCATGCAATTCTGTTATGGGAAAGAAAGGTGGAAGTAACTCACCCTGATCCAGTCCTTGCAACTTCCTTTCCAAAGCTGTCAATTCTAAATAGGCTTTGTTTTGCCTTGCAAAATCACAGTCATCTTCTACCATATTATGAAGAAGAACATTTCTTAATGCTATGTATTATATTGACTAATTTAATAATTTGAGGTGGTGTTGATTATTAAAAAAACCCCAAACCCCAAAACAACAAACAAAAAACCAAACCAGAAAACCAAAATAACCCCAAGGGAACTTGGCGTTGAGATAAACACTGCATTAAAATTTATTGTGGACAAATAACTAAAACCTAAAAATCAATTAGGAAGTTATTATAAAGGATAAAACCATAAAGCAATAGAAAAAGACAAAAGTAGTGTTTAAAATACTGCAAACTGCTAATTAGCACTGCTGAGAGTAAAGCGGCTGGGGGACTTCCTCTAGTAGTCAGTGGAGTACACCCAAACCCCAGGGTAGCTATTCATATTTAAGGATTTAAGCCTTTTGTTTAATCTTTTCATGGAAACCAAAGTCCAGTTAAACATGTTGTTGGGATGGAGCCGATGTAAAGATCAGGAAGCTGGGAAGCACCTGTGTGTCCTGTAGTTTCGTCACAGCCAAAGAAAGATTAGCCAACAAGAAATTCTGCCTGTTTTGTCCATAAAAGGAGCTTTCAGATTGGGAAAAATCACTACGGATGCTTGTGATGCAGATGTTGCTGCAGGGGAGGATCCTGCAGAGGCTCACTTAACGAAGCCCTGCTTAATTCACGGACTTTAGTGTTGCAGAGTTATACTTAGCCCTGGGTAGTGTGAGAGAGGACTGAGTAAAATTTCACTCTTATTCTTCGTTCTGATGCCAGTGGCTGTTTGACCCTGAGAAATTTTAGGACTTAATTGCTTTCTCCCTTTTTGGACTAATAAAATGGGGCCTCTCTAGTGATCACAGGGAAGTCTCAGATGAAAAGCAGCATTTCACTTAATTAGTAAAATGTATTCTGTTGACATAGCTAGTAACATTAATCACTGAGCATTAAATTAAAGTAAAAACAGCAAAACTCCTTTCATGTGAAAGGAATGCATTGGAGGTGACCTGTTGACCCAAAGTGCTGCTTAAAAGCTTTAAAAAGCAATATAAAATTTGTAAAAGATAGTGGGAATAATGTTGCTTTAGAAACAAGTTACTGATAAACATTTCTGTTCGATAAAGCTGGACCTGGGGGTTAAAGTTCTTTTGTGACTATTACTTACAGGACTGGCAATTGTCTGGTTAATGACATTATATTTTGCTTATTTGAGCGAGAGGTAGATTGTTGAATACCAAGTAGTGGGACTAGAACCGAACAGAGTTTGCCCTGATAACCTTGAAAACTCACTGCAAGCTGCAGATTGCACCAGATTCACTAAACAGAAGTCTCTTTCATGTTTAAATGTAAAGAAAGGAGGCAAGGTTGTAATTAAACCCACCAATTTTTCAGTGTGTGGGGCAGATGCATTTGGGAAAACTCATCTCTGTGAATTTTTACATGATAGTATACTTGGGTTTTTTTGTGAGGCAACGCGACCATGATTTGCCCAAGGGCATGCGTTGAGTCAGTGGTTTCACACATGCCTCCATTGCTGATGCTGGCTGGTCTGCACTGCTGGGCGCCGGCTGGGTGACAACAGCCTGTTTATCTTGACACGTTTTTAACCACAGTGTCAGTTAGCATGTGAGGGAGACAAAAATGCATTAGACTCGCTGCCTCTTGCTACTTGGTCTCTATAAGTAGATGTTTCTACACAAAGGCTATCCTCTTGCTAACTATTTCGTCTGACTGATGGCAAGCAGCAGTAGGTTTCATAAATTCCTGTAGGGTAAAGTTTTGCACACCAGTCAGCTGATTGAACAGGTTGTTGTCAGTAAACGCGGGACATCTCGTACTCCCCGTTTCCCGCTCTTTCCTGCTTTGCTCCTCACCTTCGTGGTGGTGCTGCCCTGGCTTTCCTTAATGCCTGTTCTGGCTCTGCTTGTGATTCTCTGCAGAGCTGGCTTAAATCTGGTTTTGCTTTTTCTGTTAACTTTCTGCTAGTTTAGTGCATCAAATTGACTTATGTGGAGGTTGACTGGTTGTCAAGGCTGGCAAGTAGACGAGGAGGAGTGGAAATGGTGCAGAAGTAGGCAGGTCCCTTCCGTAGGTAGCAAGCTGCTGCATCCCCTCACTTTATCTAATGAAATCGCACTCTGTGTAGTGAAAATCAGAGCAGGGTCAAGAGAAGACCTGGAACTGCTGATCTCAAGTGCTAACTTCAGAAATAGTAACTTTTGCTTCTGTTTCTTGACCTCTCATTCCCCTTTATCAACCCCTTTTCCTCCTACTGATGCTTCATTAAAAACAATACTTTCCCAGTCATTAATAGCTAAAATGTGAAATGAATGAAGCAGGATTCACTCTTAGTCAAGGAAGGAAGAGATGTTTCAGCAATGAATTGGTGATTGTTCTGGGAAAGAAACTTTGATTCTTGAGAGCCTCGAGAAACACTGGTGGGAATAATAAAAAGGAAGAGGCCAAGTGGAGAGAAGAATGAGAAATAGAGAATGTCATGTCTCTGCATTTCCAGCAAAGAGCTGAAAAATGCAAATGACAAGTGCGTGCAGTCCAAGTGCACACACTTGCACACAAGTCCAGGGAAAGATGATGCAAACCAACCTGAGAGCTGATGGGGTTGAGAAATGATGGAGAAATAACTATGTGGTTATGAGTCAGTAACCAATGTTTTTTTGTTATGGATGGAACAGCTCCTGTGTTGCCAGAATTGTAATTTAAAAATTACACGATGTGCAAAATTGTAAATCTCAAGTAATTCTTGTCTTGTTACTCTGAATTTTTAGTTGATGCATTTCACATGAAAAGTGGATTTTTTTTTTTTTTTTTTTTTAGAAAGAAGGCTAAATGATGAAAGTCTTAACGCTAGTTTAAATCTAGCCTAGTTTTTCTAGGCCTTTTCTTAGTGCCTTGCTTTACAGGTGCTCCTGTTTGTTATTGTAGCTACACATTTGTTATCTGTTATCTTTTAACATTAGTAACATGCATTTGTAGGATCAAATAAACCTCGGACAATTGGACAGTGCATTATGTACAAAGTGTTGAGCTGATTGATTTGTACTGCTGTCTTTTGGGAGATCATTTGGAGGAAAATGCTGAATGTTTAGTTCTTCCCACTTCATTCTCAGTCTTATGGATGCTGCTTTCCCCCTGAGAAGGCAGATATTTGCTAATCAATTGTTGTTCTGTTGCCTCTGGAGTTCTGATGCTGCACTGTTGGAAGGCAACATTGTGCTAAAGGATGAGTCTCCTGTTGAAAGTAAAAAAAACAAAAACCCAGAAGCCAGCAACCCTGTGTTTTCAAAATTAATTATAAATACAGTGCCAAAATGTTTTTCCATGCAGTCTTGCTGTCTCAGCATAATTCTACTCTGTACATGACACACAAGCAGCAAAAGCCTGAGATTTTGTTTCTGCAAGACTGCCGTTATTACTGATGTCAGCAGTAGTACTAACGTTGCTTCAGCCAGAACCTTCTCCATTCCACTTACATCCTTTCTGCATCATCTCCTACCTCAAGCTCTTAGTAGGTTCAGACTTACTCCAGCTTCCTTGCCTAAAGTACTGATAATCGACCTAAAATCAAAATGGGTTTTGTTTTTTGGGCATGACGGCAGAGACTTAATGCATCCAGAGTGACTATAACTGTTGTCAGAGGTAGCTCTGGAACATGATACTGCAGAGACCAAAATAGTCCCCAGTGCAGTTAGATAAGCTATGACTGTGTTTTGCATAGTATCATATGTAAAATATTGGGTAGATGTTGTAGCAGAAATAGATTGACACTAGGTACAGCAGTAACTTTCAGTTACCAACAAGTTTTTTGTTTTGTTTTGTTTTTTAAATGTGACCTTTTGCATATTTTCTTATATTGTTTGCTCTTCTTTTCAGAAATGGCTATTTAATAGGAGACTCTAGAATACAGCTATGTCTCAACTCTGCAGTTGGCCTATATCTAGTAGACCGCTATTGAAACAGAAAAAGTGGTGTATTTAATAGTTAAAGATTGTCAGTTAAATAGTTAAAATTTATCTGTCAAAACATGAGCATTCTGAAGTCTTTCAAAGAATTAATCTTCTGTTTAGGATCATATTTTGGGGGTTGTTTTTAGAGAAGAAGGAACAAAAATCCATCCAGTGTGGTTGTCTATCCTCAGTGAAATGTACTGTTACTGTCATTTTTCTAGGGGTCACCTCTGTTCGATCTTATCAAGCAGTCAAAAGAACGAGAAGGCCAAACTGATCAGCCTGAGCCTTCTTCCACTCTCAATCTGCCTCTCCAGCATAATCACACTGCAGCAGACCTGTAAGTGGCATGCGTGCTTGAGGTCTAGTAAAATGTGAAGTTAATATTGCCCTTAATATTTGAATCCACTTGTATTCTGTTTTCCTACTTGTTTGGCTTGGTACTTCACTTATGTCGAACTGCTGTATTTGTTGCTGCTTATTATTCATGTACGTTTAGCTAAATCAAATTCTGAAATATTTTTTTTCTAAGCTCTGTCAAACTTGTACTCGCAAACTGTTATCTTACTTGCCTAGGAATAAATAAGTCCTTTTATCAGGTATTTAATCAATATCTTGAATTTTTAATTCCTGATACAGGAATAACAGGTTATGGTAGCAATTAATTTCTTCTAATGGGGGAAGAGGGAAGAGTTCCTGCAAGTATTATTCATAAAAAATTGTTTCTTTATCCTGTGATGTTAAGTGCTTAATATATGTTGAATCTTCAGCTATCTTTCTCCTGTGAGATCTCCTAAGAAGAAAGTGTCTGGACCTCATGTAAGTGGTACTTCCACTCCAGATGGTCAGCCAGCTGTGACCCCCCAAACACAGAAACCGCAGAAATCTACCTCCCTCTCTCTGTTCTACAAAAAAGGTTTGTTACATCTGTATATGCTGAAATTGCAAAGTTACCTCTTGTTATTTATCCTTTTTTGGGTTTTGGAGCTCAACACTTCTTGAAAGGTTATAATAGAATCTGTAGTAAACACCGTGCAAACCCTCAGCTGCCTCCAGAGAAACAGTAAAACAGTGCCAGCAGGTTAATGCATGCACTTTGCACACTGCAAGTTCGAACTGAAAACTTATCTACAGATTGTAAGAATGGCCATATGGGTTCTGATGGGTTCTTCTATCATAGCATCGTTTTTCCAGCAGTCACCATAAATAGATGTCATGGAAACCTTAAGAACTGGGCAACCATATATGGTGGTTCCCCAAGCTTTGACTTTCTCCAGCTCGGGGTTTTCCCTGAGCCTTTTGAGATGTGTCTGCTTAGTAGATTCACGTTCCAAATGCTTGTTCGGGCTCTTTGAATCGACCTAGACATACATGAGCAGCATTGTTTGGTGTGGACTTCTGTGTGTCCACTGCCTGTTGTATGAAGAATCTTTTCCATTTATTTTGAGCCTGGCTTCTACTACCTTCCTTTGATGGCTCGTAGTCTTTGTAGTGAGAGATGGTGAGCATTCAATTGCTGTCCATCCTCCATTGTGTTCCTTTTATTTTGTATACCCCTATTATTACAACTTCAGTTTATTTTTCTTCTCTGTTTCTGAAGTGTATCTACTGGCCTATCTTCGACTGCGTACCCTGTTCTTTCGGCTTCTCTCTGAACATCCTGACCTGGAACCCTTGATCTGGACCCTCTTCCAGCACACGCTGCAAAATGAGTATGAACTTATGAGAGACAGGCACTTGGACCAGGTAACATTTAACAAAAAAGTTTAAAATTTTTAAAAATACCTTCCTGAACAAAATGTTCCTTATACATTCTTTAGCCATTGGAACTTATTTCTTTATTGACCACTCAAAGGAAAAATTAAATTAGAGTGAAGTCTATTATCTCAGTTTAATTACTGGCAGTGACTTACTATGGGGTCCTCAAATACCATTTATGGCTATTTTCAAAATAATGAAGACACACTGAATTTTCTAATAATTTGCATAAAAAGTACCCATTTTCTTTGGGAAGACAACATGTGTGGCTGAGAAAGGTTTTGGTATTCTGCTCTAAAATTGCAGCGTGTGAAATGAGTTTGGGAAGATACCATCAGCTCCAATTAGTCGATTGTCATACAGAGGTGGAGGGAACAGTAGTTGACTTTTATTCTGGAAGTTCCTATGAAGTTGAGTTGCATGCTAGTTTACAGAGCACAATCAGCACTAGAAAGCTCATCAATTGATTTTTTAATTTGAAAAGGAAGAAGCTGAATTAATTTTCTGCATTTCCAGTTGTCTTGTCTTATTTCTTTAACAGATCATGATGTGTTCCATGTATGGCATATGCAAAGTAAAGAATGTAGATCTTAGATTTAAAATAATAGTTTCAGCATACAAGGAGCTTCCCAACACAAATCAAGAGGTATGGAGATTCTTTAATGTTATCCCTCTATAAAAATGTTAAACTAATTGTTTCTCTCTGTTTGTATAAAACAAAAAAAACAATCCCCAAACTACACCTGAACATACAAAAGAAAACTTGTGCTTCACTGTATCTCCATTTTATGGAGGAGAAGACTGTCTCTAATACTAAATGTCTCTTTAAACATCTCACACAAATAGTTTGGTAACTCTCCTCAGAAAGCAAACTTCATTCCACTTTTTTACTTAAAGATGTGAAATAATCGGTTATGATTCTATTCAGAGACAGGATGAAAGATTCAGGTCTAGTGCTAATAGGATTTTCAATGACAACCCAAGTTCTCCTAAGAGTTACTTAACTTAGCACTAAGGGGAGAAGATAAGCAGATAAATTCCTGTAGAAGCTTTCAATAGAAATAAGATATCAAATAGATATGTATGTTTATATATCAAACGGATACGTATGGATTAAAGTTGTAGGCTTAATTCTGACACTAAGAAGCTCCTTTCTTTGCAAAGGCCTTAACATACTTAAATCTTTGCACAAAATGATAATTAAATCAATACAAAATCAAACAAACAATCCGACAGTTAATTAAACTGTAGGCATCCTTTTAGTAGCAGAATTTCTCATAGTGTATTTGCGCATCTTGGCTAAACTCCAGACTTCTGTCTCCAAGCCTAAAGAACTATTTTATCCACATCAGGTTGGTAATGATTATTTTTTTTTTACGCCTTGCAAGGTGTGCACAGTAGTGAAGCCTTTTTTTGATGATCGTATGTGTGAAAGCTTAAATTTGGAAAACGTTGTAAAAGTACTGATGAACTGCGTTCGCACTAAGGGGCGGTGCCAGTTAATTAAGTAGGTGCCTCTACTGATGTTCGTACATGTTTGGAAAAAATAAACAATTTAAAACAGTTCTAAATAGTATTTACAGTGGCTTGCATACAATGCATGTGCCATCTTAGCTCATATCTAACAGATATTTTTGAATGGCTTTATGAGTTTGTCAAATGTAAAATTGTCTTTTTTTTTTTTTTTNGTATGATTTCCTCACCCTCCGTAGACTTTCAAACGTGTTCTTATCAGGGAGGAACAGTATGACTCCATTATAGTCTTCTACAACTTAGTGTTTATGCAGAAGCTGAAAACGAACATTTTGCAGTATGCCTCCAACAGGGTAAGCTGCTAGTTGTGTTTAGTATTAATATTTAATAGGCTAGGAATATAGAGACAATAAAACCTTATGATTATTTTATTGTTTTTATAGCCTCCCACTCTGTCACCTATCCCACACATTCCTCGCAGCCCTTACCAGTTTTCCAACTCTCCTCGGCGTGTCCCTGCTGGCAATAACATCTACATCTCACCCTTGAAGAGCCCATACAAATTCTCCGATGGGTTTCAATCGCCCACAAAGATGACTCCAAGGTCTAGGTAGGTTGCTGACAAGCGTTTCTTGGACTAAATTAAAGGCATTTTGGGGATTTCAGTGGAAGCAAATTAGAAAACTGCACAGTCTAGTTTGTCAGTAGTCTGTGGTTATTGTATCTTTTCTGGTTAAAAGTTTGTGTCCTGTATTTGGAATCTTTATTCGTCTTTGAGCTCTTTCTGTTTCAGTTGAGTCAGTGTGCTCAAGGAGATTGGGGTTGGGGTTTTTTTGTGGATTTGTTGTTGGGTTTTTTTTGGTTTTCCTTTTGTTTTTTAGAATAGTCACATCCAAGAGGGTTTTTTTTGGCCTAGTTGTTTAAATGTTGTTGGCTTTGAGTCTGGATCACACTTCTGGAAAAACATAGATGAGCTTCATACGTTTGTTTAAAGAGAAAATACTTTTTTGGAACAAAATGGTTTAGACTATTTAGTTGACTGAGCGGAACATTTCAAACTGTTGGTCACTAGTTCATAGCAGATGAGGATGACAGCAGATGTGCAAGTCTCCGCTGGGTTTTTCAAACTAGGATCAAGTGAGCCCCATTGCACCTGGCCCACTGTGTACAAAAGTTAAAATATTACTGTATATTTTAGATTGAAGTCCTGCATTCTTTTGATTAGCAAATGCCTAAATGTAACGATGAAAGGATGATTATCTGGGGTACCCAGTGCTGAAGTGTCTTCCTGATGATAAGGGACAGACTGTGGGGGCCTCTGATTCTTTCAAGCCACAGTTTCTTTCCTATCTGTACGGTACGTTTGATTTGGCAATTCAGCATTCAGTGGCCCAAATAGAAACGTGACAGGTCTCAACACAGTAAAGCGTAATATGGATTTGCGCTGTTAGTGCAGAGAGAGGGGAAGAGACATTGTTAATGTCTTATGCTAAGATGTGCAAATTAGTGGATTCTTCTATCATTGTTAAATGTAGCTTAATCTTAAATACTTCTCTTCTTCATTTGGCAGAATTTTGGTGTCGATTGGTGAATCATTTGGGGTGAGTTTTAACATTTTTAATGTCTGGTCTTGAATATATGTAACTTTTGGAGGAATGGAGATACCTTGCTGACACCTGTAGAACTGGCCAGTTAAACGGCTCTAATTTAACGTGGGATATTATGGAATCTCTAAGCACAAATATTACAAGGATGTCCTGTTAACTCCTTTCAGATATCCATACTTCACTTTTAAATTTCTTGCATTTTATTTTAGTTGCTTAGAAAGAAGATAGCATTCTTAAACTGCAGAGTTCTAGAATTCCTGATTTTTTTTAATTTTTTTTTTTTAGTGGACGATTTGGAAAATTTGAGTACTTCCAGGATTTATAGGCAATTCTTTCCTTGTTTTCTTGTAATTTCAGACTTCTGAAAAGTTTCAAAAAATAAACCAGATGGTGTGCAGCAGTGACGGCCAGCTAAAACGCAGCGCAGAAGTAAGCACTGCTCCTAAGCCACTGAAGAGGCTGCGCTTTGATATAGAAGGGCAAGACGAAGCAGATGGAAGGTGAGAGATTGTTCTTGGCTTTTCTGTAATCTTACATATACTTGGTTCTTGCGGCTTTCCATCCTAACTTCTTCCTGACATCCTAACTTCTATTTGTTTGTGAACTTTAGTAAATGTATTAAATGAGAGATGGTGCCATAATACTTCTCAATTAGACGCTTTGATGTCAGAAGCGGGGATTTATTCAGTGCTTATACATCCAGCATCCCAGCGTTACTGCTGAGTGCTGATCCATGCTGTTGTCTTTCGTCAGTCTTTTAAAAAACAAACCCCAGATTTTTTAGACATATGAGAAATCCAGCTATGCTTGAGTTTGGTGTGGACGAAAAAAGAGTTTGCATCTTTGTAAGAGAAGGCGGTTTAAACCTTGATTTAAAGTTAGGTTATGAGGATGAAAAGGGGCTTTTTTTTTTTTTTTTTTTCACTTTTGCTTAACCATATGCTTTCTCTCTGCAGCAAACACCTACCCCAGGAGTCCAAGTTCCAACAAAAGCTTGCAGAAATGAGTGAGTATTATTTTTTTCATTAACTGCACAGCAGTGAGTGCCTTGGAAAAAGGAGTTTGTGGCCATTCAGATAAAAACATTGCTCAACACTGATGTCATTTTGGTAACTTGCTTAGTTTTTTGTAGTTGCACCGTTTAATCTTGAAAATGCAGATTATAAAATGGAAATCCTCAAAAGCCTTTTTGAGGATGTTAAATGGCACAGCAGCATAGAAGATGCTATATTACATGTAAGCAAATGAGCATGACACACTCTTCCTAAACAGCAGAATTCTTGAAATGGAATTAAATGCTTGCCAAGGCTTCCCCATTTGTTGTAATGACAGACCCTTAGCTGAGAGCTTGCAGGTAGAAACCAGTAGTAATTGGCAGCAGCATTTAGTTGACTAGAGCACCTTTTTAGTTGATTACAGTGTAGTAAAGGAAAATTATATACACAGAAAAATTGTATGTAATTTTGTATGTTGCTTTGCTGTCTTTTATACTAAAATGCCCGAGACAGCTTTTCTTTTACTGCAGATCAGCATTTCTTTCAGTTTTTACAGGATCACTTTTCTGTTTTTCAAATGAAAGTCAAAACTAGCTCATGAAAGGCAAAACAGCCCTGTCCCCACATCCGACTTGCGTTTTCCACTCCCGAGAAGGAACACGCTTGGTCTGACCAGGCATTCTCACTCTCTGGTAGTCTCAGCTCTGCAGCTGAGCAGATCTGCCCATTAAAAATTTCAAGTGTTTGCTCATCAAGATAGGAATGAGGATGGATCCAGGCAGCTCTCCTTTATTTTAGGGTAGGGAAAATGTTTCAGTGTTTACTTGTGGCAGAGGTTAAGAAGGGATGTTCTATCTCACGTCCAGTTGTGTTAGAATGTGTCACTGGGGGGAAAAGGGCATTTCCAGGGCACGCTGGCTCTGGGATGCGGGGACTGCTCAGCCATAGCATTTGCCTGGCAAGGAGACGAGACACCCGAGGTGATGCAGTCCATCTGCCCTCCGTGAGGATGAAAACAGACAAAGTGAAGGTACAGAAGCCACGAGAACTTGAGTGAACAGGGGGAATGAATTTCTGAAGATGTGTGAGATTGAGCAAGAATTGCTGAAGCAACTCAGAGCTACATGTTTATTATTTTAAAATGAGGGATTTGTTTTATTTAGAATAGTGTACTTCTATTCCTTGTGTCACAGTATTTAATTTCATTCCTATTTTGTGGTGGTTTGGGTTTTTTTTTTTTTTTTAGCATCTACTCGAACAAGAATGCAAAAGCAGAAACTGAATGATGGAAACGATACCTCACCCAGTGAAGAAAAGTGAGATTCTTCTCAGGACCAGGGGCTGCACTGCAGACCCTCCTAGATTGTTTTTATTTTACAGCCTTCATTAACTGAGTTGCTTTTTTTAGTTGCTTTTTATTCCGAACTGCTAGTTGAAAGCATTTGGACTTTTTAAATTTTCCAATGGTTTTCATGATACTTTGCCTTTTGATGTAGCATATATACAACGTAAGCCACTAAATTTAATTTATATATTTCTTTGAGGATTTTAAAAACAGACTTGGAAGGTGTCTTAGTTTCCTATTGCAGCATTACTGATTTAAGCCAATTCAGTCTACTTGGATTGAATTTTTCTGTCTAAAGACAAAAATGTTAGCTAGAATGATTTGAAATGCACTAATTTTTTTTTCTTAGCTTTCATTTTTAGATTTTCATTACTTGCAAATTTTGAAAATGAGGGGCCAGATACTGCAAAGATTCCTGTCTCTGCATATAATTAGCACATCAAATTCCCCTTAACCTAACCAGACCTTGCGGAGTCAGGGCCTCATGTTAGAAGTCCAACCTGAATTCAAAGCGAACTCATTATGTCGCCGTACTACTGAAACCAATACTTAGTGTTTTGTAGTTTTCCTTCCCCAGTTCTAACCCCAGTGTGATTTGGGAGGGCGGTTACACTGTCCATCAGTTGGAATTTCATGGAATATGAACCCCACAGAAATTCCTTCCAGAATCCCACAGGGAATCTTCTCAGAAGCTGAAGCTTCTTCCCATGTGCAGAGAACTTGATGTTTGTGCACTACCTTATCTTGGAAGATCTCAATTATTAAGAAAAAAGAACCCCAAATGTACATCCCACCTGGTATGCATAAGATTTCAAAATTCTGATGATGTAGAACTTTCTTGATTTCTTCAAATTTTCACCTCACTGTAGCCAAGCCAAATAGCTCGAGAAATGGGCACCGAATCTGTTTCCTGTAGCTGAAAGCCGCGTGTCTCCAGTCGGGTTCCAGGTAAGGGCAGCCTGGTCTCTAAAAGCACAGGGCACCTCCCATTGCCCTTCCTGCAGCCACTGCACTAAAGCTGAACTTGATGAGTTGGGAAAATCAGTCTGCCTTATTTTACTGAAAAGGCAGAATTTAATAGGCAACTCATGAACTGTTACAACTACCAACCNTACTGGAATTTTTCTTGCAATGATAAAGGCTTTGCAAAATAGCCAGTGAAGGAAAGCACATGTTTTACTTCAGTGGATTAAGATTTCAGTAAATAAATGAAGTCCTACTTTAACATTACCCATTTTTTATGCAACTTAGCTTTCTCAGTTACTCAAAACAGTTATAGTAGAAAAGCATGCTATTCATTACACAAACATTTCAAAAACCACATCTTCTCCGGGTAGCTTATTTAGAAATGGTTGAGCTGAACCCGGAATACTTACACTAGTACACGTTAACGATCAGTTCTTGTGTTGAATGGAAGCTAATCCCAGAGCTACTAAAAATTCTATGAACAGCACACTGATTTGTGAATGAATTTTAAAATAAAATTGAGTTATTTTTTTAGTCTCAATATGGCTATAACTCTCTTCCTGAAAAATGTACAGAAATGTTAGAGTACCTTATGTTTATTTTCTCACTTGTTGCAGTTTTACAGACAGAATGTATGTTAACATTGAGGTACACTGACTGTACGCTCCGTTACATGATCCTTTGGGCAGAGGGGTGACATACAGAGTCCAGTACCTGAGCAGATCTGTTATTTCTTTACTGTGACAATGTATTTCTTTGTTCAAAGAGACTGAAGGCTTTACATCAAATGTATGATAATATTTTATACAACTAATCAGTTTCTCTCTTTTCAAGATAAATAAAATAGCTTTTAAAAGATTGGTAGTTGGTAATTTTCTTTTATTACATGGGAAGGCGACTTCATATGGTAATGATGTCCTGCTGTATCACGCTTCCACCGTGATTCTGCAGCTGGTACGAGCAGAGGTCACTCCATCTTTAGCGATTCCCTGCTGCTGCAGAGGTCCAAATAGTTGCGGTGTTGGGCTCAGAGTTACCTTCAGAAGTTTCTGTAGGATGTTCTGGAAATGTTCTCGTCAGACCTTTTTGTTCCAGGGTCACCACTGGTAATGCTTCTGGCCAACGCAGGCCCGTATTGTGCCCTGGGTCACTGTCACACCCCCTTGCAGAGGTGCTTGAGGCAGTCCTTCTGAGAAGCTGGTGTCCGCCTTTAGACGCGTTCCCATCATTTCACCACCCTGCTTTTCATCGATTCTTTGGCTTTCAGAGCTGTTGAAAACAGCCCGGGATGTCAGAACCCCTGTGTAAGCCACTGGGGCTTTCTGGGCTGGGTGTCTGGCTGTAGGCGCGTCAGCCTCGCGGCTCCCTGTCCTTGCTTTGTCAGAGTCCGTAGGTGCCTGTGACTCATGACTCTGCTGAACTTGCAAAGCTATTTATAGCTTCGGAGTTCATGACAATGATTAGAGCACAAAGTGCATTGGCTGACTTGCCAGTCCCTGCCCCCTCCGAAAACACATTTTCAGAGTCTTTATTTTCAAGCAGATACATATGCAAGTAAATGTGTATTGAAATTATAAGGCTTTTAATTTGGCAGTCTTACTGTGTTTGAGAGTACCTTTCTTAGAGCGAGACCTTGTTGTAGTCAGAATGGGCTACAATACTGAAACTGTTTCAGGAACAAAAGAAAATTAGAATTCGGAGCAGAAGGGTTGGAGAGAAAATGGGACGGGCGTTTCAGGTGCCTAATGGTGAGGACTGCACCACTGATCAAACTCTCCTCAGCACAGCAGAGAAATGTGCGTTTGTGGAGAAACCTTGTCGCTACCAAAGCTGTTACGTGTAAAATGAGATCATGTGAAATGCACGTCGGAGGCCTGTTCCTCTCCCTTGAGGCTAAGGGGAGTTTGACCTATTGGCTTGGCCACGTGGCCATCTGGAGAGGGCTGAGCTGCCTCCCAGCCTCTTCTCCGCGTGCTGTTTGTTCTTCTGTGTCACAGAACGTGTAAACCGCATGTTCTCAGGTACCGGAGTGGCTGCGGGAAGATACCTCTGCCAAATGTAAACAGCTGGAGAAGATGATGGCTGTGTGATGCTGGTGCAAACTACCAGCTGAAATATTTTAAAATGTAACAAGTGCACTGGTCATAATGTACGTTTGCTTCAGAAACAATTCCTGGTGTTCTGAGAACACTTTTATTAATCATTAAGTGACTAGGGCATTAATTTCTTTGAAAGGTGGAAATACACTGATGCAAATTCTCCAGCTCTTTTTTTTTTGCAGACTCCGTTTCCATTCTGCTTACAAATACCTTATCTGGTGGCGGTTATTTCCTGAAGAACACAAACAGTCTTAAAAATATCTCTCTGAAATATTATCTCTGTTTTATTTCTTTTTTTCCCACACTACTAACTACATAGCCAACTCAGTTTACAAGTGTCAGGCTTTCTTCACTTTTACTGAAAAGAAAGGAAAGAATCCCATTTATACATTTAAATATGGCATTTTTATTAACAGTCTATTAAAACCAGGCAGGTTTATAAAGAAACAAGAAATCAAAACACAATTTTATGTTCAGGCTGTAAACTTCCTATGTGATTAGGTGGCAGCCAATGAGTCCTGCCTCTATGGGGTAAATAAATGCTTTGTTTTACAAGAAAAGCTCATGGAAATTGTTCAGATCATATAAAACCAGCAGTTTACAGAGTTATCAGGCATTGTAACAAAACTCTACAGGTGGGTACTAGATGACAATGCGATGCTGGCTCTTGGCTTCAGCAACTTCACCTTGAAATGACCCTATCCCTGTTGTCTTCTTTTTTTTCTTTCAATTTCCATTTGATTCAGAAAGTTATTTGCCTGGTTCCCTTTCTGCAAAGCTGGAACATCCCTCTTTATTTAACCCCCACATACAGTTGACGCTTGACATTTTCACTTTTCAACAAATACCTTTTTGTGTGTGGTGTCCTAAACCAGAACAATACCTACATACTTAAATACTTTATTCAGTATTTAACATGCAAAATCCACAAACATAAGCTTGCTGCAGACCATCTCTCTGTGGTACAATCCATCCCCAATTTCTTCTAAAAAGTCCCACGATTGTGTTTCAAGCACACAGTTATATACATGCATCCACATTTAACCACCTATGCCAGTATGTTTTTTTAAACATCGACCTTTAAGTGCCAAGGAAAGTGCATGCAATGAAAGTAAAAAAATAAAATAAAATAAATAAATGTGTCTACGAATGTAACGCTATCCCATCCAGGGCAGATGAGGCATATTGCGTGAATAACAAGCCACCACCAACACATCGGATCTTTAGAATCACCCTCATTCACTCCAGAGATGCTTTTTGCAAAATTAGAGGCTTTGTCAATTACTCTGAAATTGCAACTGGGCTTTAATGTGTACACGAGGCTGGAAATTAGGAGCAGAAAGGAAATAAATTGAAAAAAAAAATGGCACTATTGGTTATATTAAGCCAAAGATGCCTGGATAGGAATGCGTGCCATTTTGACTACAGTAGTTGTTGAACGACTGTGTGATGAACTTGAGGCAGCTCAGGAGAGCAGTATCGCTCTCCAGTGCTGTCACTCCATGGAGCGGTGTCTGCAGGGAGCCGGGCTCTTCACTGAGCAGAGAATGGTTTTGATCAGATGTTGAGTTTAAAAACAATCATTTCACCTTTACAGTTTTGGTTTGTTTAAGTAAAACAACTGAAACATGTGAAGAGACCTTTAATAGTAGGTTTCTTGGGAAGGGCAGAGTGACCGAAAGGCCATTGTAAATGGCACGGGTGCCCAGCCGCTTCCAGTGCTGAGTGAGAGTGGCTGTCTCATGTCTATGCTTTAGCACAATTAGTGCTGGGCTGTATCATATGAGATTTGCAGAAAAGTTGTGCCCTACCATGATATGTTTTACTGTCTGCTTTAACTTCTATCTGTGTGCCTGAGGCTTTTCAACACAAGTGTATCAAAACTGATCTCGTCCCCCAGGGAAGCTGTGGTTTTGATGAAACTGCATTATGTCCCGGAAAGTTTTTGACCAGTTCTGTTTGAATACAAAATACTGACACAGCTGCTGAAGTATGGACTTAGGCTACTGAAGGAAGTTGTACTAATCACTGAGGGGGTGGCGGAACATGTTTATTAGCAGTAGATGATCCAGTATAGTTCTAGTGAGAGTCTGAGGCAAATGCCTCAAACACATATAATTTTTCCCACACCATTTTCCAAAATAATTTGCTTATAGCCCTCTTCCTAAGTAAATTCTGCTGTCTGCGTGCCTCATCCTTCCACTCACACCTTCAGGGATTGAAGAGAGGCACTACTCACTACTTCTGATCTTCTTCTCCAAGGATGCACTTCTCCTTTTCCTCCTCCTCCTCAAGGAACAGGATTGTTTGAGAAATGATCCTCCAACATAATAAAGAACAGTTATTTCTACTTTTGAAACGAGGAAATGAAGCTCTGATCATTTAAGGGAATTAGACTCTTGGAAACCACATTTGAGGATTAGAAAAAGTCATCAAAGGATTCTGTGGCACAGCAAGGAGCTGAAGGAAGGACACGTGGCTAATTATATTAGTGTACTGAGCCTGGTCATCCAGCTTCTTGCCTTCTCTGTTTGTAAAATACTTTAAAAGGCACTTAAAGCCACTTCACCTAGTCAAAATTTAAAGAAAAATATTTTTTCAGGGTTAATTCACAGTTGCCTATTAGAGAATTCAAGTAAATGCTCCATGGGCGCAGCATCTTCTGTAATGGAGCAAACCTCCCTCTGTGCCACACTGGGTGGGGTTTCATCTAATCATGGAATCATAGAATGGTTTGGGTTGGAAGGGACCTTGAAGATCATCTAGTTCTAACCCCCCTGCCATGGGCAGGGACACCTCCCACTACACCAGGCTGCTCAAAGCCCCATCCAGCCTGGCCTTGAACACCTCCAGGGATGGGGTATCCACAGCTTCTCTGGGCAATTTGTTCCAGTGCCTCACCACCCTCAGGGTGAAAAATTTCTTCCTAACATCTAATCTAAATCTCCCCTCTTCCAGTTTGAAGCCATTACCCCTCCTCCTATCACTACATGCCCTTGTAAAAAGTCCCTCTCCAGCTTTCTTGTAGGCACCCTTCAGGTACTGGAAAGCTGCTATAAGGTCTCCCCAGAGCCTTCTCTTCTCCAGGATGAACAACCACAACTGTCTCAGCCTGTCCTCATAGGAGAGGTGCTCCAACACTCTGATCATCATCTTAACTCACTTTAGTCAGTTAGAAATGAAGCATCTACTCTACATTAGCCACCCGGTCTCCTTGATGGTCAGTGATGAGAGAGGGGCATGTCCAGAGGGCAACTCCCCTCACCTAAACCAGGCATGTAAGGTAAGTGGCACAGTCACCTCACAGCACTGACCAAAGGAGAACATGAAACAATGTATTTGGACAAGGTGTCCTTATTGCCACATGGAAAATAATACAAGTTCCACTGATATGATTTAATTGTAAGGCCCATTTTTATCACTTCAAAACTATCTTTATCTCCGTTTTTCTTAAAATTATCTATCTTGGGATAGATAGCAAGACAGGAACAAGTCTCAAGTGGAACTTCCCTTTCCTTGAGATTTTGTTTGGGTGTCTTTTTCTTGGTAACAAGCAACCACATGATTTTCTGAGTATCAGAACACACAGCACAATAATTCACGTCTAGACAAACCGTGAATGCTTCCTGGCCCACTGGGGTGTCAGGGAATGTGCTTGGTGTAACGGAAAGGAAGATTTTTTTCATTCTGTCTAGAAAAATGGACGTAAGTGCCAGGAACTCAAAACTGTAATATCCAGCTGAAGCTCTTCAGGCTTTATGTATTTACACTCCAAATAAACATGGAGTGAAACACGTCCTCCTACCAATCAGAAAGCCTCTCATGCTAAAGAATGTATTACTTTATCATATGTTCAGAAAAACAAGTTTGTATCTATCTTCACTGGATGATAAACCAGGCACAAAGAAACCCACTGTGGCATATTAACTCAGTTTGGTGATAACAATGTACTACCGAAGTTTTAGCAGCAAACAGGTCACTGTCCCATAAAATCCAAATGCAGGTTGTTCAAAAAAAAGAAAAAAAAGAAAAAAAAAGAAAAAAGAAAAAAGAAAAAAAGAAAAAAAAAGAAAAAAGGAAAAAAGAAAAAAAAGAAAAAACCTCAGACAGACAAGATAATGATAGCTTAGTTTGCTTAACTTTAAGTGGGAAAGGGTAGTTACTGAATTAGATTTTTTTGGCAATGAACTCTCACCATACATCTATGCTGTAGCCATCTTTACAAAACCTATATATTAGCAGGCTTTTACACATTTCCTAAGCTGATGGACACTGAGTCTTTCTTTCCAAACCTTTGCACGTTTTGACCATGGGTAAGTTCTCCAAAGCAGAAGTATTTTTCAGGAGGGAGAGGATGTGCTCTTCAGCTTGGTGGTAGACTGACCTCAATTTCGGAATGCTCCCACTCTGCTTGCTTTGCTAATGAAGTTTTTCAGGAGGTCGTGGTCCATTTCTGCAAAGCCTTGAGTTTGTGTAACAACAGTTAAATGGTTTATGCAAAATCTGAAGCAAAATTCTTCCAAGTCCTAGGAACAAATTGAGGTAATTTGTAATGTGAATGATTGTTTTTCTGTTTCAAATCTGTCAGAGAATATACCAGATTGTTCACATTACCAATCCCTTTTCCGATCAGTTTGATTACATCAGAAATTAGATAGGATGAAATTTGTTCATACAAACTATTCAATAAACCCTCTCCGAGAAAACAGGAGTGGCCACCTAAATCGACTCCAGAACTCCATCACATTTACTGAGCTCATTAGAAAAGTTATTAATAAATAAAACCATCAACTTTCCCCACATACAACTACTACAGCATCAGTAACTCCTTTCTTTTTCTCCCTGCACTGAATTCAGTAGTGGTCCCGTGAAAAACAGCAGATATCCTAGTCTTGCAGAAAATAAAAGCAAAATATGATGTAATATTTGATAATGCTCACTGAACACAAACTAGATGTTAGGATACAAGCGCACTTCGTGGCAAACCTAGGAATTATGTCCTCCTATCTAGGAACTGGGATTCCTAGATAGCAAAAATGGTTCTGTCTTGTCCTGGTCTTGCTGTAACAGGATGTTCAGATATTCAGCACAGGATGGGTACAAGCCATTAAGCCATACAACCATGATTTCCCACAGCAACTTTGGCCCACTCAAACTCCTCAGAACAGCAGCAATCCTCCTCTCCATGCACTGGGTCAATCCCCTTTCGCTGGTTCATATGCAATAATTTGCTGTTGAAGGAAAATCAATCACCTTCTGCAGCAAGCAGAGCTGGAGCCAGCAGCAAGGCAAGTCTACATTGGCAGTATGATCCATGAGCTATAAACTCTTCAAGGGTTATAGCAAAAAGAGGTCTCTTAATCCATGCCAGTTTTATTCTACGTTAACTACACAAACATTGAAGCCAGGGATTAACAGTAGAAAGAAATTTAGCAGAATACCTGTTCATTTCCCTTTGAAACCTCTTCCTTAGATTGAATGTTTCAAGTCTATTGCCCCTGTCAAACCAAAGCTTTAACAGAGGCCAAGCAGCACAAAATATCCTTTAAAAAGAACTAAGGTAGCAACAATGCACAGAAGTAAATTGTATCTCTCGTCAAAAAGTACTGGAAAAGCAGGAAAAGGAATGAGAATAGAAAAAGAAACAAAAAATATAGATCAAAGACAGTGGCAATTTAAGTTTCAGCAGACCTCTGAAATGCTACTGCCAGAACCTGGGTGGCTTTACAGTCAACATGCAAACTTTTACACTAAAATAAAATGAACAGCAGCTGCCTTTTCTGGTACTGATCTATGGAGAGGACCACAGGTATCGTAGAATTCTGGTCACTAATTTTGCAGTTTCAAGAACTACTGGCTTTAATTGTTACATAGAAGATGATTAATCTAAAATTTGCTATGGTGTGTATTAGAAATATGCTTTCAAATAACTTGTAGCAGCAGCTCTGTATTTTCTGAGGATAGGAAAAAGTATTTCCAACCATTTTTAATCCTAACAGATGCATACAGTAGCCAAGTCAGTCTTCAGTTAATTTGATATGTTAATGGCAGATGACACAGCACTATAATCTTTCACTTGCAGTGTTCACGTTTAATGACAAAGAATTGAATTAGTTCTATCTTTTGAAACTTCCAAAATATTAGGCCTCTTTCATAATCCTTCTTTGGACAGTTTTCTACTGAAGTTTTGATACACTGCACATGGTTCTCAAAACAATTTTGACTATATTAATGTAGTACGCTAATGGATCCTGGCTTACCTCATGATTTTTTACACAAAGACTATCCCATGTCTTTGATAAAGAAATCTTTGCTGTGATTCTCTGAAGCAGTTCTACTATATCCCTTTCTGAGCTGTGGATGTAGGGAGGAGGGCAACAATGCACTCCTGAGTTTGGCACATGCTGCACCCAGGGGCAGGTGAACCAATTCATCATCTGATGGTCGTGTTAAAATATTACATGTTTTGAAAGAATACTAGGTATATGGAATAAAACACTGAATCATAGAAGGAAGAGGTGTATAACGTGTATTTAGTCATCTACCCAATCCCTTTTATTGTGTTTCAGCCATTATAAACTCTAGTACTTTGTCCAGGCTAGTTTTACTGCTTCACCTGACACAGGTCAACTAAAGGTACTTCTGCTCTGAAGATGTTCAAAACTGTTGCAACTTGTACGAGGAAAAACTCCAGAGTAAACTTTTGATGAAAACTGCCGTTAGGAGACTCAAATCATTCGGTGCTCCCTTCCTGTCCAGTCTTCCCTGATATGCTGGGCTTCTACCACCACAACACACTGAAAGTACAATTCCTCTTTGCCTCATCAGCTGTTCATGCCTTCCATTGTGGAAACCTTGGTTACAACTGCCTTGTAAACAGCAGCTGACAATCTCATTATCTCCTAATCTGATGTTATCCCCTCTTTCAATTTACAAAACTCACTGACTTCCTGCCTCCTCTTTGCAACTCCTATGCAAATTCATCTCATCTAGTATGCTGCCTCCATACAGCACAGAGTACTGCAACATTTTTAACTCAGTTTTTGTTTCAGTCCCTTCTTTCTACTTGCTTCCTATACCTGGAACTGTTTATCAGTCCACCATATTACATTTCTAGCCTCTCCTCCTTCATCCTACATTTCACAGCCAGGCAAAAGCAAAAAAACAAGTATTTTTTAAAAAAACATTGCTACCAGCTACACATTTTGGCTCTTCTATTAGGTAATCTTCTGTTTGGCTATATTAATTTTATTCTTGTAAAGCAGAAGAAATCTTGAACAGAAAGATGAGGACTTCTCAACTAATATGCTCAGTTATAACAGCAGCTACTAAGTCTAAAATGCACACGCAGACTTCTTGAATAATAAAAACCACCACATCATTATTTCCACAGTCAGCATAGCACTAAGAAGTTGAGAAAAGGAAAACATCTTTGAAAGTATTTGTCTGTTTACAAAAAAAGTGCTTGCAGTACTGCTGATAAGAGGTTGAGTGCTAGTGAAACATTCCAGAGCCAAGGGCAGACCAGATGACAGGATATGGCGACAGGAATAACAATAGGTGATTTGTTGTATGTCAGCATGATTCATTGTAAACAACATGGCAAGAGTGGATTTTTTTTATGGGAGCATAAATGTAAATAGGGATGGACTTTACAGGTAAATTCTCCCACTGCCTGTAAAAGGCGGTACCAGAATGACTGTATGGGATACCAACTCAGGAAGTGAACAGGCAATGCAAAATCCAAAGGTGGAGAAGTAACTAACAGTGAGATATTTGCATGCCATGCCATGCCAAATGACCAGGCAGGAAGCAGATTAAGAATCCTGACTCACAGGTGCAAAGGAAGCCAAAACGCCAGGAAGAAAACACTAGTAGCTGCATTTTTTTTATAACTTAAAAAGGGCAAAAACAAACGTCTGGGAAGCCAGTAAGGGAAACTGCAGTAATCGTGCTTCATCAGTTAAATGCAGTTACATTTCTATTAAATAGTTTCACTTCTCAGATAACAGCTGTTTGCCTGAAGAGAAGTTCTCCTTACCTGAGCTTCATATTTGACAGCGGCGGAAAGAAGAGCAATGGCATTCTCTTCACAAATGCCTTGTTTGATCGTTTGCTGGCAAAGCTTTTTCAATCTGTTTTCTCTATACAGCGTTGCCAAATCTAGCAGTCCTGTGAAAATTCACACAGCTTTAACTATCCCGGTGCAAAACATTAATTTATTTTAAAATTCAAATTATCCTATTGTTTTGGGCTGAATTAATCAAAGACCTATTATGTTTTTTTCCCCTAGATGATGTGTGCATTTTTAAAGGTCCTCAAAAGGCATATAAAAAAGGGGCCCTTTTATTACTAGGCAAGTGTTCTGTTTTGTTCACTGTTTTGTATCTCATTCCAGGCATAAATTAGTGACTTACATCCCCTTAAATTCATGCAGGAAAGAGCTTCCTTTTTATTCATGATCAAATCACCACAGCTACCCAAATAGAAATGTTTTAGGATGGCGTTAGTGCCTTTTTAAGGGAAAAAGTTCTTAATGTGAGAAACAATGAGTACTTCTTGAACATTTTGCATCTTTGATGTTATTGTCTCCCTACCACTGACTCATTCTCCTTGGACATGTTTCCTGCTACTGCATCCCTTCTTCCTGACACCTGCCAAAATCAAGATTTAAGTGCTAATAAAACTAAAACTAACGAGCTCTGCTTTCGTCACCCCGTCACGACACACAAATTGAACTTTTCAGAAAGAGTAACCTAGAGTTATTTCCATTTATGGCAAATACCTATTGCATCTTCGGGAGGGAGCCTAATGTTGTCTGTATACAGGTATTCCAGGAAGGCTCGGTAAACAGGATACGAAAATTCACTCATTTCTATAATTTCATCATCGTTATTCAGTATGGAACGAAAATGTTCACACCTACAAAACATGGACAAAGACTGTATACCATAAAGAGTTAAGCTTGAAAGAGGAGCTGCAGCAATAAGTTGGTAAAAAAAATAAAATCACTCATAACAGCCTAAGAACACAACCATAAACTCTAGCTACATGATTTCTTGGTTTGAACACGTTAATTTCTTTAAGACTTATAGGGCTTATAAGCCTTATATATATAATCCATAATTTTCCTTTATTTCTGTTGTTAATATTTTATGGAAGGCTCTATTTCTACTTACAATATGTTTAAAGTTGGTCCATGTGGTTTTGATGTAATTTTCTTAAATACGTTACACATTAACTACAAATTTTATTACCTGGCTTGTAATAGATAAAAGTTTACAATAAAGTTAGACAATTCTCACATTTCAACCTGCTTTCTCCAACATGATCTAGTGAGGAGGTAATTTATTAATATTTTAGGTGACGTTTATTTCAGTGTCAGAGTCCATACACAATTTAGCATTAGATTTAATCATTATACTCAAGGACTAAAATATTTAAAGTGAAGACACTCTCACCCAGATGTTTCATCACCTTTTTCTTATAAGTCTGAATACTTTCGTGATGGACAAGATATGAACAAGGAAAAAGCACTGCCTTTGATAGCTGTACTCTGCAACTTCACAGCAACTTACAACTCACCGTAACTTACTGCTCCCTAAAAAACATCCTGTAACATTTGAATTGTTTTCAAAATTTTTGTTGAATGAACATCACCACCTCAGGTAACTTTTCCTATAACAGCCACAATTTAATTGAACTCTTCTATACTACACCACTTACTAATTCATAAAGAATTAAAAAGTCACCATCTAGCTTCTGTCACATCTTGTACCACATTCTGGCATTGGAAGAAGCAGACCAAACCCCATTGCTTTGTTTCCCAGAGCCTCATGTTAAGTGGTGGTGACCATGCCATCCATCCAGCTGTGGAACAGAACTTGAGAATGGTCTGTTGCCCCAATGGCACCATACAAAAGTAGAAAGTCAGAGAGAAGGTGGTGCACATTGCTCCCTTAAAAATAAGTAAGTAAATAAATAAAAAGCAGTTGGTACTCATCCTTCAGTCTCCAAAGTACCTTGGAGTGATTTATCCTTTGGAGCGCCTCGCTCCCCCTCTCCATCTCTCAGCAGAGACGGACCAGACACCTAATTTTGGCTGGCAAAATGCAGAGCAGGTGAATCCCACCCACATGCTCATATGTATCTGTTTCTGCAGGCAGTATGTTTCTTGGCCAGCCTCTCAACGAGCTGCGCATTGCCCTGCCATTTCACCACCATCACAAGCTAATAACCACCAACAATGACCTAGTCCAACAGTAGGCATAGAACAAGATGGAAAAAAGTCTTTATAAGTAGTAAAGAAATGACTGGATAAGGAAAAGGAACTTTTACCAGCACTGCATCCATGACAACGCTCTGGAACAGGCTGAATGCTGCAAAATACCATGTTAAATACACTATCTGCTGGTCTAGTTGCATCATGAGACTATAAGGCTTAAAGAAAATATTAATTTTACAGACTGTGCCTGATGCTTTAATATTCCTGTACATTATTTGGATAATACCATACATTTAAATCCATTTTAGAATTAGACACCTTTCCTTCCCAGAATGCCATATAATCTGAGAAACATAGAGCAAGAAAGAAGAAATAAGGAAAAGTTACCTCTAGTCTGATTATCAGGAAAAAGAACCTCAGAAACATTTTGGGGATACACAAGATTTGAAGTGGAAATGTGGCATTCCAAACAAAGAGGGTGGACTATAGGCACGAGTGTAATGTACAAGCAATGAAACCGGCAAAGGGAAGAAAATGGTAATACAGGTAACTAGACTAGTAAGAGGACAGCAGAAAAGACCAAAAAAAAGTCAGGCAAGAATTAACAAGGATCTTTAACTATATGCAGTAATATGCAAGAAATCGCTAATAGAACTCAGGAGCAAAAGTAGGAAGAAAGTGGTGATAAGCAGGATGAGATAGCCAAGCATTTTGAGAAAGAAAAGAGCAAAGAGAAAGAACTATTGCAACAATGAGAAGGATGGAGCAGAAGCAGTTAGCAAGACAGAAGAAAACCAAAGCAGTGTCTCTAGAATATCCTAGTAGAAGCGGTGTCAGCAATAACAAACTAATGTCTGCATGTTAATAACAAATGTGATTACTCTGTAGATCTGTGTATGTCAACTCTCACTGTAAAGTGGTGTTAACTTCAAAAAAAGGTGTAAAAAAAAAAAAGAAGGTAGCTTAAAATTTGAATTCACTGATAAGAAGGTTTAAAACAAGAAGTATAAGAAACTGACAATAAACCATTAAAAAGATAATCTGAAGAGCATCTACAGAAGTCGCTGGAACAACTGAAGAGTCCTGTAGAAGGAAAGGCAGGCAAGAATTAACACAAAACCCTCAAATCGCCAGCGGAGGAAGCCAAGCATGTGAAGGAGGAAAAGATGATTCAAACTACTGGGAAGGCAGCAGAAAAAAGTGAGCCTTTTCCTCAGCAGAAAAAGGTTATTACAAATCAGGGCCAAGGCCGTTTAGGTAGAACAAAGGAGGATACACATCAGATGAAAAGGCTCGTAGTAAGCAGCATGTTTGGTAATTCCAAGCAGTGAGGAAATGAGGAAAAGAGAGTAACAGTGAATAATAGCAGGTGAAATGCATGGCTGACAGAAAAGAGAGCTTGTAAGAATAAGTCAAGGATTTTGAGCAGTAGTTACTCAGCACAGTGGACTACACCAGACAGTTTAGTTTACATTCAATTATACAGTTTATGCCTTACCTAATTTTGAGAAGAACTTTATGAACATGAATGTATTTTCCATCCACTAGAAACTTCAGGTCTGCAGTCTCAGGGTTGTCAAATTCCTTCTTTAGTGACTGGGCTACTGTTAGATGGTCATCAGGCTCTAGAATAAAAATGGGAATTAATAGTAAGCAGTAAGTAATACAAGTATATCTCATTATAACATCCTGGGTAAGTGTCAGCAATTAACACTCTTAATAAATACGACACCTCTTTAAGACTAGTAAAAATCCACAGCAGACTGTTCAGTATGACCCCATCAAAAATCAAATGAAGGGCAGCTTTCTTCAGTCCTTACTAGTTGCCTACAACAAACAAATATCCCTATTAAAAAAAAAAAAGTTCCACTCCTCTAATTCATCTATATAAGGCCAGAAAAAAAATATTAAGTCTCAGAAGTTTAATGCTGCATCCAATAGCAAATGCTATCAGTCATTACTGGGTAAATTATAATAACTAACACTTTTCATTTACAATAAGATACCCAAAATGTCAATAAAAAATCACAATAAGATTTTCTAAAATACTCCCATGAGGAGACATTATCTTACAGCAGAAATAAAGCTTTTACATAACCAGCATATTGGTTGCGGTGAAACTGCCCAGTAAATACCCCTAAACCTAAATACCAACAGTTACAAGTCCATTCAAAAAGTTGTTTTCTCTAGACTTAGAGTGTTAGAAGTACTCTGTGTGAAAGTCTGCATATTCCTGTTTGTGTCATGTGCGTGTATACCCCACTGTGCACATGACACTTGCATTATAAAGTTACCAGACAGCCTTAAAAAGTCATCCATTGTCTACATACAAATTTTTATCTCCTGAACTGTTTCCAAATCTCCATCGTATTTGGTAGCCTCAGAGAACTATCTTCTTTAATACTACTAAAAAATTAAACCCCTCAAACCTCATTCTTAACCCAGAAACCATTTTGTCTTCTTACCATATAAATACACATTATTGGTTTATACAAATGTTGTGGATCAGTAATAAGCTGCTCTCTACAGAAAATTACATAAATGCTAGGTCCTGTAACCTACCAAGCTAAAAATATGGATAGTATTCTACTGGAAAAGGAAAGACCTTCACCACAAGCTCTACAACATGGTCACCAGCTTAGTGGATAAGGGAAAAGCTGTGGATGTTGTCTATCTGGACTTTAGTAAAGCCTTTGACACCATTTCCCACAGCATTCTCCTGGAGAAACTGGCTGCTCATGGCTTGGAAGGGCATGCACTTTGCTGGGTAAAAAACTGGCTGGAAGGCCAGGCCCAGACAGTGGTGGTGAATAGAGTTAATTCCAGTTGGCGGCCGGTCACAGGTGGTGTCCCCCAGGGCTCAGTACTGGGGCCAGTCTTGTTTAACATCTTTATCAATGATCTGGATGAGGGGATTGAGTGCACCCTCAGTAAATTTGCAGATGACACCAAGTTGGGTGGAAGCGTTGATCTGCCTGAGGGTAGGGAGGCCATGCAGAGGGATTTATACAGACTAGATCGATGGGCCAAGGCAAACTGTATGAATTTCATTAAGGCCAAGTGCCGGGTCTTACACTTCGGCCACAACAAACTCTGCCAACGGTACAGGCTTGGGGAGGAGTGGCTCAAAGGCTGCCTGGCAGAAAAGGACCTGGGGGTGTTGACTGACAGCCGGCTGAACATGAGCCAGCAGTGTGCCCAGGTGGCCAAGAAGGCCAACAGCATCTTGGCCTGTGTCAGGAATAGTGTAGCCAGTAGGACCAGGGAGGTGATTTTACCCCTGTACTCAGCACTGGTGAAGCTGCATCTTGAGTACTGTCCCCCATACAATTCTTGTGGAAAAACTGGCTTCGCACGGCCTGAATGAGCATACGATCCGCTGGATCAAGCACTGGCTGACTGGAAGGTCCCAAAGAGTGGTGCTCAATGGATTTAAATCCAGCTGGCGGCCAGTCACAAGTGGTGTTCCTCAGGGCTCAGTGTTGGGACCATTTCTGTTCAACTTCAAATAAGTAATAATTTTAACAACCAATGCAAAGCTGAAGCTCTTCTTCAAAGTTAACTGGCAATTCAGATGTCCACCAATACACATCTCCAGATGACTTCTACAGCCAGCAGAGGTAAACTGAATATACTGGGGTTCAGTTACGAAATTGTTAGAGGGAAAATAGATGCTTTTATTTGTTACAGCAGTGGAGGGGGAACCAGAGGAAGGAAATAAAGAGGCAGTTCACATTGACAAGGCACAAAGCCAAGAAAATTCCTTAGCAGTCAGTGCTAAGAATTGTAATAGAAATATTAGAACTGCCACAAACAGGGAATGAATGGGAATATCTGGGTGTGGAAGCACCAGAATACAACAGATGGAGAAGGGCTGTAAGCATGGCAGATGTCCATGGCACCTAGTTCAGCAGATGTTAAGATCCCAGGACACAGCTGCCTGATGATTTTCACCACACTCAGGAGACAAACAACAGTGAGTCAGCCCTGACGACTCGCCAAGGTAGGACAGGGTGGAGAGACTAGTCACTCTTAGCTCCTAGAGCGTGCAAAAAGGCACATCTGCAACCAGCACAGAATCACCTAACTAAATTAAATCCAGGAGACGTGATAAGGGCCTGATAGCCAGCATCCTTTATCCTGTGTCATCACAAGGAACCCTACTTAGACCACCTAAACACACATTTTAGTACCGGGATGCTGGACAGACCACTTGGCACACAGGAGAATGTGGGTTTGAAAGTGCATCTGAAGTAAGTTTTGTTTAAAAATAAATAATCTTTTCCTCCGGTAAGGTTTCACCTTGTGCTTTGGTACAATGTTGCTACAGTGTTGCAAAATTATTTCCAAAGGGAGGAAGAAGTCAAGGTCAAAAGACAAAAGTAAAAGGAGCTGCTACAGCCAAAATTGACTCCCAAGGTGAGAAGCAGTGCAAAGGCGCTGGGTGTATTCTTCGCGGTGGCAATTTAGGTGGGAATAAAAGACATGTTGTGAAATAGTTACGAATGTAGTCTTAGCCATGCTGTGTTAAAGAGAGTGAATATCTATGAGTACTAATGAGCAATATGCTTATTAATAAATGGTTTACTTGGAAGTCTTCAACTTAAAGGTGATAATTACATGAACGACCATCTATAATTCTACTCAGGACTCTTTTACCTGACCTAAAACAGCATTTGTAAAAGAAGATAATAAAAGGTGAATTTGCAGAAAGGAGCACTGAAAAACTGTAATAGGCAGTTTCAGTCTCAGTCAAGCAGTTGTCTTCTCTGTGAGGAAAGAAATAAGGAAAAGGCAGTTTTTGCTTTTTGCGTTCCTCCACTCTTCTTTGAAAAATTCCCCACTCTGCACTAAACTGAGAAGAAAAGGCACCAGAAAAAGTGGAGGGGAAATTCTGACAGCATGAAGTAATATTTTAACTGGGAAAGAAGAAATGGAAGATGAAGAGCCCCAGAACCATTTTAAGGTACATAAGAAGATACATATAACTGAATTTATGCTTAAGCTACATATACTAATAACGTCTCTTTTCCTTCATAAAATAACCAATTCTTATAGAAGAAAAATCTGAACATACTACAGTTACCTGTTTGACAGTTGTAAGTTCTACATAAAAGTATTTACATGGAATGAACAACCCTATTGCCTGGGATTTTAGTGCAGTAACACAATTTGCATCTAATTATTAGTAGGCAAATATTAGGAATACCAAGAATTTCCACAGTAATTAAGCATATATCTTACAGTTCTGAACAAGCCACCCTAAAAAGCACAATTGCCTCAACCTAAAGAAAATGGGTGTCTTTGGACTCTGCCCTAAACATGAATTTTCGCAGAGCAGTTTCCTGAGAACAGGATTCTCCATTTAATCCTCTAGTCTCTCAAAACTGAATTATAAGCACTATTAACAGAATTTCCTTACCTTGGCATACAGAAGGCACCAAGGGAGCAGAGAGTTCTACAATTGTCAGACAAAAGCATACAGCAACACAAAAGCATTTACAAAGGCAGCACAGAAGTGGAATGGAAGCATGATGGACTCAGTACAGTTCAGATTCCAAATTAACAAGTTGCTGCATTCAGCTTTTAGCTTAAGCTCCCAGTGACACCTACAGACAACCCCAAGAGTCTCATCTTTGATTAGGTCAGCAAAGCCAGTAACTTTATTAGCAACCAGTATGGAACTGAATTTGTAGCTGAAGAATGAGCTCTCTGCTAAACAATGCTACATACTTAACTCTTTCTAGTCAAGGCCAGCAAGACAGACCTTAATGGTAATCAAATATCTGAGATCCGGCAACTTGTCTTTTCAGAAGCCCAGATCACGATCACTTGTGTTGAGACTCTAAGTGCCTGTGGCCAATTCTGGCTCCCTCAATTCTTAGTAGTCTACTTAAGGGCATCAAAGAAAGCTTCAGGGTTCCTAAACGTTCTGCGTGGCTCCCTCAAGTCTCCAAATTCAAGCTCAGCTTCTCCACCCATGGCCATTGTACAGCAACATTCAGTGGTTACACACAGTAACCCCTCCCCAAACCCAAGGCATTTCCCCACAGAAATAAACCACATCAATAAAACAGACAATCATTTAGCGCTGCCATGAGGACTTGGCAACTTTTACAATTCCGTATTACCATTTACACATATGTAATATATGATTACAAAATGCTTCCCAGTAAAATTTTAGGCTTCAGATACATGCAACTGTTTTATGCACTAATGATTCTATTGAGATGTCAAAACATAAAATATTTAAGCTCACCTACTGATAGAAGACGCCACATAACGGCAGGGGTAGCAAAGCAAGCAAACACATCGTCAGTGCAGGCAAAGTGAGTGAGGTGGGGAAGGATCACTGACTGCCCACGGCACTGGCCCCACATGTACACCTGGCCGCTCTGGGTCTTGGCAGCCGATGTGTGAGCAGAGTGGCAGGCTGCAATCTCTATAACTCTGAATTTACAAGCAAACAAAGAAAAAAAGCAAGTCACTCTCATAAGAACAAAATGCAGCAAAGCAGCTCACTACCTCCTGTCTTCCTCTGGTGCAAAACATATTTGTAAGCACGCATGCACTTCCAATTGCAAGAATGTTTTTTGATCATACATAGCAAAATCAAAAGGGCTACCAATGTTTCTTCAAATAGCATGCACTCAGAAAGTTTCTCAGTGAAAAAGCATCTTGGGAGTGAGGAGACACTGTTGCAGCAGAGCAGTGTATCTGCTGCAGCACATGACCCCCTTGGCTCCCTCAAACAAAGCTACGATGAGTTTCAAGTTTCTGAATGTCCTTGGTGGTGCTGGGCAGTGAGGTGAGTGGCTGCATTAAGTTGTAGAAAACGGGTACTTGGAGGAGATGAAGGAAATGAGGAGGCGTTTAAAACAAAAAAAAAAAGGAATTTGCATTTTGGCTTATAATTCAAAGTTGATGAAAAACTTTTTCCTGCTTGCCTATTGGTAACAGTTATAAACCAACAATTTAAATATACTTCTTTTAATTAAAATTCTGAAGTTTCCTTATTCATACAAGTATTATTACTTACATTTAACAGACTTTCACTTTGAAAATTAAAAATTGGAACCAGACAGCACTAAAAGCTGTTTCTAAGCGTATTTTAGCTATGTTAGGCTATCTCACTAATCCTGAAGTTGATTTAGGATTTCAAAACTCCCACTGTGTACAACATTACACAATCCACTGTTTTGCAGTCTGAACTACTGCTTGTTTACTTGTTTTCCCAGCTGCTTGGGGACAATAGCTGGGAAACAACTTGTTTAAAGCTGTATGTACAAATCTTGCAGGCTTTTATGAGGTAATATTCTCACTGACACTAGGAATGCATATTCTGGCCAACAAAAGGGAAAGGCAGCATACAACATTAAAATTTGTATTAAAATGTGGTAACATTTTAACTGCAGCCAAAGTGTCTAGAAAAAAATCAGTTACATTTTAAGCAAAAGCAAAACACACACATAAAGAAATAGCAATGTTGAAAAACAGGCCATGTATGATCACCGGAGAGGAGTTACCTCTTCCTTACAATGATGCACACAGACACAAGTTTAAGAGGGGCATCTCACTTTTCTTATTATTCACAACAGGATGCCAAAACCAAGACCTCAGTAGTAAGGAATAGATTCAAATTTCTGGCCACATATATACATGGCTTTACATTAGCAATAGAAGTAACTGCCCCACTATAAATCGAGGACTTACAGGATAATATTTCATTTGTAAAAATCAAAGCTTAATTTTCAGGCAACAATACCAAGAAAGAACTCCTCCCCTTCTCTCTTTCCTGGGCTATGAGCTGGATTTAACAGCAGACAACACAAATTACAGATGTCCACTCTTCACTTTTTACGTGTGTACTTGTCAAAAGTAGCATATTAAAATGAAATTTATATTCAGAGACAATAAAGCTTTTCTTGTTGACTTCAAACAATGAAACTACACCACTGAAAAGAAACTGCAATTAAGGCCTATAAAGTGCAGCATGAGTCGAAGCAGAAAATAGCACATTTAGGCTCAGAACATTCAGTTTCTGTTTCACAAGGATGGTTATGGGGCAGATTGAGGCATTTTCAGTGAAAATTCTGTTCACATTTAGCAGAAGAACCATTGCAAAAAATTATAGGCTACTTCTTCAAAAAAAATAGATTAAAATGACATAATTTTCTGTAGCTCTTCTGAGAGTATGCCAACTAATGTCTGCTTGCAAGACTATAAGTATTACCTGTCCTTATCCACAATAACTGTTGTAGGGTAAGACTGGTTACTTTTATTCCCAGTACCTAACTGGCCATATGAATTGGCTCCCCAGGCATAGATCTGACCTTCATCTGTTAGCACTAACGTATGTGCATAGCCACAGGCAACCTAAAAGGAACAATAAAAAGAAAAATCTCATTGATATGTAACAGTAAGTTAATACAGATATATACATGTTATGCTATATGTTAATGTTATTGATTCTATACCAGTGTAAGAATTACAAAAATTACAAATACAGATAAGTTTATTAAAAAGAGAAGCCAAGTAGATGAGATGACTTTGAGGGAAAAAAGTATCGATGAGGAACCCTGCCAGATAGTCTCAAGAGTACAGCAAAAGAATAGCTAGAAATTGAGAAAGAAGGAAAGCTATATGACAAATAGGAACAGTATGCAGAAAAAAATGCAGAAAAATGCAGATTGTCTGTCTTGCATGAACCTTGCTCTATGGGCAACTGCTCAAACGTGAATAGCCTGTAAAAACAGGCGAGGTTTCCCTATCCACTCCTCTCCTCCCTGACTGCCAGCCACACAAAACTGCCCCCTCCCTGCCAGCTCTAGCGCTCACCAGACACTCTGCTGAGACAACATATCACTGGAAGGAAACTCTCCACAGCTGGGCCTGAGGACCACCAGTGCCCACACAAGGTAAGCAACAGGAGTAGCCAGCCAGGAAAGAGAGGGAAGAGATTAAATTCTCCATCCTGATGGCAGCACACAACTGTGTCAGTCCCTCTTGTGGGAACCCACTCGGCCCTGCTGAGCCGCCTGCTCAGGTACCCCACATAAGGTTGCTTGAATATCCACTTTATAATCTATATATGCAGCACATGCCTCACAAATAGACAGAGTGGCAAAATTACCAGCAACAGCCTTGCTCTGCATGACTTAATGTAACCTATTACAGCTAGACAGCTATCAATAACCAATTTACATTGTTCAAAACTAGCTCGTGTATCTTTATATAATCTGCAAAGCAGATATACTGTAAGTACATGTAGACCACTGACATCCATGAAGCACGTGATGTGCTTTAAATGAAATAAATCCTCAAGCTATTTACTGATTGGAGGTCTCTAACTTGGTATTAATTGATATCAAGCAAATGAATTGCATGGAAACAGCATCTAAGTCAAACTTACTGGAGCACTCACTCTCTAAACAGGTGAATAAATACAGGGGAAAATAATATTCACTGTATCATGTCATTCTCCAACAGCAATTGTTACCAGCAAAACTACCGTCTACATCCTAGAAACTGAATGTAAAACTATGTAATTAAACGAGTTTATTTAAAAAGATGTATAAAATCCGTAACTTCCCTGAGTAAATGTAATAAATAGGATCCAAAGTTCAAAACACTCTTGTAAATTTTCACTAGGTTACAAACCCAACATTTTCTAGCAGAATGTGTCATTTTCCTGACAGTATCCTCTATTTTGGATAAACCAATTAAAAACTTTCAGTATCAGTTCTGCAGTTACTTTAAATATTTCTGATCAAAGAAGTAATCAGTTTGCTAGTTACACTGATGGCAGCCCAGCTATTTGGCAAAGTATAATAACCACCCAACATGAAGACTAACCACAGAATCATACCAACTGTTGACCAAACGCAGTGGGAGACAATCTGTTCAGACTCTGAACACCAGTTAGTCACTGTGGCTGGAGTGCAATTCTAAAAGCGATATTCAGTCTGCCAGAAAGACAAAATGCTAAACTGCAGCATTTTCCCAGAAAAAACGACAGGGGTTAATGAATAATGGGGTAGCCTATGAAGACTTTCTTATTTACTAAAATAACAGGTTTTTTTTTAATTATTTTCACAGGGAAAAAAAAAGACCAAATATTTCTAATGGCCTAGTCCTCTTTAAGTAAAACCCTGACCTCACTGAAGTCAATGGCAAAATTCCCACTGAATTCCACAGGGTAACACTTTCTCCCCTTCTGACAGAGATCCATTTTAAGGTATGTGTTTTTATTCTGATAAATGGCACTTTAAACAAAGAGATAAAGGACTATATCTCCTTCAAATGTATTATCGTATTTTCAGTTGTTGAAAAGGTTTATAACTATTATAATTTTATATTATATAAATTATAAAATACTAAATGTTGTAAGTATCTATTTTATCTAAATATATTTATATACTGTTATTACATATAAATATTTAATTATATATTGCAAAATTATAAATCTATATAAATAGATAATTTATGTATTATAAAGGGTTTGACATGGAGCACCACACACATACCCGCTGTACACGAATGCCTTGCAAAGCTGCTATTCGGCATGGTGTTGGCTGATTGCCGCTGCTGCCCAGTCCAAGCTGTCCATTGCCATTGTAACCCCAGACATAGACCTTAAAAACAAAGATGGGGATTTTAACTTGCTGCTACTGTCTACTTCTTTTGAAAGCGACATAACTACTTCAGAGTTACAATAACAATTTTCTACAATATTTCCTGTCCCCGCAGCAGGATGCTGCTTCTATTTAAAATACCAACTGCATGCTCATCTAAAATTCTAAATTTCCATATTCATGCTCTTTGAGAGTTAGATTATGTAAGACTACAATATTTTAATATGAACAGTAGAAAATAAGTGATTCATATGGCTGTTTCCCAGCACAGAGCAAATTCAGCATGAACACTTCCCTTTTTCAGAGCTAATTTCTCATTCAAAAATCCTCTAATGGAAAAGAAAACACACTAAACCAAGTATAAACTGGAAGCTATGCGCAACAGGTTTGAGTAGGCTGTTAACAGCTTCATGCTGAACATAAGAAAAAAGGGAAAATACTGAGCTCTGACAATTTCAGTGACATATGTTCTACTGTAAACAATTAATAGCTACTCAAATCTAAACTGAAATGTTTGGAGCAAGGGAGCTGGAGAGGATGTAGGCTGTCAAAAATCTTCAGCTCATATGAATTAAAAAAACAAGAACACTACAACGTCCTCGTATCTTTGCAATGAGGATAAAAATGTACGAGAGGGATTCAAGGAATACTGCAGGAGAACAAATATATGCCATGTACTTTTATTTTCTGTGTTTTCTCCTGAGATAAAGTGTGCATATATATACATTGAAAATTAAAATAGCATTCACTGATTATTCTCACACTCCTAATACTTAAGATTCCAGTATAGACAGTAATTTATTTTTCTATGAATGTTAAAGACAGCAGTGGGATAATGTATTAATCAGCACTTTCAGTTTCACTAGAATATAATACCAGGTCTGAAAATTAGTAACTCAGTCATACAAACTTAGTTATTTTTACATATGAGAAAACGAAGCTAGTATGAAATGCTAGGTGTACATATACAGGTTTGATATGATTTAATCCCCCAATTTATAAAAACCTCCTGACCTTCACAATGCTGTTTTTACTTCAGAACTATATTTTCAAGTAAATGTGAAATTTGATACTTGAATTCCTTCAACTGAAAGCCAACTTCAATAGTATATACAAAGTAACAGCTGCTAAATTTTACCAGTAATCTCATAAACCAAAAAGCTACAACTCAAATGTTAGTGAACAATTTTCCCTGTTTCACTCTACCTCCTTTCTAAAGAAGAACCCATAATCAGCATGGATAGGAAGATGTGCTTAAGTATGTCAGAATATGGAGGGCAAGTTATGATAAGGGAATTTACAAGCAGTATAAGCAGGTAGATTTGAGGGACTCTGGAAAGGTATACTTCTTTTCTGAGTAGCAGCTCAATGCTGACAGGTTTAAAATCATCTACATCCCATGACATTACATAAAATAAAATTCAGTCAGAAAATTCACTTAAAATTTCTTACCTCTCCATTTTCCACCACAGCCATAGAGCACATCTGTCCACAAGCTATATTAACTACTATTTTATTTTGTAGGCAGCTGGTAACTCTTCGAGGAATTGGTTGATTAGCTGTTGAACCAGATCCAACTTGGCCTGAGTTATTATAACCCCATGTGTATACCTGTTGTTAAGAGAATTGTCATAAAAGACCCTACAACATACAGTTCAAAGTACATATTCAGGAGAGAAAAAAGTTATATGCATAAAAAATTACACTTTGAGTTCAAGTGGATGTATTCTTAAGATTTAGGAAGATATGCAGGTTTACAATTTAATTGTTTCGATCAAAAAGATGCCACTCATACTGTTTATATATTCCACACCTTTATGTTCCTCCAATCAAAGGTAAGAGGCAATATGGCAGCTGCATTAATGCTGGAAGAATCCATTGCTAGTTTTCCAGACCCCAAAGTAAAAAGGCTAACTGGACACAAATGGCACCTCAAAGTAAATGACAGAAATCTTTTCACTTTAGTGGACAGAACTCCTTACATGAATGTGATTTATTTTAATGTCAGCTTTAACGCCATTAACCATTTACAGTAGAGCATAGCACAGGAAAGAACTGGCTGCCCTCTACAAAGACATTATAATTTGTTATTAGAAGCAGATGTGGTACAAAAATCGATGTTTTGCATGCACTTCAAAGCAGCTAGACCCTATCATGTTTTCCATTTTTATCAAACATGTGTTGCATCCGCACTGTGAGGATAGCAAGAAGCAAGGTCTAATGCTCTAGGTGCAGAATGTTTTCCTGTTTCTCACATATGTGAATTTCATTAAGAGAAAAGAGAGATTTATTCCAGTTATTCTCACCTCTCCATCAGATGTTAACACCATAGAATGATGAGAGCCACAGGCAACTTCAATGACTTTCTTGTTCACCAAGTTAGTGGAGACTTGACAGGGAATGAAACCATGATTTGTTGTACCATTGCCCAACTGACTATAAGCATTATGACCCCATGTATACACTTCTCCTTCTATAACAAAAACGCAAAAAGCTGTTTTAAAATCTCTATTTTCTGATGAGTACACAACACAAAATTACAAACTGAAAAGTCAAATTCGAAAACAATATACATATTTAAGTGTATATACATATATATGCCCTTTAGGGCTCTTAAGCCCACAGACATACCAATGCTACCTTCACACAGCGTTGACCACAAATCCAAAAGGATAGTATCACCATAATCTTAGTAAAGGAAATCATATAGCTAAAAGAAAGGAGATAGTGCAATATAGAAGAGAAAAGGATGAAATGACAGTCAGGAGTCTCCATTTCAATTTCTTTGATACTGACAATGAATCAGAATTTCTTGTCTATGCCCTGGCACTGTTTCCCACTTTGGAATATGGAAATAACAAGCTTTTGTTCCTTTACAATATACATGAAGATGCTTGTAAGAAAAACTTTCTATTACTTATTAATAAATATATTATTATTTATTTATTATTTAAACAGACCATTCGTGTCCTGTATTTTGAGAAATGTGCTAGTAAAATTAAGAATGCATGAAATGTCTGACTGGGTTAGATGGATGGTCTGCCTAGTGCAAAATTCTGTCTCCAACTGGCAAGATAAAAAAGCTTCTGCTTAAGGGAAACATGCGCCTGGTCGCTTTTTGCAGTTCCCAAGCATTTACAATCACTAGTGTACTGATATTACCAGGTACTTCTGGTTCTCTTTAATGTACATATATTGGTCCATTATCCATGAAGCTAACACCTTCTCGTACTCACTTTATTTCATCTGTTTGAAATCAAGTGTCCTCTAGTTACAGTAGTGCAGGACTTGACGAATAGCTGTCCTACATTCATCTTGCCTATTATCTTCATCGTGATTTTCTAAACATAAATTATGCTGTTATTGCAGGAGAGCTAGGTTTGACGTACAACTCCATCAGATTTCTAAAGAGATCACCAAACTCCGTATCCCTAAGAAGGTCTCCCTCAGAACTACAAAGGCAAAATGTGCTACAATAAATCAGTATTGGTCTACAATAATAGGTTAAATCTAATGACTTTATCCTGTCAAAAGCAAACAACCTTCTCCTTGTTTCACAAACATGAGAATACAAATGTCGATAAACAGGTGAAACAACCACATAGAAACATACAACAAACTGGAAATTATAGTAATTAACACAAGAGTTGTGAAGTATGTAATGGCTGTCTGAAAGGCAGGATAAAAGAGGCTGCGCTGAATGGAAATTATTCATGTGAATGGAGTTACGAGCAAAAATCATTAAGGATCAATTCTGGACCTATTCTTTTGCAATACTGTTTGCAATACCTGCTCATCATCTGGGTAAGGAATATGAGCATGTCAGTGAGATCCGCAAGCAACAAAGCTCAGAAGAATGTAGGTGCGTATATAAAAAGCATTCAGAATGGTCTGCCCTGAAGACTGAGGAAAATGGAATGTAACTGAATATAAAGAACAGTCACACATTTACAACACAATTCCCCACACCTACCTTTAGTCATCTAATCTAGACTACTCAAAACGATTTCTTCTCATTAATGGACAAAGAGAGACAAATGTGAACATCATCAGTCAGGCTCTAACAGAACCTCACTGCGAACACAGTATTAGTCATTTGTCTTGGAGAATAATGTACTTAATTATGAACAGAAGGGCCGCTAGCATGATGTGGATAACAGAGGGTCAATGAGACAGCAGAAAACAAAAGGCTGTGAGGCAACATAACCAGTCTTTAAAGCACATCCAAAAGTAGTTACAGGAGGGGAAAGATGCATTTTAGCTGAAGGACAATGTTGGCACAAGAACATATGGGCATAATGTAGTGACTGAAAAAGCATTTCAAAAGCTATAAGAAGTTCCAAACTTAACTGCAAGGTAAAAAAAAACTTCCAAAAGCAGTAAAAAGATCAAAGCAGAGCTTGAAAACCTTTGGAAAAGAACTAGCTATGAACAGAGCTAGCTGACATGTCATATTCACCTATGAAAATATACATTGGACTTGATAGCCCAGAATGCCTATCCCAATTCTTTCTCTTGTGTTACCAGCACAGACCTTTCACATCTGCTGGACTAATTAAAGTGGACTATCTGAAAAAGCAATATTTGGATCATACTCTACCTTCTGTAGCAAGAACAACGTGAGGGCCGCTTCCGTAACTCAGACAGGCTATCTTTTTGCCACACAGAGAATCTAATCTCCTTGGTTCAATAGTGCTCTGCATGTCACCTGTTCCCAAACATCCACTGCAGTTCATGCCAAGCACAAACACCTGTTATAAAAGAATCACAAAATAATTTAAGTTGGAATGGAGGACCTCCTCCATAGGTCAACTAGTCCACCGCCCTGCTCAACAAAGGTCTAAATAGATCAGTTGACTCAAGGCCACATCCTGTAGAGTCTTGAACACCTCCAAGGAAAAGATCTCACAACCTGTCCAGGACTGAACCACTCTCATTGTAATTTTTTTTTCCTAATACTGAATCAGAATTTTGCATCTCCCAGCTTGTGTCCATTGCCTCTCATCCTGTCACTATACACCTTCAAGGAATGTCTAACTCCATCTTCTCTTTGTCCTCTGATTTTGGTAGGAAGCCATTAATTTGCATTGAAAATGTTTTAGTAGCAATCAAAATGATCAGGCATTTTTGCATGCAACTTTTTCTAGGTATACTATCATAGTACTGGCTTTCAGAATAACTTGAACATAAATGACTAAATATGTCATGTTCATATACACTCTTGGACAATTACCTCATCATTTTCAGTTGCATACAACACTTCATTACCAGCACTGCCAAATACACAGGCTTGACGAATTAACTTGAGCTCTTCTTGGGAACAAAGTGAAAAAATTGGCCATTTCCCAACATCCAGCATCTTCAGGGCTGACAATAATGTTGCCTCCAAGACCTGGTATTATAAAAGATGATATCAAGTACCTAGACAGAGAGAAATGTATACCTTTGCACAGTAAAAAGGGAAAAACTAGAGCAACACCAGCATTTCCTTTTTCAAAGACAAACCAATATTTCAATTCTAGAATAATATTTGGAAGGTAGCCATTAAAATAAGCAAATAAAATATATTGTGATCCAGAAAGAAAGGATCTATATGCATGGAGAAAAGTACCATGTAAGAAGTTAAATGGTGAGGTTGTATTTTCACTATATTCATGCAACATAACTACTAGCTTATAGAATTCAATGTACAGGATTCTAATATAAAGTGAAAAGTATACATTCAAAACTTGAAAATAATTTGTGGCTTTTCCTCTGGTGCTGAAATTACTGTTAAAAGAAGAAACCATAAAAAAATCTGCCCAAGAGTATGCTTATCTTTGAAAAATATACACATTTGTTTTCACGTATTGAAAACAGAAACTTGAGGAACCTTTTTCTTTCTCCTTTACTTCTGAAATTTACTTCCGTGTTTCAACAATTACTGAATCTTTGGGAACTTCCTAAGAATATCTGCATTTTATGTAAGTAGAAATATAATAAAAGAAAAAAGATAATTGAACATTTTCCAGCTTATCCAAGGACAAATGACAAGTTTATAGTTAAAGGAAAAGAATAACAGCTCTCTCCAGAGATTACAACTAGTCAAGCTAATGTCTGAATCTCACGCGTTTCTATTGCTTTAGCATAGCATAAATCAGAAAAATGTTGCAGTATCAAAATTCAATAGCAAATTTTGCATGGAGCATGCATCAAATTTTCTTTACTGAAATTAAAACAGGTTCTGGACATGAAAGAAAAGGAATGTTACTTGCCAGATCTGAAGGTAAGTAAGAATAGTTTTTGCGTATCACAGACATTATGTGGTTCACCATGTTAACAGTGAAGATTGCATCATTAGTTTATTTCTAGCAGGTAGCAGACTTACAAAGTGATCAGTTACAGAACATGTTTTTTTTTACCTCTGACTGAAACAAAGATGGGAATAAATTCTAGTTTGGAGTCTGAAGCACAGTCAGTTGTAAGAATATTGCTTTTTTGATTAGTATCACTTACTATGAAAAAATGTACACAGAAACACAGATAACATTTGAAACTACAGAAATAAACCCTAAATTAATCCTAAATTAAAATCTTTAAACAAATAGCAGTTAATCACACATTTCTTTATAATACACTTCTGAGGAAGGGAAAGGAGGGTTGGTCATCTTCACTACAAAGAAGTTGCAGTTTTGATCACACCAGTTCTTTCCCCATCTCTTCACACCATGTAACCGAACAATTTCAGCCAAATTTCCAAGTGAATGGGAAGTAAGATTCCACTAACACAGTCCATTTGGCAGGAGGCAGCTGGACAATCAGACATGTATGTTATGAAATAAGTCAGCAAGCTAGTCCTAGGAAATGCTGTCCTCCATGACACATAGCAGGGTTATAAGAGATGAAGGACATGAATCCATATGGAATCAGGCTTCATTCATCTGCTGTTTGCAGAACAATTTATGTCGAGAGGCTAACATTAATTCTATGAAGGATTTTAGGCACTTTTAAAATATGATAATAAATACTGAAAGCATCACAGACTACTCTTCCAATTGCATCAACAAAACTGGATCCCACTTTTGCTTAAGACTGATGAAGCCTGAGGTTCAAAAGGACAGTTAGAGTGTCCTTCAACTGCACAGATTCCCCTTCTGGAACAACATAATAGTTTCTTTAAAATGTGGGCTCTAAATTTCAAGTGCACAGTGGGTCAGAACCCATGCACCTTAAATAGAAAAGTCTTTTTCTGTAACCTTCCTATAAAGTGCTCATGTTCTACCCTCATAATTAACAGGTAAAAAAACCCAACAAACTGTAGCATTTCTTAACACTAAAATAATACACTGAAGGGAAAAACCCAAACTAATACTACAAAAAGCACTCAGGGAAACAGTTATGATACTGATTTTTTTAATAAAAGAAATAACAACAAACTTTATCAGACTAAAAAATATACATAATCTAAATCCTGTCTCTGGAATTATTAGTTGTAATTCAACTCAGTAAGAGATATTCTCTCACCTTTCACATTTTTCTCCCGTCCCACATTTCTCCATTGTATTTTGTCCCCAATATATGAAAAACAGCTTGAACTATCAACCTGCCAATATTTATGTCCCATAAGTGATCAGTTTATATTTGCACAGTCATGAGAGAGAGTTAGATCAGAATTTTTAGACCAGAGATTTCATATGGTCCAGCTACCTATGCCAAAGGTGTATCAGTTATGCCTCAAGAATTCCTAAAACTTCTACGCTTCATTTGACCTCAGCAATCAGTTTGAAAGCTGGTTATTCATTATTATTTATTTGTCATACAGATCACCTTAAAAGGCATCATCAAGCTCAAAATCTGAATGATGTTTCATTAAGTTTTACACACAAAGTGTTCAAAGAAAAAAAAAGACAATAACGGGAGGAAGTTTTTGCCTCAAATTATGCTACAAAAGTTAATTCTAAAAAGTTTATGTTGTTGGAACATTAGGCTGGAACATGTAACTTTAGATTTAAGACTAAATTAAAACAGCGTTGTAAGGCAAAGGAGCAATTCAACCTAATTAAAATGAATATATTGCTATTCTAATATTTTGCGGATCCCATAAGAAACATTTCCTTTGCTAGTATCGTTTTTCTACCTATAGCTTTGGTTTTCTGCTTATCTTCAAAGCTACTAGCAGGTACTAAGCTACTGCTAAATGGAACCAAGCGCCTTCCTTTTGAGTCAAGCAGTACAGAATTCTCAATACAAATTCACACTCTGACCTTGACGCTCATTCCTTGAGAAGGAGGAGGTTCATCCTCCATATGGATTTGTGCTTGTGTCCCCCTGCAGAGAGAGAGCGGTGGTTAAAATCACCATATCATATTGCAGCAACAATACTTTATGGAACTATACACAATATTAAGCCAGAACTATTTGCTTCTGTGGGGTGAGAAAATGAGAAACACAAAGATGTCAACTTTGGTTTTATATTCAATTGTACAGTGATGAGTAGACTCTGCTCTTTTATATTCTTACCTAAAATAATAATTATTGGACAATTTTTTTTTTTTTAACAAGCAGAAAAATTAATCAGACTGTGATTGGAAAGGACGAAGTTTTATTAAATATAATACTCCCATGCCATTTTATGGAAGTAAAAATAAATTTAGACCCTTGCTGACATAATTTTGGAAGACATTTCTTTCAGCAAACAAAAAGCACACTGGTTGGAGCTTTCTGTTTCTGGCTTAAGCCTTCAAATGCTCTTTTTTCCAGTTCCATTCTGAAAACCAATGTTAGAAAAACATTTGGGTCTTTTCAGGTTTACTGAGAATTGTTAAAATATTCACTTTGCTTCAGAAAATATTTCCAAGCCTGTAATTTACTTGTGTAATTTCTATGTATATTATCAATAGAAACAAATTTTCAGATTAGATGTTTCTTCTATCCTTAAATTATTTCCTCACATAAAGCCATGCAACTCCATTTTCAGTAAAACTGCAAAAATGAGTAAGCAACTCTGAAGCTGGGCAAGCTTCTTTTACTACACAAGTGAAAATGTTGAACCCATCATTTTCTTTGAGGTACATTGGTTCAGCCAATGATAAAAATTTGTTTACTACCCACTTAAACATCTGTAAAATTCTGACTACAGGCAGAATAACATCCAACAAACAAGAAGCTACCATTTTACTTAGTTACTTTTCAGAGGAATACCACACTAAAAGAACTATCAAATGTAGCTTTATAAAACTACCTAACTTACTACTAAACGTGACTCTTACGTAAGACTTTTATGCCATAAAACCTAGGCCAAGGATCTAGAACACATGAAATTCATATGATTTAAATATTATAAATGTTAATGATTTAACACATATAATTTAATTTACTGACTAAACAACAATTGCTTTTGTTTATTGAAAACAAATAAAAAACTGAACAATTGCCTCAGCTCAACCATACTGAATATGCACACTGATGTGTGCTTTAGATTTGTGGGTTTTGTTATATACACACAGTGTATTTTATACACTTAGTTTGAGACATTAAATGATAAATTCAGCTTATATGTGAAAGTCCAGCTACTCTCTTGTCCATGTTGACTTTGAGCTTAAGGCTCAAACACACAACCAGGCTGAAATAACTTGAAGCTAAGTTATATTCCCTTTCAACTAGGAAAGATGAAAGGGCTGATTCAGTTGCCCACACATTAGCACCTACTGCTAGTTGAGATGACCTTGTGGATCCCCAACACCAAACGGTGCTGGTAGATATAAACCAGGACCTATGGGGTATCCATGCCATGGTGGAGCAGCAGCTAAGAACTAAACAGCACTAGACAGTTATGTATGTGCAACTGAGCAGAGCACTGAATAAGCACACATAGCTATTTACCATGCTTTACAACTTAATGGATACAGGGTAACTTGTTAAGCTCTTGCTATTAAGTGATTTGTTATTTTCTTATTTTCTTCAATGTACTTACTTGTTCAAACAACAAGAACGCAACCAATTGATTTTGTGTACATTATCTCTAAACTAGAAACAACTCACCTAATTAAGGCCTTTGTCATGACCACGGTCTGAGCGGGACTGTGTTACTGAACTGCAGTTCTGAAATGTTTCATTTCAAGTGTGTGAGTAGCCCTGCTGTGAAACTGATTATCAGGGCTATCCAATATTTTGCAGCATCATTTTCCAGCATATCCTAGCAATGCTGATATATGTTACCCACTTTTTGGCCATCCTTAGCCTACACTCAGCACTGACAGTTCTGACCCTGGTTTCGGTCCAACCATGACAGGTCTTTGGGTAAGGCACATATGCTGCTGCAGCACAGATAAGACTGAATTAAGGAACACAAATACTAGTTCTAATAGCCAAGTTCTATCAGCAGTCTAAGACCACTGAATGCTAAATATTTAAACAGGTTCACTGACTCATTAGAATGTAAACATTCTTGTAGATTTTCTCTCTAGGAACTTGGCAAGCAAACAAAAATTTTCAGAACTCCACTTAGTATTTCCTTCCACTTCATTTCAGCATTTATGAACCTCATCTGCTGAAGGTCTGTCTGGAGCTTCTTCCCCAAGGACTCTAACCACAGACTTAGGAAAAATTAGGAGGAAAAAGTCACAGAAAAAAAGGGACTTACTGGCACCTTTAGGAAAGGAACCTAACCTTCTCTGATATTCTTGATTTCTCAGCAGTTTCCTACTGGAGTAATCATGAAATGATTAACTTGTCCAAGCGATCTTGCAGGAGAGGACAGACCAGTAATACGGTCAACAGTTATTCCTATTGAACAGGTCACATTCCCTTTCTAGGAAGACTATTTTCAAAATTATCTTCTTTCTTCATGTACAGTGAAATGTCACTACTCCATTCAGTGCTGACAACAAACTGACAGAATTCAGCTTGTCGTTCGTTCTTCCATTTATTCCACATTTTCCATTACCAAGAAATTGCAGACCTTGAGAAACAGTAAGTGGTTGTTTGAAAAACTACTAACGCCAACTAAAGCACAGTCTTCTCTCCTTCCCTTCTTGCTTCTTGACACCAGACTGTGACTTCTTGGCTCCTGATGCAAGCTCCACTGGCTGCCTACTAACTGCAAAAGCAAATCTACCTGCAGTGTAGAGGCTAGATCCAAGAAACTCTGAAAGACTGGAGTATTTACAGTCTGAAAAACTGACATCCTTGACCTTGCAAGGTAGGTAACTGCTATAGACATTTATAGTTGAAATTATCTGAGATAAGACAGCTTTATTGTCTCAATCTCCAGAGATAAAACTTTCGCCAAAAGCATCTTGTCAGACGCCACTTCTCTTTTGGCATGTCATCCAGTTCCACTTGTTGGCTCCAGGGATGGACCTCCAGCAAGTTTTCAGAGGTTCATCTACATGTAGTATGCTGTATTGGAGCTAGATTCTTGAAACCTATTTGCCTTTTTTTTCAGTAACACCATCACCCCCAAAAAGAAATTGGCTGCCAAGAATGAAAGCAGTGAAGAATGAGATGCAAACAACACATAAAAGAAAACATGGGAAAAGCAAGGAAGATAGTGGGAATACTGTTCTGTTACCCATGCTTACTACCATCCCTCAATACAGGTTCAATACCGCTGCAATAAAAAGAAAATACATCAGGGAAAAATGTTTTGAAAGAAGTGAGAAGACAGGAAAGAAAACAGAGGGCATGATTTTTCAACTCTCCAATGGTTTAAAAATAAGTGTTAGGGTCTGGTGTGAAATTTCTGCCTTAAGTGACAAAATTGCTTTGAAAAATCATATGTAGATTCCTGGGACACCTTCCCCTCACCTCCAAAAAAATCCACCCTGGAGTTTTGGGCTAGCAAGATAATTCATAGAATCACAGAATCACAGAATTGTCTAGGTTGGAAGGCACCTAATTCGACTAATCTGATTTTTATAAAATCATCTAGGACTTTTAAAAGTCCTGTATGATGGTAAGACACGTTGCTTATATTGTTTCTTTATTTCTCCCATTACTTTTTTCCTCCTTAGAACTGCTGTCTATCATCATCGCTGATGTAGAATGGTGTATTGTCTACCAGTGAGCAACATGAGTGGAAGTGACTGACAGAATGCATCACGACCCACCGGAGGGACAATGTTTAAAGCAGAAGGCAGAAAATCTCAAATTCTTTTCTCATTCTACAAACCCTAGAGTCACCCTGAAAAAATAATTTCAAAGCTTTGGCTCTTCAACTACTTGACTTAAAAAAAATATGAAGATTTGAATAAAGCTACTAACAACTAATAAGAAAGAAACTATATAACAAACTAATGAAAGCCAGAAATACAGAGATTAGAAAACAGTAATGAAGTTATAATAACACTAAAAATATAAAAATAATAATACTAAAATTATGCCTCTAACAGACTTACTGAAATGTCAAGGTCAGCACCTAAAAAAGCCTGATAAGAAGGTGTCAATCAAAAAATATTGTCACTTAAAAATATTTACACTTCTTTCTACAGATGCAAAAATACCTTTTGAAGACAATCAAGTGTTTCAGATCATGGAAACAAAACAAGAACTACCTTCAAAGTTGAAATGCACTATAGGAGGATGCTGGAGTCATTTTCACATAACTAGTGGTTTACTTCTGCAGTAAAAGAAAAAAAAAATAATCTAATCAGCATTATCTCCAGACCCTGAAGTGTACTAAAATAATCAAACATTTTGTTAGACAGTCTCTTGGGAACAGGATGTCACTCCTGTATCTATATCTAACTTAATGTAACCTAATGTAACCTAAATCTAACCGGAGATGCTGAAGAAAAACATTTGTTTGCATTTTTTATGTGGCTGAACCAAGATTTTCAGAAAATTAAATTGAAAAGCTTTTTCTTTGCTGAATTGTTAGCCAAACTAAACACGCTTCAGCTCCTGTAATCCATCCATCCATCCAAACATAATAAAACACAACTGATGCAATTGTTAGCTCTTGTCTCTTTTAAATCACAGAATCACAGAACGGTCAGGGTTGGAAGGGAGCTCTGGAGATCATCTAGTCCAACCCCCCTGCCAGAGCAGGGTCACCTACAGCAGGTTGCACAGGATGGCATCCAGGCAGGTTTTGAATATCTCCAGTGTGGGAGAGTCCACAACCTCTCTGGGCAGCCTGTTCCAGTGCTCTGCCACCCTCAAAGTAAAGAAGTTCCTCCTCATGTTAAGATGGAACTTTCTATGTTTAAGTCTGTGCCCATTACCTCCTGTTTTATCATTGGGCATCAGGGAAAAAAGACTGTTCCCATCTACCTGGTACTCTCCCTTTAAGTATTTATATGTATTGATAAGATCCCCCCTCAGTCTTCTTTACTCTAGACTAAAAAGACCCAAGTGCCTCAGCCTTTCCTCGTAAGGAAGATGCTCCAATCCCCATATCATCTTAGTAGCCCTCTGCTGGACCCTCTCCAGCAGTTCCCTGCTACATAAAATTTAATTTACCATATAACTGATTTGGTAGAATTGAAACTTATACTTATTCCTTATTTTGACTTTCCGACATGAGAGTTCAAGGAACTGGCTTTAGGGAAACAAAAGTATTCCAAAGATTTGGTTTTAGAAGAACTTTATTAAAAATATTAACCATGTAACAGAGAAAAATAATAATACAATAACTATGTGAAAAAGCTATTATATTTTTATAAACTTAAAGAATCTTAGTACAGAAAATATTAAAGCTTGAAGAATTTAAGAAACTCTAACAGGTCATAAAGTTGTTCAGGATAAATCATGTACAAGCTTCAGATGTTAGGTGGCATTCCACCTGCATGTGGGAGCCTGACTGGACATCAGATCAATGCCATAGGAACAGCATGTCTGGGAAGAACCCTTCTGTTATTATGCAATCATAAATACTACATTGCATTAACAGAAAAACAGCACACAAACGTATCCTTTTTGTTATGCCCCTCTAAGTAGATCTGACCTAGCCTAAATTATTAGCAGTCTGCAGTTACCTGATCCAGTCAAATGCTGAGCCACATAGCAGGTCTAGCTGTTGGGTCTTTGACCTCACAGCCTGCTCTAGAAGTTAAAGAAGAAATATTCACAGCTTCTACAGTTCTAACCTTTAATCACTTCCTTAGATGTCCAAGGAAGGTCATTCTAGCCTCATTTAGACTAAAAGCTTTAATTTATAAAATGCCTTTTCTACAACATTCTAAGCCTTAATAAAAACCCTAAACATAAGCATTACTAAACCACACCTGATTTCCTTTTCTACTTTCCTTGCTCGCTTCAGTTTAGAGCAGTTTTTCTGCATATCGCAGCCTTGGTCCATGATATGGGCTTCTGCCTACAGCTAAGAAGGCTACACATTGGCTCACCAAGACAAGAGTTTTTTCAAAACTATGTTTAGCACCGTTCCAGCATGAATCTGGCTGTAGCGACGCTTCCCTGTAACACTGGGCACTTGCCAGAGCACTTCCCATGACCCCATCATGCAACGCCTGGGTAGGTGGGAGGATCATGCAATCTTTCCCTGACACAAAGTCAGAATTTGCCTAGGTATATACATTAAACACATCTATATAAGTCCATGTCTAAAAAAATACATACATATACACACACACATACACGCACATAACAGGTATTATATACCTGGAGCTGAGAATTCTGATACTTTAAACTTTTATAGTTATAGCTGTCTGCATAGAAAGATATATGTTGCAGAAGAGAGAGATACAATAGTAAATAGAATGTGTATATGAAAGAAAAGTTAGCCCACTTCCTCTATTAGTAAATGACTGCATAACTGTCCATTGGAGCATTTCTTTAACAGTCTTCTGATACTGGAACCGACCAATGTTAAGTGGCAAGAGCATTGGATTAGACTTAGACTCTTAAAAAAATAATTAAGGGACAAAATGTAATTCTTTATGGTGTAAGTTTAAGCACCTAATATTAAATCTACCCACTGCAGCAGCCTCCTCCAAACTGCAACAGATTATATGCATCATGATGCCAAGGTTGTTTTATCTCAACTTTATCACTCAGTGGTCTTACTTCTATTCTTGTTTTTACTTACATGATTAAAGAAACTTTAAAAATCAATTGCCTATAACTAACTCAATTACTTTTGTCAATTCTCACTTTAGAACTGCACTTTATCTCTTATATTTTTCTTTGTTTATCCATCCTTTTTCTAGTCTTTATTCCTAAAATCCTTTTTGAGATGGATAAAAGTTCTTTTCAGTAGACCTTTTCTCACTTTTTGGATATAAATTCCAAATAGATTCTACCTTTGGCATAAAACAGCTTCACACTTTCCTTCTAGGGCCCTCAGGACTCCAGTACAACTAACATCACTAATTAATTTTAATTCATTTCTATTTATTTAATCTAATTAAAAATGTGATCCAAGATCACAAGCTAATAAACTAGCTCTTCTCAGCATTTTTCACACTACTTGGTGTGCAATTCACACTACTAGCAATTCAGTGCTTATCTGGTAAGCTTACGGCAGTTGTATGTAAGAACAACTGGATTGCTATACGCCCTTCCCAAATGATGCTGTTACTGGTATCTAAGAAAGAAATCCACCTGTGATAGAATTCCTCATAGTATATCTCAGTAAGCAATATCCTTATCCAAATCCAACTCTTGTTGGACCATCAAAAGCTCTTATAATTTTCTTTTCTCAAAGCAATGCTATGCTTGACTTTTTTTTTTTTTTTATCCACACAATCTCTTCCTGTTACTTTACAGTCCATCACACCACTCGCATCCCATGTCATTCTGTGACATTTATTTCTTGTATCTGGACAGTATTAGCTCTCCTACCCCACATTCAGCAGGATGATTCTTCCTCCATGTTTCCCTTACCCCAGCTCTGCTTTCACATCCTTCAACATTAGTTCAGCCTGAATGGTTTCTGATGGTGCACAAACACAACTGTCTACAGACCTTAGCTCATAACCGGGAGTAAAATCTCTTTCCTAGTTGTGCCCTCCCTTTTTTATCCATCAATATTAGATATTTCATCTCCATGAGGAAATACAATGCAAACCTCCCACCTCCCACACGTTAATCATCCTTGGTTTCCCAAGTATTCTTTCTCTGCCTTAAAACCATAGCTGGCCATCAAGCTAAGCTTGCCTAATGTACTGCCAGCTTCACACTCGCGGACACAGCCCTCCAACACTACCCAAATTTAACTCCTGACAAAAGTTGCAA
>VZSZ01008919.1:724135-815320 GCA_013398815.1 Ibidorhyncha struthersii
GCGGCGGCTCCGCCTCCCTCCAACGAGGCAAGGGAAGATGCCGCCGCCGCGCTCAGGCGCCTCCTCAGCCGCGAAGGCTGGGGGGAGGAGGAGGAGGAGGAGTGAAGGGTGTTAGCGCCTCCCAGGGATCCACCTACTGTAGCAGGAGCGGGGAAAGCGGGGGCCGCTCGTCCTCCGAGTCCGGCGTAGGTACGGCTGGTGACAAGGCAGCCCCACCGGGGTGGGCCCAGACTGCAGAGTGGCTCGGTTTCCAGCACAGAGTGCTTCTCTCCCGCTGGGCTGAGGCGAAGAGAGACCAAGAGGACCCCTTCTGTATCTTCCCTGCCAAGGCCTGTCTCTTTTGATGATACGGCCACCTTGGGAAGTCCCAGATGCCTTTGAGGGAGGTAACACCACTTCCCACCAAGCCTCAAGCTGTGCCTGGGCCTAGATACACGTGACAACAACACACAGTGAGAGACACATGGTCAAAGACAACCGTTAAGGGAAGGTCAAATATTGCTATGCTGTTCCAATGTGCAGCCATTTATTTTTTTTCCCGAGGGAAGGGAGAGAATATACATACGTTTCTATTTAATAGAATCATAGAATAGTTAAGAGTTGGAAGGGACCTTAAAGATCATCTAGTTCCAACCCCCCTGCCATGGGCAGGGACACCTCCCACTAGACCAGGCTGCTCAAAGCCCCATCCAGCCTGGCCTTGAACCCTCCAGGGATGAGGAATCCACAACTTCCCTGGGCAACCTGTTCCAGTGCCTCACCACCCTCAGAGTAAAGAATTTCTTCCTAATATCTAATCTAAATCTACTCTAATTTCTTCTGAGATTTATATGTAATATTAAGCGTTCCCAAAGGAGACAGACTTGGAAAGTTTTCCTAAAAACAACAACTTGGCTGTTTTGGCTGGTTATGTCTCTTACCTTGAGTGTGATACATAGCCTGCTGTCTTGCTGTGGTACATGTTCAGAGACCTTTGTTGTGGTATCCAATGATATTGTTAGGCTATTGCTGTAGAAACCGTATTCAAAAGGATAAAAGTTTGCTCTGGGGCTAAGGAACTGACTTTCTATTGAAATTTAAATTCCTTTATCACCTACAGGAGGTCTCAGTTTTTCCTGTGGGAATGACAGGCTCATAAGGATGTTTTGATATTTTAAAGATTGATGTACTTGGATACAAGACTGGATGTCCAACAATAAGGTATGAGTACCTAAAGTAGCAAGAACTTGTCCTCATAGTTACCAAAGGAGTAGACAATGTTCTCCATACTTGCTGCATTGTATGACAGTCTCATGTGATACCCTGGGTATGCCTTGCATCTTGTTCTTCACATACATGATGCATGAAGTGCCTGTATCACTGTACCAACTACCAATGCTCTTATGTGCTCCCCTAATGCACACATGTTCTCTGCCACTGACTGTCGCATTCTGTGGAGTCACTGTCTCCTTTTAGTTTCTCCTGTGCATTCATCCTGAATGCATTGTAATCTGCAAAGGGTATATGTTTTCTGTTTTGTTTGCTCAGTCACTTTGGTTCTTCCACTTGAGCGTATTTTTTGCTAGGAGTGGTTTCTTCATTCGAAAGAGGTATCCATAATGATTTGTGTAGAGTGTGGGATGGAAGACAATTAATTTTTTGGGCACTGGGCTCAGTAAAGACTATGTGGTGCCCGATAGTTTTGTTTTCTCTTTATGTAGAATGAAATGATCACTCTATAACACAAAACAACTTATTGTCTGTTACCATGTTCCCGTCTCAGTTTTCTGTTTTCTTGAGCACAGTTCAGGGGGAAAAACTTTCTGGATCTCAAATGCATATGTAAATACAATAATATACCTGATAATTTCGGTCAAGCAGACAGTGGTAACAAGACCCAGTGGAAGTTGAAGCTATTCATTTTCAGACTGGCAGTAAAGCAAAGAGTAATTGTCCCCTAAAACAAGTTTCATATTGGGCTGTGAGCGGTTTATTGATTCTTCAGTGCACATTTTAAAATAGTATTGGATATTTTTCTAAAAGTTATGCTCTATTTAACTCAACTGTGTACTATGTTAGGCTGAAGGTCACACTTAGAATCAGTGGAACAGATGGTGTATTTGACCCACTGAAACAAAGTGCAGTTTAATTCAGTGAAGTCCTTAAATCTAAAAGCAATGGATGTAGAGCTGCAAGCAGAGAAACTCTGTTCAGGAACATTTAGGTAAAGGATTGAGGTCAGTGAACAACAACTGAAAGTGTAATGCCAGAGGATGTAGAAGTGAAAAAGGCTAATGTCATTCCTGAATGTAGAAAAAGAGGGAACAGTAGTTAAAAGGTAATTTGCCTCCAGTGATGAGTATTTTAACCCAACTAGTGGGAGACTGCATATAATGCTACTACACATTTTGATAGAGAAGTAAAAAATGGGATAGGCTGCATGAAGATGATCAATGGTCTGAAAATAAGAGATACTTAAACAGATTATTTATTTAGTTTATTAAAAACGGTTTAAAAGTGATTACAGTTTATAGATTCCTTACAAGGAGAAAATGTTAGGTACTGAGTGGCATTTTAATTTAATGGAAAAAGCCATAACAAGAAGCAATGGATAGAAGTGAAAGCCACAGGAATTCAAATCAGAAATGGAGCAGGAGCAGAGCTTTCTGACAGTGAAAGTGGAAAGTGGTCTCCATTTTTTATGCCTTCAAGTAAAAACCTGATGCAGTTATTTCTGTCTTCCATTACATTCCAGTTGTTCTGCACATGCCTCATTTTTTCTTCCTTTCATTTGAGCTGTCTCCAGTTTGCTTTTCTTCTTTCCTAAACGTAATGCTAGATTTAGAACACAACAGCACTGAATGGAAGGGGCTATGTACCTCTATCATCTTACAAACACTCCTGTGAGTATTACTTTTGTATTTTCCTTCTTTTTCCAGTGGCAATGTATTGTTGGCTTCTGCAGTTTAGGCTTTGAATCTCTTTCTTAATTTACTTTTTGTTAGAATTTCTGCATTTCCCCTTTGTCTTTAGAATAATGTCTCATTGAAGTTGGCCTAATTTTATTTCCTGATTAACGGTTGTTTATTTTACTTTAATTTGGAAGGATTTTTATGCTGTAAAAATATGATTAGACATTAAATGACAATGTAGCAGGAATCATAAACCGTTGTAAATCAGTGAACTGACTTATCGGTCCAAGTACCAAAGTACTCCAGGCAGGATTTCAGTTGCTTTTCTTCAGCACTATGTCTTCATGACATTGTTTATTTTTTCAATATTTAAGCACCAGTTCAGCACACCAGTTGTGTTTCAGTTCTCCAAGCATGGTCACTTGCCATCACAGAATGTGCATTCTGCAAGTCCTTCAGGAGTCACTGGGCAGATCTCTAGGCCAGCCTGAGCTGTAGTACATGAGTGCCCCAGTCCAGTGGTCTGGAGCCTCCCATACAGTGCTTTTGGAGATCATTCTCTTCTGTGACTACAAAACTAAAACCAGCATACAGCATGGCAATGGTCTTCTCCAGGACTACAAAGAAAAGGAAGGCCTTAGCCCTTGTAGTTCGTGCAGGGATAGATTTTGCATTCAAACACTTGGTTTATAGTACTCAGTCTGCTACACCTTGGTGTAATCATGATACCACAACCAGAAGGGTGGAGAGATTAATACAAAAGACCAGAGGAAACCCAAGAGATGAAAAAGAAAGTACAGCACATTCTTTTAGAGACACAGTTGGTAAAAGTGGAGCTATTTGGAGGTAGTAATATTTTTTTTTCAAAAACATTTAATTATCTGTAGCGTCTAAATGGTAGCTCTGTATTTTTTGAAGCATCGTCTCTTCTCACATGCAAACTGTCTTCCCACAGTAGCATCCAGAGCCATGACCTGCTCCTGTCATCTTGAACTGATAGTAATCCAATGTTCAAAATCAGCTACAGAATTGGCCAGAGCATGTCAAAACGAATTGTCTCGAATGCTGGCCCTGCCATCCATCCAGCTCCATCAAATATAGTTGCAAGCAGACTGAACTCACAGTAATTAACAGATCTCCCTGAAGTATTTGAACCATTCAGAAAGGTTTCTTTACTTCCTAGATGACAAGAAAGCTTTGGACTGACGTATCATTTTGAGGCTTGCTACAAAATCATGGATTTTTGTAGTTCTCATTCAGTAGTTACAATTTCTGTACTCAAGCCCAACTACTGCACTGTTGGGCAGGGGTGGCAGAGGTACAGACTTACTTTGCAAAATAAAGGCGCTTAGCAAACCTTTTGTTGTGTTGTTTCTTAGAGAGTCTGTCAGCAGGAAGGAAGTGAGAAAGCTAGGAGTCCTTTCAGGTCAAAATAAAACCAATTTCTGACCTTAGTAGCAGTGTTCCTATCACCTGTGTTGTCATTTTGGGGGATGACATTTCAGTAGTGCTATCCTTTCTTCAGTTATTTTTGCTTCTAACCTTCTAACTGAGAGATATATGTGATTTGACAGCTACAGCAGTCAAAACCAGAGGAGAGAAGAGATTTCTGTAGCTTCTGATAATATGTAGGACATTTCACATCACAGTGTCCTTCATTACACTCATTGCTCTGAATCTTACTCAATTACTAGAAGGACAAAATTCATTGCCATAAGTGATGACAACTTTTTTCATAGGAGTTAGCAATGGTTCTGTATCCAAACAAATGTATTTAATAAACCTCTCTGAAGTCTTTCATGGGTCCAGTTCCTTTGAATATTTTCATTAATGACCCGGATGATAGTCATTACGTTTTTGGTTGATATGAAGCTGGGAAGGACTGGCAGTGCACTGGAAGGCAGTCTAATTTTAGCTAGTATAGTAGCATCATGTTATTGCAAAGCAGGTAAACATCATACTAGGATGTTTAAAAAGAGTATCAAGATAGAAAAGAAATGTTGCCCTTTTCTTGGTACTGAGAAAGTTTCAAAGGAATATTGTTCCCAGTTATGGGAGCTGCAGAAAATTGTGGAACAGTTGTGGAATGTTGTGTTTCAAGAAAGTTGTAAAGCAAATAAGTAGTTGAAGGGAAGTTAAGCTTAGCAAACAATTAAAACAGCTGGGGAAGGACTGAAGGAATAGGGCTTCTTAGACTGAAGAACAAAGGACTGAGAGAAAACAATATTCTGAAGAATGTAAAATGATATTGCAAAGAGGAAGGAGATTTTTTTTTCCCCCTGCATGATCAGGAGAAAAATTGAAGCAAAGGTGATTCAGCCTTGCCAACAAGGAAAACTGCTCTCACAGTAATAATCAGGAAGCTGGGAATAGATTGCCTGCTGAGATTGCAGTTCCCATCATTAGAGACTGTATATCAGAAATAAAATAACTTTTGTTGATCCTAATTCAGGTCATGGAAGTCGATGAGATGACCTGTTGAGGTCCTTTCCACTTTTAGTTGCTAGTTCCATTTACTGTGCAGGAAATTACAAAATATTTGCAATAAAAATGACAATAAAAATAACAACTTGTAGTTAAATAGGAAAAAATAGCAGTTTTTAATCAAAGCAAAATGTCTTTCATGTAAATGTTGATTGCTAAAAAGATTACTTCACAATAACCTAATCATTCAAAATACTCAAGTAGTTTTAGTGGCTGAATTCCCTTTAAAAATCCATTGAAGTTCACTATTCTTTATTATAGAATCATAGAATAGTTAGAATTGAAAGGGAACTTAAAGATCATTGAATTCCACCCCCCCTGCCATGGGCAGGGACACCTCCCACTACACCAGGCTGCTCAAAGCCCCATCCAACCTGGCCTGGAACACCTCCAGGGATAAGGAATCCACAACTTCCTTGGGCAACCTGTTCCATTGCCTCACCACCCTCAGAATAAAGAATTTCTTCCTAATATCTAATCTAAATCTTTTTTGGTATGGAATGTCTTAAGAATGGAATAACAGACTACAAATTAGTCTTCACACGGCTGATGGAGCAACAAGTCTAGAAAGAATCATGTAGTTTGCTTTCATATTCAGTAATGTCTTATAGGTTGGTCCTGGCAAATCTTTGTTTATATCAAAATGTCAGTTTTGTAGCGATTTTGTGATAACACCCATTATATTTACAATAAATCAGGTTTTTCCTAGTTTTGAAAAGTCATGGTTATGGAAATCTAATTCTTCATAATTTCTGTTGTGAGTAGTAAACATGTCAATAGAAAATCTCTGGCTCCTCTTCCCCTTGAGTAAAGATCTTTTGACATCTTCAATAGTATTGGTTTTCAGTCCAATGAATCCTTTTTGATCTTTTCAAGATATACCAACAGAAATAACGTTTCACTGTCAGTCTGTGAGAGAAGGAGCAGGAGTTCACTACCTGCATGATTACATCGCTTAGATACTAAATATGAAAATTTTGATGAATGCCCATGTAACTTCTGAAAGCAATTTTCTTTTTAAGTTACTTCAGGACAGAAACTAGAACTGTGACTATTACCATTTTCTATAAGTACTGTTATTTAATTCTTTGCAAAGATGCTATTTCTAGCACCACCGACATTCTTTTTCCCACAAAAAAGGTTACAGACAGGAAATGTTTTGGATAGTGTAACAACATTTCCTGATAAACATTTTATCACAGCTTGATAACCATTTCCTGTTGGTAGGATTAGTTTTAACTATTGTCATTTTGTTGTCTTTCTTGCTATAATTAACACACATATGTGATCTGGCTAAGTGTGCTCATCCTGTCTAGCAAAGGTTTCAGCAAGTCAGACATTTGGTTATAATGCGAGGCAAGATTTTATATTGTTCATTTCCGTTCATTTAAACGTTGTCTGGAGCAATAAATGAAATAGCAATACACATGCGGCATTCTGGGAACCAGCAATTCCCAGAAGGGTGGAGGTTCCCCAATATTTCAAACAGAGCATTGTCTACTGTGGTCTCAGTGATTTCAGTAAGCTTCTAAAATAGCTTAACATGAGAAGGTGGGACTTCATGTAGGATCTAATTGTTCAATGCAAACTTGAATTGTCATGGAAGGGTATCAGAAGAAATTCGGCACTTTCTAAGGAGCATTAAAGTGTTGGCCTTGCAAACTAATATTAAAATGAGACTACATTTAAGATTTTTACTCTATCAAAATGTCATGTTTGTGCATGCCGCATGCCTGGAGGTGTTCAAGGCCAGATTGGATGGGGCTTTGAGCAACCTGGTCTAGTGCAAGCTGTCCCTACCCAGGGCAGGGGGTTTGCAACTACATGATCTTTAAGGTCGCTTCCAATTCTAACCATTCTGCGATTCTATGATTTTATGAAAAGTAAAATTAAGGCACATTACTGAAAGCATTTGAAGGTGCAAAGCCTGCTGAGATAGAATTAAGGGATTCTGCAGGGAGCAGATTTGAGCAGTGTTGTCCATAGAGTCCACTGGAAAGGGTGCTTGGTGTGCACTGTCCCTGAACTGTGCTAGTTGGCACAGGCCAAGTCTGCCGGCAAGTCAGGTAACAAGCAGTCTGGATGTTCAGAGGTTAAGCATTCAGCATCCATGTATGATGAGTTTATGGAACCTAATTAAGGCTTTGCCTTAAGTTTTATTTCTATTGAAAGGCCTGGGGAAAGAAGAATCTGGAGGTGGAGGCTTTAGTCAAAGGCACATGCGTAGGGCTAAATTTCAAAAAAATATTATTATTGGTGTATTGTGGGTAGGTATATTTGCATGCACATCCTGAGGTTAGCCTCGGAAAAATATCCAAGGAAACAGGATCTGAAACAGAGTGAAAGTTGTTTGGGGTTTTTGTTGTTTTTATTTTTTTTAGTTAGGCTGGAAGAGAGTGAATAAAGTACTCTTCCAAAGAGTTGATCCAATTCATGCAACCCAGTGCTGACTCCATAAGCTATTTAGGCATCTGAAAGAAGGTGACATTGATGTAATCATCTGTGTCTCTTGCTGAGGATGTGTGTAAAAATTTGAAGTGTTTGTGGAACAGGAAAATGAACTCACATCCTTGATTTATAATTCCAAAACAAAACAAAATTGGTTACACTGAATCCAGTAGATTGATTTTCCATTATTGGACTCTAGCAATAAATAATAAGTAAGGCAGCATGAAAGCTATATGTGGGTAATGTATCATATCCATTATCATCATCAGCTTTCTATAAAGCAGACATCTTAGAGGCATTTCCTTTGACCTAATGAATAAAGCAGTTTTATGGTTCTGTATTAAAAGTGTAAAAATTACTGTGGCATATATGTGATGAGGTGTAAAATTTTCACTAAATTGCCTTTAGTTCTGTAACACTGTTATTAAAGGACAAAGTAATTGCTAATTTTAAACAAATGCTTTAGCATTGGTCTGGATTTCTGGCAAGGAATATATACAGTAACCTTATAACAGATAATGACATTCATATCAGGTTTTGTGGTATTTATATTACTTGACACAAATGTCTTAAAAACAGTATGCATTTTTTTTCACGGGCAGTAATTTGCAAGTCACCTATGGGCTGTTGAAAAGCTAAATAAAATCAAGCAATTGCTTTTTGAATATGTGTTAAAAAGAACGATATAGATGATAGGAGCATCCCATTTATCAGAAGCCAAGAGCAATATTATACTATTTATAATTGCTATCAAAATGTGAACTTGTAAAACTAATTGTCAGAAGAACAGAAGACTTTTTTTTTAAATTCACAGCATTATTCCTAAGAGTTCAAACAAAAAGAGGTTTTCTTCTTGCAATTCAACCCTCAGCGCTTCCTGTTACAAGATTCTGCAAGCGTTAAAAGTTTGCATGAACGAGTCAAGGGAGAGCAATCAACTGGGATTGCTCAACAGTTTCCAGCTCAGGAAGTCTTTGAGCTACGCATGTTCGAAAGCTAGGATAATATTTAAAGGAAGTTTCATATTTACTTATCCCATTCTTTTCTAACACTCTCTGCCAGGGAACAGATTTTCTTATTGCTGGAGAGAAAGCTCTCACTTTGGTAAAACATTGGCCTGACCCCTTATGGCTCTTTTTTCATTCTGTGTACTTATGTAGAGGATGTTTAATTACGCGTCTAGCTTTTGAGATAACACTGATATGCACTTTTTACTTCCTGTGAGGAAATGCTCAATGCTTTCTGGGATTGTTTTTTTTTTTTGTGTTTTGTTTTTAACGGAAACATCGTTGCTGTTTGTTGATGAGAGGACTATTCTTTATTAAGGTCAGAGGGACTAAAGATTTTGTACTAGTCTAGGAAATGTGATGCAAGGCTAGCTGGGCAGGCAGGTATGCCCAAACCCACACTGAACCTAACATTGAACATGTTTTATATATACTATACTAAAACATACAGAAATTAACAGCTTAAAAAAAGAAGCATATCATATATTCCGTATAAATGGAAATTATTATATTGCCATTAGAAATGTTGCAGTATTATAGTATATACACATTATAAAGTATGTACACCATATATAGATGTTGATACACTTAAAGTACTACACTAATCCATGATAAATCAGCTCTAAAGATGTTTTACAGAGTGCCATACATGAGACAAGTACACGGTCATATTTATTAAGCAGCAATGTCAAAAAATAAAGCAAGAATTTGAAGTTAGTGCGAATCAATTAAGTGACAAGTCTGGGTCTGCTTGAGGAATTGAACATCTCTAAAGCATCTGTCTTTATCACCAGCCTTAAAGTTGGGGTTTTTTCATCTTCTTCATAGCCTTATTAACCTGCATTTTGAGAACAAGTGCACAGGCCAAGACTTACCTGCTCTATTACCTTTCTAATTTTGTATGCCTTAAGCATGTGCCTTGTTATGCACCTTCTGTTTAAGCTTCAGGATCTTAATATATGCAATGTCTACTTATGTTAAAATCTTTTCATCCTTTCCATCAATGACTTTAAAATATTTAATTAATTCAAATTGTCCAATGTCAGCAGATGGCTATTGAGTCAATGTCTGTATACAATATTTAGCACTTTTTGGAGAAAATTTGATACAGAAACAGAATTTATTATTTTCTTTTAAACTCATGGTATTTTTTTCCCCAAAGTGGTGTGTAACCATTAGTTCTCACAATACATGGGGAAGGGAAAATAAACAAGTAGCTCAGGGGAAAAAGCTGGAACTATAATGCTGGAGTTCCTTGGACGAGCCACAGACATTTTGAGTTCTCACCTTCATTTGAAATATTCCCAAAACCCTACATCTTTTCCAGTGACAAGGGTTTGTGGACCACTACAAGGTTTCAAATGTTCTTTTTTTTTGTAGACTGGGGAATGGCTCGTACCGCGCTTCATAGCTTTTTCATATGTTCCGATAACTGCAAGTCATGGTGTGTGACAGTTCATCAATCACCCTGTCAGTTTCTCTTCCTATGGAAATATGAAGATGACTCTAAAAAGTGTGATGGAAGCTCTGCCATTCAGGGGAGCACTTGCTATTGGCAGAGAAGTTGGAAGAATAGTTGGAATAATAAAGAAGCCTTGCCAAAATCCTCATTTTGTCCTAATTCTAATGTCAAAACCATTTACTTTAAGTAAAATTAATTTATTGGAGTTGTAGATACAAATTGTGCTTTGCAGTTTAGCAATGGAAAAGAATAGTTAATCTGATTATTGATAATCCCTGGTATCAATATAGGCTGAGGGATTAAGAGATTGAGAGCAGCCCTGACGAGAAGGACTTGGGGGTACTCGTGGATGACATGAGCTGCCAACGTGCACTTGCAGCCATGAAGGCCAACTGTATCCTGGGCGGCATCAAAAGCAGCGCGGCCAGCAGGTCAAGGGAAGTGATTCTGCCCCTCTACTCCGCTCCGGTGAGACCCCACCTGGACTACTGCATCCAGCTCTGGATGTGTCAGCACAGCAAAGACATGGACCTGTTGGAGGAGGTCCAGAGGAGGGCCACAAAGATGGTGAGAGGGCTGGAGCACCTCTTCTATGAGGACAGGCTGAGACAGTTGGTGTTGTTCAGCCTGGAGAAGGGAAGGCTCCAGGGAGACCTTATTGCGGCCTCTCAGTACTTAAAGGGGTCTTATAAGAAAGATGGGGACAAACTTTTTAGCAGGTCCTGTTGCGATAGGACAAGGGGTAATGGTTTTAAACTAAAAGAGGGTAGATTTAGACTAGATAGAAGGAAGAAATTTATTGTGATGAGGGTGGTGAAACACTGGAACATGTTTCCCAAAGAGGTGGTAGATGCCCCATCCCTGGAAACATTCAAGGTCAGGTTGGAGGGGGCTCCGAGCAACCTAATCTAGTTGAAGATGTCCCTGCTCATTGTGGAGGGTTGGACTAGATGACCTTTAAAGGTCCCTTCCAACCCAAACCATACAGTGATTCTATGATTTGCATGAAAAGTGAATTCCATCTTCTTTTTTCATTCTACTTTTAACTTGTTTGTCTTTCAGGGCTATAGTTTTTCATTACCGCTTCACATTTTATACACCACATGTTCTACAGTATTCCTCTCCTTCTCTTTCCCCCAGCCTCCTTCCTCTCAGGTGTTGTATGCCTTCCTTGAAAATCTTGCAGATGCAGTGAAGTTGCTTCAGCCCAATTGTGCTTGCAGTCTAGTCCTTAAATGCCCAAAGCAGGGCTCTAACCACTACTATAATACAAAAACCACTTCTTAAAAAAATTTGATGCAGAAGTCCAGGAAGGACTTTTGATATGTAAATCATATTCTTCAGTACAGTGCCTAGCTCAGACCTGCAATTAAGCACCAAGACAGAGTTACTATTTCAGATGTTACTCCTCTCTGCTACTTTCTCTTGGTCTGAGCATCATGCGTGAGCATGCTGTGTGGTATAAACCTCAAGTTTGGGGCACACAACCCTCCTAAGTCAATGTTCAGGGAATACAATTAACTTTCAAATGATGGTCAGTTCCACTTCTTTCAGTATCAGAGATCACACGGCTTTGTGTACATCACAACTCTACTGGTGGTCAGTCAACTCTACTGGTGGCTCTTTAATGGTTTTGAGATAAAGGCAGAGGGGTCCCAACTGGTCTTGACTGTTCAAGAAATATATCTGAACTGCGATCCTCTGGAAGAAGTCTAATCACCTTAAGTTAAGTAACTTATTTTCCATCAGTGGTTTAGTAGTTCTTGTTGTCTAAAATATTTAGATCCTATAATGTTAGACATCCTTACTGTGAAATATTTCCTCTCCCTTCTTTTTCAAATCTGTTACAGAGACTAAACTACAAAATCACAAAGGGTTTCAGATACAGCCAAGAATGTAAAAAGGCCTCCTGAGGAAGAGTTCAATGTCTTAAATACAGATTGTTCAGTGTTTCCTTTGTTTACTAACTTCAGAAAAGAGTTATCAACATCTGGCACACTGTTTGATTATGTGGATGTTGGTGCTACATAGTAATTTGTAAAGAAAGCTAGCAAAGTAGTACAGTTTTAGGTAGTGGATCCAGTCAGTTTGCACGGAAATCCTTAAGATCTTCTGCATATGTGAGATTCAGGAATTCACTGCATAGACATGCATTCCACTGTTCCACTGACTCCATTTTCAAAGGGCAAACTTGTGTCACTGCTCCATGGCCAATACCTTCTTATCTGAAAATCAGGTGTACCATCAGTAAAGGTATTTTGTTCACATGAAGGAGAACTTTTATGACAGAATAACCTTCTAGCCTACAGCCCATTAAATACTTTTTAAGGGGGACAGATTTTAAAAAAAAAACGTTCCCTAAAAATATAAGTCTATAAAAGATAGCATGTGCAACTAGATAGTAGGACTCCAGCTAGCAGGCAGCTGGGTGCAACATCATGGCTTTGTGTTAGCCATGGTGTTTACAGTATCCCTGAAATTACTTAACCCCATCAGATAGGAACAGCCCCCTTCAGGAACATCAGGACACAGCTGGAACACATCTTGCTTTGCTCCCTCCTGCGAAGTCCCAGGGTCTGGGTGGATGAATTGCAGTAGGATCAAGTGGCAAAGAAATGCAAAGCTCTCATTTGGAGGAAAGGGGATAAGCAACAGAGCTGTGCCCCACTCCAGCTGCTGTGCTCTAGCCACTGCCACCAGGCTCTTCTGGGCTCTTCCTCCTTGTAGGGGATGGAAAGGGTGAGAGGAGAAAGGCTCACTTGGACAATGGCCACTAGCCAGGAAATGCTGGGGCTTCTTTGCATATTCAGCTAGAGAAACTCTCTCTTGAGACCAGTGGTTGTTCCCTGAGGAGGCTTCTCTGTCCCCAGGCAAAGGGAAGAATGCTTTTTGCATCTCAATAACTTCTCAGAATGTGCACAAAGGTCTAGTTTCTCAAGGGCTTGACTGTATTTCCCAGCCTGTGTCCAAATGCCACTTCCAGATCACCAGCAAGCCTGTGGGTCCAATGGCTCTCAGTCCACTGGTGCCTGGGCCAAAGCAGATCCCTCACCTAGGCTTCGTGCTTGCACCTGAGAGAAGGAAGTCTGCTTGTGAGCACTGTAGGGCAGCACAGGCTGGAGACCTCTTTCCCGGTGTCAGGGAGCCAGACTTTGTCCACCTTTCATGTCTACTGCTACTTCCCTTTTGGGATGAGATGAACCAAGCAAACCCAAAGAACCCCCAAAATGACCATCTGGAAGTATGTACAGCACACCAGTCTGTCCGTGTCCTTATGAGTGCTGGTCAGGATGAAAAAACAAATGAGAACCCAGTGCTTTCAACAGGGTGTGTATCCAGATGAGCTCATCCCCCCCGGACACTCATGTCTGAAGCTGGGTAGTGGCTTTGTGGCAGTTTTCATAACAACTCAGAGACAGGAACCTACATTTCACCCAGGTTCCAGTTTCGGTATATATGGGTCCTCTGAAGTTCTCAAAGTTAAGTGCTTGTTACTCTTTCCCATTCATCATTATTGAAAGCACTAGTTTTATGTTTCTTCCTGCAATAGTTTAACTAGCCAAGAGAATAAAACAAGATTATATCAGCATTGCAGGATTTGCTTAGTGAACAAAAAATAATATTAAGATGCCATCTGTTTTCTAGATGGATTTAAGGGAGCACATCAGTAATTAGAGAATAGAACCACCCTTCGCACATTTTCAAAAGATTTTTTTTATGTTTTGGAAGCGTGATTTGTGGAGTGTTTATGTTGTACTGCTTATCCATAAAAATGCAACAACTGCTTCTCATACCTCTTTCCAAAAAAAAAAAAGCCCCCACCTGAAACAGAAAAAAAAAGAACATGCTGCTAATGGAGAAATTGCAAGCTGCGATTGTTACTGTTGCTGTACTAGGAACTTGCACTGGAATATCACATAACAAGTATTGTGCACGTTACAGTCACATAAAAATGCAAAGTAAAAAGTATTTCTAAGTCATGAGTCCAATCTATGAGAGGCTGAGTACCATCAGTTGTCAGATACCAAGTTCTGATCACCTCACAGTTGTGGCCCCGCTGACATTTTAGGGGACATAGGTAGAATGTACTTGAAGAATGAGGTTGGATTAAGAGGGTTAGGCACAATAAAAATTTATGGTACCTAAGTTTCAAGGTTAAGGGATGTGCACACCAAACCACAGCCTCTTAAAGCCTTAAAAAAACACTAAAGATCTCTTAAGTTTCTGCTGCAATCCTGAAACTTAAATAATTTCTGAAATCTCTCCCTGAACATCCACATTTCTCCCATGCTAATTTATGGCTGCTTATGCTTCCCATCAGCCCTGGCTCACAGCAGGGTCAGTGTTCCTCCAGGAAAGACCATGGACTGGTTTGTCTCTCAGCCATGTGATCTACTTGAGGTGGTTTGGAGAGGTCAGGCACAGCAGGACTGGTTCATGGGACTGCTAAACACCTTGAGAACACCCTGAGTAAGTAGGTATGGTTTTCCCTGGACATGCAATTTAAACTGCCTCTGAAGAGTTCCACAGGTTATTATGAACAGGCAGTAAATCCAGCCTCAAGTTGGGTTTAAGTTTGCTCTTGCAGAACAGTGCTGATTAATGGGGTAAGATGCAGCTCATCTCAGTATTTTGGCGATGCTCACACTAGAGTCTGAAGTGTCCTGCTGCTTCTGTCTTTCTGCACCCATCATTTTTAACACAGTTTTAAATCACACCATTCCTTATCAGGTTGCAGGCAAATGCAATTGCATAAGTGCTACTGGAGTTAAGTGGGAGTACAAGCAACATAACAGTGAAGACTGAGGGTACTTAGGTTGAATACTGACGCTTCTTTTGATACTTTGGCTTTCAGACCATGAACAGGATTGTATAACCCAATTGCCAGCATTTTCAAGATGATTTAGTGACCAAGGAAGTCCTTCAAGATTTCCGTTCTGTGGTCATAGGATCATCTTACTCCATGCATGACTGTGACATGCAGGGTGGCCACTCTGCAGCTGCCATCGTTGCTCCAGTGTAGCATCCTACACACCGAACACTGACGTCATGGAAAGGCTGCAGCCAGCTCAGTAGAGGAACAGTGCTGAATGTAGCTCAATCTTATTTAAGCACCTTCCTTATCATCCTGACCAGTGTTATTTCTTCCAGATGGAGCCAGTCAGGATGCATCAGCTATGAAAAACAACAGTAAGAACATCAGGAGAAGTCCAAAAGCCAGACCTTGTCATAAGCAAATTGAACTGAATAATGAGAGAAAACTTCAGCTTTACTTTGAATACGTAACCTGATGTGTCCTTGCTGTTTTTTTCTCATCTCTACCACAGCCTATTTGTTAGGTCTTCTTCTAAGCACTTCTGCAAAGGCAATTCCCAAAAAACCTTTAGGCCAGCGGAGCCACGTACAGTTTTCTATAAAAGCATAAAAGAAGGAAGAATGAAGCTCAGTGGTCTCTTCTGCACTATAATAACAGCAAATCAACCGTAGAGGATAGTCCACATATCTCAGTCCCTGGTAATCCTTCTTGGTAACCACCATTTTGTGTCTGTCTTAAAGTCCCTTATGTCCTTTCCCTTACAGCAAATGTTCAAGGAAAAGAAAGTTTGCCCTCTGGTTCAGTGCCTTGGTGTTGCCAGGACACAAGTCTATGCAAACAAATGTTAAGCTCTTTAGGGCTAAGCGGTAATTATCCAGCTTTGCCAGCTGACTGGTTGACTTGCTGCCAGGGGGCTGAAGCAAGGCTTGCAACTTCTAAGCCTGACAAGTGACAGAACATGCAGCGGGGATAAGGGTACAGATTAGCATGGTTCAGTGAACAGAAAAACAAGCAAAAGGGGGCTAAATGGGGTGTGGTCAAAATAGATATTTATTCATCTGGAAGCCATCTGGACTTCTGGGTGCAAGCTTCATATTGCAAACGCCGGGATGGAACTATTCAGAATTTCAAGAGGAGTTTCTCCCAGCTCCAGTTTGCCAAAAGTATTTCCTTTGTGCATTTTTGTCCCCTGCAGGGGCTTCATATATAGCTGTCTTTCTGTCTTTTATTCCTTCTTAGTGGAATTTCTTTCTTTTGGGGGAGCTATGGTTACAATCCTATCATCTACGCCAGTTCTTTTCTATCCTCTACCCAGCCTCTGAAAAGAAAACTTTAAGCTTTTTTAACTTCTTCCTCCTGGTTCTTTGAATCCAAATGGCTAATCAAACCTGTAAGTTAATGGAAAAAAATAAGTTACAGTGGATCCAAAACCCAAACTAATTTTGGTTTGCCCTTTGGAGATAATAAATTAGGGATGAAGCTGAACTTCAGTATCACAGCCAAAATTAAGGAAGTTTTAAATTATATTTGAAGCTTCAGTTTGCTCATTGCTTTTCTTGAGCAACAGGAACCTTGATAGGATGGAGTTCTATGAAGCAAGATAATTAAGAATTAAATTATGAAGTACTGTTCAAATCGTACCTTAATTTTCCCAGCACATGCATGCTTTGCCATCTACTCTACAGGAAAACATTTCAGAGACAGACAAAAATTACATAAGTAATTAAGTATGGGTAGAAGTAAACCTATGTGAAGAATGCCAGGCTAAAAGTGAGTCTTTTCATAATGTGGGATATCAAGAGGAATCTGACTCGATTCCCCGTAAGCAAGGGGCTTTGTAGAAGTATAGATATCTTCCCTCTTTAATGCATCTAAAATATTATTTCTTTCATGCTGTGAAAAGTCATGACCTCTTCACCAGGGACTGGAGTTTACAGTGGTGTGAGCTGAGAGAAATGCCTGTGTTCCCCAGTGAAGCCAGATCCAGGCCCCACACAAGCAGGCATCATGGGTGGGAGCATCTTTCTTACCTTTAGGTATCTACTGGGCAGACCTATACAATCACCCATGTATCCTTTATAAACAGTGGCGAATAATCATCATTTTGAGGGGTGATTTATTTTATTTTAGATGTCTGCTGTAGGACAAGATGAATTAAATCCTGGCAATGTCTCTTCCTCTCTGCTGATTATAGAAGGAATTTAGGGTGGTGATTATAGAAGGAATTTAGGGTGGTGACCGGCACAGAAATCCTTGTTTGACGGAGTAAATCCACCACTGGCTACCAGGCTTCGTGGGCACATGGCTGCTTACAAAGTGAGAGCATGATAAACTGCTGAAATGTACTGAGCTATGGGATGATATTTTGATAATTATAAGTTGAAGTTGTCTATTTAGAGGCGTGTGTAGAAGTACCATAATACTATAGTGAACTACACAGGATATCTGATGTTTTCAATTGATTTTCATCAGAGCAAATAGCTTTCATTCACACTTTATTATTTTTTTTACCCTGATTTGTATAAAGAATTAGAAATGTCTGTTCTCTGGCTCCATCAGGAAAAGCTGAGCACAATCTTTGAGCACTTAGGTTTAAATTTAAATCAATAACTTTTCAGGACATTTAAATTACAATTAAGATATTAAACAACATAAGTTGAAAAAATCTTGATCTCTCTTTAGAACAGTGACATCAAAAATAAAAAAGACATTGGATATTATTATTTTCAGTATGTACTGGATTACTTAAAATGCAAATTGCTTTCTGAATCCTTAAACCTGAAGGCCTAATTACTGGTATCTATTCTTGTTACTAATTAGCACTCTCTTTTCTGGTCATGCTAATAACGATCCTAGTGCTATTTTTCTCTCTGTTCCTCTGTCTCTCCTAGGTAGGTGTTCCTCACTGTCTACACTTTCCTGGATTTTTAAATCAGCATTTCTAAAAAAAGTTACATCCATATGATCACTTTGTTTGCTGACCTTTCCCCATCCCATCTTCTCAGCAAATGACTTTTAAAATCCTTGTCCTGTTTCAACCAAACGAAACAGAGGGATAGAGGTTTCCAAAAGAATTATGCTTCTACCAGATTTGTGAAGACTGACAGAGGAGAAAGCTGAACAAAAGCCTGCTGATGGACAAACAAGCAGACCTGGGTCCTGACATATTGCTTCTGCCCTGGCGTGCACTTTTTTGTGGTCCTTAGAGGAACCCAAGTGGACTTGGGGAAGATTTGGGTTGCTGTAGGATGAGTACATGGGTGCAAATGAAAGGAGGGGACCCAAACCAAGAAGTCTGATTTACCTATTAATTGTGTCGTTCATGAAGCAGTTTGTCTGTCTGCCTTTTTTTTTTCCCCTGGTTCGTTTTTCTTTGCTTTACCCTCTTTGAACAAACTGATATGAGCTTTCTAAACTTGTCCAAATATGCAAACGGACTGAAAACAGAGTCCATTTGACCTTGGTTCACTGCCCCAGTATAAGGTTTTCAGGACGTTTTTAAGAAAAGTATGTAAAATTCCAGGAAAAGTAATCTACAGTCTTAGAGTTTTAATCTGAACTCCTTGAACTCAGAAGCAGGGCTGCTTTTTCTGTGCCAGATAATTACACACACTTTGTGTGCACCACAATTAGTGTCACATTTATTCACATGTAGAAGCCTCAAGTGGGATTGTGGCCTCTTTGTGCTTGTTGTTTTCCAAGCGTATATGCACCAGAGAGAGAATGAAACACAAACCAAAAGCAAAAAAAAAAATTCAATAAAGTTTTCTAATGAAGATTAGAGATGGCCAAGAACTTTTCACCAAAGTGATTGTCATCACAAAATGCCAATTATTTGAACCGAAAACTCTTTTGGCAAAAATGCATTCGTTTCAGCCCCATTTTTTGTATGAGATGAAAAGCAGTCCTGGGCTTGGTCAGCCCTGCGCAGAAACCTGTTGCTGTCGGGAGAAGCACCAGGCACAGGCACACATCTGTACACAGGGTAGAAACCTCTCTGCAAATTCAAATACTGGGTGCCGAAGCTCTTATGGTCAATCCTGAAAGCCTTATCAGAACTCCCTGCCCACATGTCCTGTTTGTGGAGCAATCCATGAGAGCCTGGTTGTGGGAGCTGCTCCTTGGCAAAGCACGGGGTGGGCTACCCACAGCTCCTCAAACAGGCACACTGGGACCTCCGCTCTGGGGCTCAGGCTCTAACTTAGACTGGGGTCTTACTCTGAGAGGGATTTCCCACTTTGTAAGGGGGAAATCATGATGCACCTGGTGCTCTTATGATTTTATACTAACCACAGGGTAAACCCTGAGCTTAGGTACAACGTAAGTTATTAACGCTCCACTACAGAACATTCTTTGCCCCATATTAGCTGTGAAAATTTGATATTTTGGAATTCTCACTTTGTTATACCTTGAGGCAGTGGGAAGAGACAAATAACATTCAAGAAGAATATTTGTTAATCATCATCACATATACAGCCATGAAACTTATTTCTTAAAAATTCATAATCTGGTATTGGGGTGAACTGAGTTAATTGCTGAGTAGCATCAACACAATCTTTCAATAAAGTGCTGCTGAATTTTGAAGGTTAACTACGTTTTTACTATTGTTCGTTTCTGTGAGTACTTACAGTATTTTTAAACACAAAAACTTGGGTTTTTTTCCATAAATGGAAATAAGCTTTTTTTTTTTCCAGCCAGTGTCATATGTTGTAATTACTTCAGCCATCACAGTCCTTTATGTTTTGAACCACAAATTGTAAGGCAGATAGTTGTGTTTGGACTGGTGGACACCCAAACTTGCAGTGAACGGAAGGAGACAATGATGGGCTGTGTCCCTCTTGCTGAATGGGTTTCAGACCTCAAAACTTACATCTTCTGTTTTAGAAAAGACAGCCTAAAGCAAAATTAGAAGAAAGAGTTAGTGTGGATTAGTCTGTTTAAAATAGTGCAAAGATTTTGAAGAACACTTCCTAATTCAACACCTCTTTGTGCTGGCAGTTTTATTTCAGGGAGTGGCAGAATTGTGTCCTGCTCCTGCAACGTACAGCTGACATTGGCTTAGTACTGCAAATTAAAGCAGTCTGCAGACTATTTTTAGATATGTTGAGTGTGAACCAAAGAACTAGGAAGTTGTTGCTTTCAATTTTGAGTTGAACCTATTCTCTCTTAGGGACGTCAGGTTTGGTAGGCAAGTGAATCACGTGTTATTTTTTCACTTATTTGTTCATAGCAAAGTACATCAGATAAATGGTATTTCATTATATCTGGTCTCACAGGGCCCCTGCCAGTGAAAAATAATTATAGAGATTGTTTTTGATGTCATTTATGCCCAAGATGCTAGGCCCAGTCACTTCAGATATAATGGATATATGCTGACAACACCCAGGACTCTTTAGGGTTTTTTTTCATCCCAATGACTAAAAGTAGTCATTAAGCCAGTTTAACAGTGCAATTAGGATTGATTTCTGATTGTGTTGGATGACTGAAGGGGGAAAAGCAGATGGGGTGTGTTGGGAATCTGCCCTGTGGCTGTCCACCTTCTGCCTCTGTTGTCTTCCTTTATCAACACACATCAGCTCCAAATGCCCACCTGCGAGTCAAACAGCAGCAGCTATAGCCGGGCTTGCAGGGCATACTGTCACGGTGAGCAATTTCACTGAAAGACCCTTTGCCTGCCAGAGATGCATCTATTAAACTGCATGTGCCATAACGCAGGAAAAATATGGGTAGTTGGAAAGTATTACTGGACATTGTTTCCATATGTTTCTCCAAAGGAAGAGATACTGCAATGTGTGAAAATATGATGAGGAACAAATGCTGACTAGTTGCAGGGAAGAGCGGTCACAGGGGAAAGATTTATTTAAAAATCAGACTAGATACATTTGCTTTGTGAAGAAAAGATTTTGAACTGGTCGTGATTCTCAGAAACTCTGAAACCAATACCTGGTTTGAATTTAGCAATACCTGGAGATATTTTTTTACTGTTAAACTCCTCCAGATAATCCAAGAGAGGTAATGGTTTCTTCCTGCAAGACCACGAACCAACATAAAGAAAAATAAGACCATGGCTGTAATAGCCTTTCTGGCTTTCCTGGATTTTAGGCCATGATGTGTGAGTGATAAAGCTGTTTCTGCTGCTGAACAAACAGGCACAGAGGGATGGAAAGGCACATCTCATGGGATCACACATCCAAGCAGCTGTGTCACCTAGGAGAAAAGGGGGAGCTTGTCATGTCCTTGCAGCCAGGAACAGTCCTGTCCACAGAAACCAGTTCCTGTTCCTTGGGCTCTGCACCCATGCTCTCTCTACCTTTGCTCTCAAGCAGGTTGTATAGACACAATCAAACCCTTATTTTCATTTAGGTATAAGTTTTACGTATACTGACTTTTTAAGCAAAACCTTTTGGGTAGGATCCTTCTGATCAAATTGGACAGTGTCATGTCAATGTCCGTGTCTGAGCTAGTTGTGATACAGAGTTACTAGAGAGGGACAGTGGTGTTAGGGCATGAATCCTTTTTAAATGTCTGAAGTGGGTCAGATACACTGCCTTAGACACGCCTGCTCGCCTCCTTTTACTATAACGAAAGCATGTGATGTAAGTAAAACTACACAGATTGTAAGTTATGTACAATTTGGCACTAGCAGGAATTTTATTTCAGTAATAGTGCCACCTTACTACCAAATTATAATTTTTAATAATACTATAATAATACCTACCAGTTTTCTCGGAATTCATGGCAAGATACTGTTTAGATAGGAGTTACCACTTAGAATTAAAAGGCACATTGAACATTTCCTGTGACCTTAGCCCATGCTATATAAATGGAATCAGATCATGGATGTAATAAGTTATTAATTGTGAAATGACTGAAAACAAAAGAGCAGTGCCCACACTTAGAGCTACTGCAGAGGAAAAAATTACTGAGTTGCAGCAGAACGTTTTCAAAGTTTGACTTCTGGCCACAAACTAGCGAGTAATTAGATTTCAGAGACAAATTTTGACAGACCATGGATGGATGTAGATTTGGAAAATAAGTAAGGGAAGAAGGAAGCCTTAATTTTACTAAAGCTTCAAGTGTGTAATTGATTCTAGATCGTATTCTAGATTGCCTGTAATTGATTACCTGTAGTTTGCAAAAGAGGCACAGTAGTGGTGGTGGAGAATGTAGTTTGATAATTCCCCTTGTGGTCCTGAAAGAACACAAGAGAGAACATAAAACAGGTAGGCTGCATGACACCGTGCATGTCATGTTTGCCTTGGGAAATACAGCACTGTTTGCTATACCAGTCTCTGGGTGTCGTCAGGTGTCAATAGCCATAACGTGTAACTCTGTCCACTTATATATGACAGGAGATGTTGGAAGTGGGAGCAAAATCATCTTCCCTAAAGTATCTTTTATTCCGGTGAAACTTCACCAGAATAGCTTAGTATAACATGGCTGTTTTCCCAAAATAACGTTAGTAACTTGACGGTTTAACTCAAATATTCATACTCAAATGTGTAAATCATTGCAGCAGCTAATTCCCTTAGTAGAGAGGACTATAGGAAGAATGATGCTGTATGCAATTCATGCTGAAGACAGTGATACTTATATAATTATACTCTATAAATAACATTTCCATATATAATTGTATATGTTCCGGATATGCTGTGATGTGGCTTTTCCACCCAGAGCTGCAGGAAAAAGGGAAGATGAGAAGCCTCATCAGCAGCTCTGGTCAAAGGCATTTTGCTGTGAGGTGCTGCTGCAGGCTGAACTTTTCTGTGGCTCCTGGGAAAGCTCCCTTTGAAGCTGCTCGACACCACTTTTTAGAAGCGTACTCTACATCCTCTCTGGAAACAGCCTGTACTTGAATTAGGGGGCTTGTCTGTAAACTTTTTCAGCCATACGCAGGAAGTATCTGAGTTGCCTTTAACATACGGGTAGAACAGGGAGGGAGGGGGCTGTGGGAGCCACATCCCTTCGTCCCACGCAACCTAAAGGAAAACCAGAAACCAAACATGGAAGAGATATTGTTATTTCCCCTAAAAAATCCTGTTCACTTCAGGTACGTTTCGGTTACCTAATGCTCCTACTAAATATACTGTATATTATACTTGTTTGTATATATATGTACATGTAAGCATACTGTGTTTTAAATAAGAGATTGCATGATCTAAAACCTATCTCACAGGTTCACTGAGCGTTTCTGAAGTTTAAAGAAATCCTGTATCCAACCAAAATTGAAAATGGAAAGATAACAAAAAGAAAAAAGGCAAAGTATTATTACCAGCCTTTGGTTACCATTTTGGCCAAGAAGCTGAGACTGGCGTATTTAGAGATAGCAACAGAGATACCCTGAATAAATGAGAGCTATCTACACATCTTGCACCACAAGCTATGCTAAAAAAGCATGAAGGCTTTGGACCCAAGCTCTCAAAAGTTAGGAAATGCCAGAAAAGAATTACACAGGCAACCTTAATTTTTCCCCTCTGTACAGACATGTTTCTTTAGCTATAGGTTCCCCGGATGTTTTTTCTCCAAAGAATTTCTGCCTTAATCTGCACAAAGAGGAAGAGTGCTGAGTGTTCAAGAGCAGTTTGTTTTATCCCACTTTAGTCGTCAGCCTTTGGCCTGGTTTACTGGCACTGAAATTAGGGGACACTTGTCCAAAGCTCCCTCTGGAGTCAGTGGAGAGACATTAGCGCTTCCTCAGGGTTTTTCAGTTCAATGTAAAATCTGAGTTACTTTCTGGAAGCATTTCTTTCTCTCCTTTCTGCAGCAGGGAGCCTAAGGTGATTATGTGCCTGTATCATGCACTTTAAGTGAGTATTTATTTAGGTGGAATAAAGCTGGTCCATAAGCCTTGTTTACAGCACCTTGTTTTGCTCGTCTTCTCAAAATAATGCTTAATTTCCCTATGTGATTTGCCACATTACATGTCACTTCACTGTCTGAATGCTTCACAAATTGTAACTTTTTTTCAAGATCCTTTAAAATGAGGGGATAACACAACTGCAATTCTTCTGTTGAGAGCTGAGACCCTGAGTAACGTTAAAAAAAAAATCTGCCAATATTGATTTCGGTGTACTTGTATTATGTATGGATTAAGAGGGAGCTCTCATTGCCTTTGGCTGTAGCTCTGTGTGGATACACGATCTCCAGATCAGCTCACAATATTCAGGACAAGCCCAGAAAAATGTATTTTGTGAGCCCCTGTGAGGGGTCTGGTGTAGGCGACCAGCCCAGGACCTCGCAGGATGCTCTCTCCTGGGAAGGGCAGAGTTTCCTTCTCCACAGCAGTGTTGTCAGCTGAACTGCACAGCTATCTTCTCCTTCCCTCGCCTCATACATCAGTCCTGCTTAAAATTTCTATCAGTCCAGGTGCTCCTGCTCCAGGTCTCCCTTCCTCTTGGCCCCCTTCGCTTCCCCAGACTACCTCAGCCTGGTTGAGCCACATCAGGGACGTTCCCTTGCTCAGCTACCTCACTCCAGCGGAAGGGTTTCCTGGGAATAGGTTTTTACAGCAGTCTCCTGAAGGAAGACGTCTTGGCAGTGAGTAACCATCTTGGCTCCTGTTTGAAAGCTGAAAGGTAGCACATCCAGCACCGCATAGGTCAGCTCCAGCACTGCGGTGGGACTCTGGTTCAGATAAATTGCCTTCCACTTGCAGTAGTTTTTTCTTGTAGCATTTTGGCTTTGCTTGTAGGTTTCTCATCCAAAGAAAAGCCTGACCTCATTTAAATATTGGCCCTATGGGCTTTGTGTCATGCCATGAGTGCTATTATTTACACTTAGCACAGGGAAAAAAGCATGCCAGCCTTCAGAGGTGGAATCAAACATGACTGCCAAGTTTCCTACATTTCAGGTTTTCCATATCAACATCTTGACGCAAGTCTGAACGTTTTGAAAATTCAGAGGCCAGAAAGTCTGGAGTCCACTTTTGGATTTTGATTTAATCCCACTGCTCTTGGAATCAAGCACACAGATTTCCATCTGATTAGACTGAGTTTGGGCATAGTCCCAATAAATACTGCTTATTTTGTTTCAGCTAGGAGTGATTTGGATCACCGGCCCTAAGAGTGTAACACTGAAGTCATAAGCTTAGTTAAACAGAAATCGGGAGGTAGTGTTAATGTTTGTAATTGTTAAAATATTAAAAAATAAATCACAAAGAACAACTTTATATTAGCTTATTGTGTTTTTCATGCTCAGAACCTGATTTTCTGGCCAGAATAAAAGAGCAGATGTAGAGGCAATGAGCTTGGGGGGCAATTCCAAAAGCATTCCTCAGTCATTGCCTTTTAAGGCCCAAATCATCTAATTTATAGTACATTTTGTTTCTGTGTCCCGCTGGCCAAGCACCAATCATTTGTATCTACATCATTACAGCATTGCTGTACCAAGATTTTGAAAGGTCCCGGTGACCTTACACATACCTCATCAGAGCTGCTGGTGCAGCAGCCACCCCAGCTCTCAAAATGCCTTATCACAGCCTCTGCATCACGCAGCGTCAGACATTGTGATCTCTCTCTAAATCCATCCACACCGAGAAATCAATACATCACAAAACTTTCTTACCTTTTATCTGACAGACTCCTTCCTCTGTTTAAAAGATAGATTGTTAATACTTCCCTCACAAAAAACAAAGTAAGCTCTCGGCCACTTTGGCCTCTTGAGCTGCACTCTTTGCATCACAGCAATGACCAACTGATATGGTCAGCAGCGTGCAGCTCAAAACCACGACCTTATCAAGACAGTGATTTGGCAACCATGGAGGCAGATGCATCTTTCATACTTTCACTCAGCTTCTCCCATATTGCTGGTAAAACAGACCCTGGTGTTTTTAGTAGTTAACTCTATGACGTGACTTATAAAATGACCTTGCTCAAGGCTTCTGCCATGAGTTTTGCTGGCTCCCCACATGAATGAATCAGGCACTCAAATCACATGTAAGCCCTCTGTTAAATAGGTGTGTGAAAGCTCTCCCTATTTAGGACCGTATTGAGAGCAGCCCTGCAGAGAAGGACTTATGGGGGTACTGGTGGATAAAAGCTGGGCATGATCCAGCAATGTGCGCTCACAGCCCAGAAGGCCACCCATATCCTGGGCGGCATCAAAAGCAGCGCGGCCAGCAAGTCAAGGGAGGTGATTCTGCCCCTCTGCTCCGCTCCGGTGAGACCCCACCTGGACTACTGCATCCAGCTCTGGATGTGTCAGCACAGCAAAGACATGGACCTGTTGGAGGAGGTCCAGAGGAGGGCCACAAAGATGGTGAGAGGGCTGGAGCACCTCTTCTATGAGGACAGGCTGAGACAGTTGGTGTTGTTCAGCCTGGAGAAGGGAAGGCTCCAGGGAGACCTTATTGCGGCCTCTCAGTACTTAAAGGGGTCTTATAAGAAAGATGGGGACAAACTTTTTAGCAGGTCCTGTTGCGATAGGACAAGGGGTAATGGTTTTAAACTAAAAGAGGGTAGATTTAGACTAGATAGAAGGAAGAAATTTATTGTGATGAGGGTGGTGAAACACTGGAACATGTTTCCCAAAGAGGTGGTAGATGCTCCATCCCTGGAAACATTCAAGGTCAGGTTGGAGGGGGCTCCGAGCAACCTAATCTAGTTGAAGATGTCCCTGCTCATTGTGGAGGGTTGGACTAGATGACCTTTAAAGGTCCCTCCCAACCCAAACTATTCTATGATTGTATGACCATCTTATCTGGATGTTTTCCGCTGGAACCATAGATTATAAAATGTCTATGTTTTGTGTTTTCTCTTTCCATTTCTGAGTTAATTTTCGCAGAACAAATTCTCTCAGAGCAACATGGATGTGCAGGCAGGTTTTGAGCTCAAAAATCATGGCCTGTCTACTCCTGTGGAAACATGCTAGATAATTTCTACCAAAGGTATGAAATTTGGTGGCTCAAGCACACAAAAGAAGAAGAATCAAACCGAGAGCCATTTGAATCCAAGCTGATATCAGATGGAGTTTTAACCTGTCCTGAGAGGGCATCTGCTAAAATCTCATGCCCTTGAGTAGTCCTTTTTAGTGGAAGGACAGGATAGTTCATTTATTGGAGGTGGAACTATGAAAAGCAGCCAGTTCTTCTGTCTTTAACAAACAGCACATGAAGGAGAAGACTGCAAAATTAGGGAGTTGTGTGTAGAAACACAGCTTGGGTAGATACTTTCAAGAAATGACAGTCGTAGACGAGAATTCCCTGCTAATAGGTTATCCTGGATAGCTGATCTTTTGGTTCCTAATGATCAGGCCAGTTTGAGCTGTGCTGTGGCTCACCTTGGTCAGTCTTTCTCCTGCATTGCTCTGTTAGCAGACAGGACAAGCTTCAGCTGCTGTATCTCCTTGTTGCACTGATGCCATGCAGCATCTCCATCCTAAGTAATGGGGAGAGACTCCATGTGTCCAGTATGCACCTGACTGGTGACTGTCATGTCAGAATGCAGAGTTTCATAACGTCCAAAATGTCCATGAATCCCAGACTGCAATAAGGACATCACGAAGGATTTCTTCTCAAAAAGCTAGCAAACCCAGTGCAGCTCTCCCGCCTTTGCTCTCCCATCTGGAAATAGTTCCTCATCTGCTCTAAATGGCCTATTGCATGTGGCAAAGGAAGAAAATCCCCATCATTTTCCCCCTCCAAAGCCCGCCCAGCAGCAAGCCACGGTCACACACCCCGCTGTAATTCGGGGCACTTCTGTCAGCCACATGCGATGCCTCACTGTGGCCCTCACAGACAGGGAAAGGCTGAGCAGCAGCTGCCTAAGTCAGCCCTAAGAATCTCCACTTCATGGGGGGGACCTCATTCAGGGACTAAATCATATGAAAAATATGAATAAAACCAGGATAAAAACACTTTAAAATATTTTTAGTACCACTGAGGCTTGGAAAAGTGGAGAATACTCTTCACTGAAATGTGTTCTTGTAATTCATAAAAAGCCTGTGGATGAGAAATACCCCTTTGCACTTCATAAACTGGGCTGAGCTCCTTTTTATGCTCCATTTTTTTGTTTGGTGCATATTTTATTCCTCTTCTAGATGGCGCCAGTGTGTCATTACTGAGACGACTCTCTTCATGGATCTTGTTTTCACATTTTTTTATTAATGACTGCTTGTGTAAACCACTGAAATAGTTATTTGGGAAGACCCAGTTTTGCATCCCTTTTGCTAACTTTTGCCAACTCTTACTATTTCTCACACAGTCTTGACTTTATAGTACAGGATGGTTTCTACAAATGTTCCTTTTTTTAGTATTTCTTTTACATCTGTTTCATACTTTCTTATTGTTATATGGAACATGTTAGTTTACATGAAATATAAAAGAAGATTAAAGGTATTACTCTAATTTTTCTGTACTCCTGGACTGCTTGGGAGAGCAGCCCCATAATAACAGACACTCTCGAAGAGCAGAACAGAGCCTGTGTGTACCAAGTCATCCCAGTTCATGTGTAAAGAAGAAATCAGGGATGCTGCTTGGTTCACCTCCCTAAAAAAAGGTTTTGCGGTGCCCTTTCACATGTAGCTCGTGCAGTCCAGTTTGTCTTCTATATGCCACTGTATTTTTAAAACCCTTTAATGCCTGATGCAGTTGGTTCTTCCTGCAGGACAGATGTCTCTGGTTACAAAGAAATGAGTTTTCTCATGCTCCAGCTGTTTCAAGAGGAGCTGATGGTGTTTACCTTCAGATGCATCATGCAAAGACCCAAGAAAAGGAGCTGTTAGTTGAAAAGAGCTATTTTTAATAATGATTTTTATTGTAAGGGTTATATTGCTTTGTAAAGTATGGACCAACTTTTCTTTTGGTCTACCCTCCCTGGCTGACAGATTTTTTTATTATATTGCTCTGCTAGTCAAAATCCAAATCTGTCACAAGGTTTTCTACAGCATGTGTCATTCAAAAACTCAAGCGCTCTCAGCAGAAATGGGATTTTCTGGCCTTTCAAGTGGGAGTGGTGAAAGAAAAAGGAGGATTTTGCAGCGTACCTGAAGGTTAATCACAGTTTGCATCATTTTGTTTTCCTTCAGGATCTCATTCCCCATCGGCAACGCTGAACTGAAAACATCTGTCTGTGACTCATTGTTTTGATGCAGAGATTTGTTTCAGCAGCAAGCAGCTGCCTGGGTGGTGCAGGGAGGAGGTGGAATTGCTGCAGTGGGTGTATGTGCCCTGGACCTGGTGCCTTTCTGCCCAGCTTCTAGCGTGGGTGTTGCTCTGCACCTTCAATGCCACTGCCTTGGTGACACTGAGAGCCTGCTCTTGGCAGCCCTGGCAGCCTGCCTTTTACTCACAGCCCTGTGTCTTCTCACCGAAGCTGCTGTGGCAGCATTTTCCAGAGCTTCTAAAGCAGTTGGCCTCATCCTCTTGTCATTTTTCATGCTCTTCTCATGGCTTTCCACCTGCAAACTCAGATATTGTTATAATTTGTTTTCACAGGAAAGAACTACCACTGGCATGAGACCAACACCTTTTTTCCCTTCTTTCTTACCTCTCATTTTGTAGGCTTTTAGGTCACATTAGAGAAAACCCAAATATTGTTTGTAATAGAACAGATTGAAATCATTTAAATACTCCACAAATATTGTCCAATAATATACATGCACAGAAACTTAACAATCAGTAAATGTGCAACGCTTGCACCTAACTGGCATATTCCCATCAGCACTAAGAGCATCATGAACAGCAACAAGTAGTAGGGTCTTCAAGTGGGTCCCAATGAAGTGTGTGTAGCTGTAGGGAAATAACACAGTCATCTTCCCTGCCACTCACTGGACAGGAGACGCAGAGGAGGATGCTCATCTGGGTCCCCATCACTGCTCTTCCTGGCCAGTCACTCAGAGAGTTTTTACTTTCCCCCTCTCTCTCCTATGTTTTTTTTCTTATTTTGTTTTTTTTTCTTCCTAGAGTAACTTTCAGCATTAGAGTGGTTGTAAGCAGTCAGCTACAGACCCTGCAAGTAAAATTACATATGCGCTTCTCTGAAGGTCCTTTGTGCAACATGGGGATAATACAGTCTTCTGCCATCGTGCAGTGACACTGTGGTGTCCCTAAAAATAGTCCATATGCTTGAATTGTATGGCATAACAAGACTCCCTGGTCTCTCTTGTGACATATATTATATATAGAGAGAATACATGTGTATATAAAAGGAAGTTCTGGGTTCAGACTGAAAATGGCTTCATTGAGGGATTTTATTCCTGAAGCCACTTCAGTAAACAAAAGGTACTGTTTTAATCCAGAGAACTGCCAAGTGTCATATGAACAACTCTACAGGTAACAACTTGCTTTCCTCCTTTAACAGGAACTGGCAGGGATTTTAGCAAACTCTGTACATCATTTATAAATGGAGATCAAAGAATGCTCACACCCACAGCTCGCACAGAATTCAATAGATTACCGGAAAGGTTAAAAAACCCTTAATCAAATAGCAAATGGCAAAATTATATGACAAATAGGCATCCAAAGAACTCATTAAGAAGTGGTGTGAGAACCAACGTGCCTGAAATTCTGCTCTCTCTATTCACACAAGACCAATTCTCTTTGCAAGCGGCATTGACACCTCTTGCAGAAGTGATTCCAAGTCAGGTTTTAGGTATTTTTAGTATTTTTATAACACGATCACTCGTTTTCTCCAAACACACAAGAGAGAAGTCTGACCTTTTCAAAGATGAACTGAAGCTTCACTATGAACAGGTTGGTATAATAGAGGCTTTGCCGTCCTGTGGCTCATGGTACATGGAAACTGTTAAGAAAAGCTATTAGAGCCAGCTACAAGAAGGGGGAGGAGGTTTGCGGCTAACAAATTATCCGATTTTATGTGAGGTATTTAAGCTTGTGGGCACTGTGGCTGGATGTGCAGGCATTCTGGCTATATTTACACTGGTACCACGCTGCCGGCAGTACCCCAGACCAAACCCTGAGCCATCCCTGCTGTCCCAGTGCTGCCGCACACCGGGACGGCTGAGCTCCTTGCTGCTGCTGGCAAGGACAGGTTTTTCCAGCCAAGACACAGCTGGCACATCTGGCCTTGCTCAGACCTTGCACCACCCTGCCAGGGCATCTCCTGCCTCAGTGCTGCTTCAGTGCCAAGAGTCTCAAATTTATCTCACAACAGGTATGTGCCTGAAGAGATTTTATGCTTGAGGAGCTGCTGTTCACAGCCACAGCCTGTCCTGTCTTGAATATATGTCAACATCAGAGGGCTGGAGCACCTCTTCTGTGAGGACAGGCTGAGAGAGTTGGGGTTGTTCAGCCTGGAGAAGAGAAGGCTCTGGGGAGACCTTATAGCAGCCTTCCAGTACCTAAAGGGCGCCTACAGGAAAGATGGGGAGGGACCCTTTATCCGGGAGTGTAGTGATAGGACGAAGGGTAGCAGTTTTAAACTGAGAGAGGGTAGATTTAGATTAGATATTAGGAAGAAATACTTTACTCTGAGGGTGGTGAGGCACTGGAACAGGTTGCCCAGGAAAGTTGTGGAGGCCCCATCCCTGGAAGTATTCCAGGCCAGGCTGGATGGGGCTTTGATCAACCTGGTCTAGTGGGAGGTGTCCCTACCCATGACAGGGGGGTTGCAACTAGACAATCTTTAAGTTCCCTTCCAAATTTATCCATTCTACGTTGGCTTTTGGGCCATAAAGTGTTTTGCAGCACACGGTTAGATTTAGAGGACACCTGGAGATAGAAAACCCAAACAAGATAGAAAAACCAAACAAGTTCTTCTTAACAAGAAACCCTGATTTTGCCCTGGTGTTTTCCTCTGGAGTGTGGTTTGGGCGTACACGTGTCCAACTTTTCCTGCGTGCCCCACCTGGGCATGTTGGGGAGAGTGTATCCCTCTTTGGGGAGCCTCGTTGTGCCACAGGCCGGGGACACAGGAGCCATGAAAGCTTCTCTTGATATTACCTGTCTCCTGCCAAATTGCCCTGGGCCAGCTCCCCTTGTGCACTCAGTGTCTGAGGATATCATACTGCACATGGAGGCTTGTGTGGCTTCTGTAGGGCTTTCTCAGGAGACTGCCGTGAGAGCCCCGGCTTTGCCTGCTGTGCCTGTGAGTAAGGAGAGCAGAGGCAGCAGAAGTGGAAATAAAATGTGTGTTGTTTGATTACGTGTGCCTTGCATCCTGACTGATTGCAATAGAGCTCCCAAACCCACCCTGCTCCTTCCTCATACCCAAGTATAAATGCCCGAGGTCAGTCGTTCCCCCTCTCCCATGGCCCAGGAGAGTGGTCTGTAGCATCTGCAGGTGCGCCCCAGTTGTGCTGCTTTTGTCTGAGGCTCGTAAGCTCCTTCTGTGGAAGAGGTGTTTAGGGTTTTACTCCATGCCAGAGGAAGTCTGTGGTGTGCTGGTGATTTGGCTGCGTTATCTCATGGACAGCTGTTCTTCTCTCGTCTTCTATGACAGGAGGAAGCCACCTTGGTGAAAACAATGATCTCATACGCTGAGGCACAAAATATGCCAATGGGGATGGAGTAAGCCCTTCCCAGTACTTCCAAAAGAAGACAGAAATTAGAATTTTACTTGGAAGCTGTACCTGCTTTTTGTCAATGGTGTTAGTAGACGCTGGACAAGAGGCACACTTGACTTTTAGATGTAGGACGGACAGCTTCAACTAAATTTACTTTCAAACATTGACACTATAAAGTTCTTCAGAAACTGCGTGATAGTAACAATCCAGTCTTAAAACAGAGAAAGAAGAAATATACAATGACAAATGGAAAGGTGAGGGAGGTTTGTAGTCTTTAACATCTTTTCTGAAACAAAACATGTAATAGCTGCTAGGATATAACACACTTAATGACCAGGTAAGGAAAATAAGAGTTCTCCAGACTACCCAAGTAATCCAGAATTGTTTTGGTCTGTCTGATCAATTCATCAGAATTAACTGCAGGTATAAACTATTTTCTTTTTCATTTCTGGTTCCTGTAGAGGGTGTTGAAGTACTTCTTAATGCAGTCTCTGCATATGTTTGTTTTGCTCATTCATAAAACTGCAGATACACTAAAATGCTTCTCCTAAAATCATAAGCCTGCCTCCAGTTCTTTGCTCAAATCAACATGGAGACTTGTTTTTCAGATTTTTTTCCTCTGTTTACATGGCGATATTATTGAACGGGAGACCTGAAATGCAAGAAGCGCTGTGTTAAGAAGTTCGCCGTCCACATTTTTGGCCCTTTAAAACTGAATTGCTACAGCCTGGTTTCTTTGGAGCACTCCAGCTCTGCTGGGCTATTCAGTTCAGGGAGCTGCAGTGCTCCTGCGCTCCTTTCTGACAGTAGTAGAATGTACTGGCTTGAAGACTCTGTCCCTTCTGACAGACAGGGACCTGTCACCTCTCAGATCATTCTTGGCATATAATCTCTCACCCACAATAAAACCAGCAAAGCCCATCACTCTTCATTAGCACCCGGCAAGGAGAGAGAGCAAACATGTAATGAACCTTCGCAACATTGTCCTCAAGTCTCGCTGTGATGGCTTGGGGTCGGACATGCTGGATGCAGTGTAACAATTACTTGTAATAGAATGGCCCTGGAGGGACTATTTGAGGTGCCATATAATTTAGCCATAGTTAATAGCCAGAAACACATACATTTAAAAAGAAAATACTGCATTTGAGAATCTGTGTCCCTTTGCCTTAACTACCACTTCTGTATTTTGCAATCTTCATCTCCCTGGACAGTTCAGGTAGGCAGTGCTGTTACCAATATACCAGAGTGTGGGAAGGAAGCGCTCTAAGTGAAAACTCTTCTACATACTTCCTTAAATAGATATATTTTAGCTATTTCTTGATATTCTTCAGACTTGCTTTTTATACCTTTATGAAGATGAGCGCTTAGTAGGAGTTCCTTCCATGGGTAGACTGGAAAGGCAAGCTCTACAAAGTGCCTCAAACATTACTTTCTTCTGGCATATGATCAAAATGAGACAACAGCCCAAACTTATCTCAAAATTAATACCCTTACCTTTTATTCACTTTCATAATTTTCTCACTGGCAAGGCCATGACGTTCTTGGGAACAAGAAATGAATGCGTATTGATTCACTTCAAAGAACCTCTGTTACTGTATAGGTAAGTAATTTTGCCTTAAAAAGAGAACCTTTCCTATTCTGCCATGCATACACTAGACATCTGTAGAGTTTTAGCTTTCTGATTACTTAGATCAAAGTCATTAAGCCTTTTCCTGAAGGCTTTTTGTTGGTTTTGCTAATAAGTTGCTAAGGACAACCAGTCTTCAAACAAAAAACATCCAGGTGGCTTTCAGTAGATAAAGAGGTTTAGCATAGGTAGCCCAGCTACTCACAGTCAGATGCACTCTAAAATAATTCAGACTGGTCCTTCAACTTCTTTTGGGAGTTTTACAATAATTTATGTACCTAAGAAAGCCATTTGCATCTTGTAAATTTGTGTTTGTGTACATGCCTTGATTAGTGAAACATCACTCCATCACCTGACAGACATGTAGTCACAAAGAAAAGACACAGAAGTGTCAGTTCAAGCCTTGCTCTGGAATCAAAATGAAGGTGACATAAATAAAATACCTGGTCTTTCAGACTGGAGAACCATAGATGTGTGGGTTGTAAGACTCTCCATCACCTTCCTTTGTATGCTTTTCGCTTGTACTTCTGGGATATCTTACCTCAACGCCACAGGTTACCTTGGCTCAGGCAAATCATTCTTTAACTAGACTCCATGCAGCACGCTGTGCCAAGAGACAAGTGTTCGTGCATCACCAGAAACAAAGTGTAAACAGGCACCCTTTATATTAACTGAAATACTGTCTAATAGGTATTCTGATATTGTTGTTTTCTCTGCTGCAATAGAATCAAACACCTTCATAGCCCTGATGGTGTTCTCTGCATATTTGTTGCACTGAGGGTAAAAGGGAATAGGGACTTACTGGCTAATTCATTCATCACTGTCAAATTGAGATATAATTTAGTAATGTCTCCCACAAAAGCAACTCTTGGCAGTCTCTCTCTTCTCCTGAGCATCTCCACATAGTTTTGCTCTCTTTTTCCTTTAATGGGAAATGTTTCAACACCTCTTATTGCTGAATCAGTAAGTATGCCCCACCAAAGTGGCAGTGGTTTTGTAAAATCTCTTTGTAATCTACTCCTTGGGTAAGATATTAATACTAAAAATAGGAATGCTGGGTTCCTTACAAATAGCATTGGGCTTAGTAGGCAATTGTTAGTATATTTTTCAATATATTTTCCCTGCTTCAGGAGCCACCCCCAATTGTTTTTGTGGCCAAGGAGCCTTTTCCTCAACTCAGATCTGTCTGATTTCTCATAATCTCATTTTTTGTTTACTCAGAAATCTGCTGTTTACCAACCGGATAGTGCTTCAGCTCTTGTCCTGAATCTGTGAATTACCAGAGAAGATGAGTCTGCTATAATAGGTTCTAGTCATTCCTATTCTTCAGCTCATTTCCCGGACCTATTGCAATTCCCATGGCTGTACTAGTAATAAGTGTGCTGAACCATTCTTTTACATCGAACTGAACGGTCCAGGTCCATGTTGCAAAACTTTGACTCTGTAAATCTTTCTGACTCTCTGTCTTTTCCAAACAACCTATTGCAATGACGCTGGTAACTTCTAAATCATGCATGGAAATTGGAAGAGCACAGGTTGACACTCCCAGTACCAGATTGTTTTAATCATTCAACACTGTAGACCGTCTGGGAACATTTTTGGTGTCTGAGAACATCTCTGGGCTTCTGTTATTTCACTCTTACAGCTGTAGCCTATATTTCTTAAAATAGCTATTTTGCAGACTCTTGCTTTTCCCAGGAATCTCTATTTGTTAGATTTCTCAGGGGGGATTTTTCCAGTAAATAACAACTAAGGTTTAATTTTCTCTTTTACTATAAATAGTACTAGTGCTTACTGCTCATCTCAAATCTTAAATACACAGAGCTGTTAGTAATTGCTGTCCAAACCTCCTCATCCCTGTATTTGAGAAGATCCCAGGGATGGCTTTCAGGGGGCACAGTACTCTGATGATGCTGTTGCCAGTCGTCACCTGTCTCAGAAGCTGCGGATATTTCTTTGCTTACTGGATTCCCCCAGTGTACCCAGTCCTGCCCCATTCCCATGCACCCCCTGTGCCAGCAAGGAGCCAACACCAACATCCAGCGTGTGATGGTGCAGTCAACATGAGGTGACAATTTCCTTACCTCTCCAATGACTCCGTCTTTGCTTCTCTCACCCCTGGGCATCACATTTTGTTGGGACCTCCTTTCTCCTGCTGCACAGCAGCTATCTTTCCCTGCTAGTCTCTGCCTAGCTGCTATTTTCTTGCTTCTGTCTATCTGTTGCAGACTTTCTTTGATACACTTCCCACAACTGGATGAAATCTGTCAACAAAACAATTATTTCCTTTGTTTCTTGATTTAAGAGGTCACCAACAACAATTGACATGCCTTGGGTCTTGTCCTGCGGGGGGCTGAATTTTGCCTATGCAGAAATCAGATATTCAGACTCAAGACAACCTTCAAAGGACCTGATTCTTCCTCCTCCTGAATTAATCTGGGCACCAAAGGCCTCATCCTCTCCCAAGACTATTTTGAATGATGGTATACATGGTTTTGCCAATCCCAGCTTTACCAGCCTAGGCCCTGGAAAAGAAATAAGCGTTTGAAATCTTAATTTTCTTTCATCGCTGTGGTAGCAGCAGTCTACCTCTTTCTTCTATTGCTGTTCACATTTTAATAATACTTTTCCAAACATAAGTGGGCATCATTGCTATGAATAAACCATAATTCCTACAATAGAATTCCTCATCTCCGTCAGTTCAGGTCTTAGTGCTGATCTATGTGCTTTGCTGTTCAGTTTGTCTGATTAGTGATGCCACTAGAAGAGATCTCTGCCTGCCTTCCACTTACAGTCTGACAAGCACCAAACATGTTTGAATTAATCATCTTGTGCTATTAAAAAAAAATAAATCCACCTGTTTCCCTTGATTCCTTTTGCCTCTTCCTGTGGTTCACGAAGGCCCCTTGCAGCCTTTCAGAAATCTTCTCCCTTAAAATTTCCTGGTGGCTATCTTCCTTTTTTTCCCGTGGAGTTTTGCACTCATTTAGGAGTGCATTTAATTTCCAGCACGGACTGGGTGTGCCCTACTACTGCTTCTATAAAAACGTATTCTCTTGCATCAGACCTGTGTCTTTCAGGTTAAAATGAATGCCCTGGTTTTAAGTTAAGGAATTAAGTCCTTTATTAATTCCTGAAATAAATCCTTCAGGAGTAACTTAATACTGAAATGTTTCTACCTTAAGGTGGAAACCACAAGAGGTTGAATCTTTTTCCAGGAGTGCCCTGATATTGTTGTATTTCCCTCCCTAATCAGAAGGAAGTAGCTGCCTTCCCCCACCCCCACCCCTTCCCTCCCCTAAGTCGTGTATATCAGAATAAAGCTGCTTGCGTGAGATTNTAGAAATATCTCAGTTCATAGCAGTGACTTGCTTGCCAAGTGAACCTCAAAATGTGTCTGAAATACTGGAGAGGTGTTGGTACTTGTGACCTGTGTTTGGTAGGAAGCTGGGCATCAGGATCTCTCTGACTGTACTGTCCAAAATGCTCCTGGCACCTTGTGCAAGACTAGAAAGAGGCAGACATGTAATTCCAACAATTGCGTGAGAAAACGGTGTAACGGGGAGGCATAAAAATTCCTTGGGAAGAGAGGATACTTCCAGAGTAAAGGAAGCACATACCAGACAGATGAACTTCATGATTTGAACCATAAGGTAATCGTGCTGTTGGGACTTAACTTAAGAAGTTCACGGATCAATATTTAAACGGAAGTGCATGTGGTTTGAGATGTAGCATCCAATAGAAGAAAAGTCATGGAAATTCTGTGTTACCAAGTAAAGGGCAGGACAAAATATTGCAATATTCAAACAGGAGATCTGGAAGAATAGCTGAAGTCTGGAAAATGGGACAGAGGTAATACAGTGGAAAATTTCAATGAGGATATCAGTATAGTAGGTATATCAGAAACCTGTTGGGATTCATGATTTTTGAAAGATGAGAAGACCTGTGCTGATGGAGATCTGCTCTATGTTAGAGAAAGCTTTAATCATGTTAACTAAGTGTTCACAAAGGAACATGGATTCTTCGCAGACTGAAATCCAGGTTTATGAAGAAAAAAAAATAGTATTAGCTTGTAATATTATATGATGATATTGTGAGTGTGATTATACTCATATTACATTATTTTCTAGTATATTATTGTTATTACAGAACATTACATTATAAAATCAGAAAACATTTGTGGCTGGCAGGCACCTCTGGATATTGTCTAGTCTAGTCCCCCAGCTGGAGGCTGGGGTAGGTTGCCCAGGACTTCATGAAGGAACAATATTAATATATAGTGATTGTTACTGTGGAAGTGCCATTTTGTAGTCGTGACCATGATGTACTTGGAACAACTTCACAACATTTTCAGGATCAAAAGAAGCAAGAAAGCCCAAAGAAACAAGTAAAAACCCCTTACCGCTGTTACATTTTACAAAGGGGAACTATACAAAAGTGAGGATGTTTATTAAGAAGGTGTTTACAAGGGCATTGAGTCTTTGCACACAACTTCGGGACCGGTTAAGAATACCATAGTGGAGAAACAAAGCAAATGGTTTCTGCTAATCGAAAAAGATTTGGAAAAGCACAGAAAGAAGGCAGCATAGATAAACATCATTGAAAGGAATGCTGTTATATACAAGAAGGCTTCCTTTGAACAGCTGAAGTCATGCCCAAATAGGGTGAATGGAAAGATCTGTAAGATGTAATTAAGTGCAAAAATGTAGCAAGGCAAGCCAAAAAAACCCCTCCCAAAATGCCCCCAAATCCAAGTAATCCAGGAAATTATTTGCTAAAAACTACTAGTAAATCCTATTATCACATCAGTAGCAGGAAGCCTGTCAGGGGATTGTTAGGGTAACTCAATGATCAAAGTGTGAAAGATGCAGGGTAGAAAAAGCCACAGAAAGAAAAAACAAATGTATTCGTACCTTTTGGATCTGTCCACTGAGAAAGAGCCTGGATAGCCCTTCATGCAGAGGATTTATCAGTGGACATGTCTCAATTTTAACGAAAAATGTCTTAGAACAAACAGACAGAATTAACATTAATAAGTCTCCATTACTTGATGGTCTTCATCCAAAGTGCACCAAAGGAGCTCCAGGTAGAAATCGCAGAAGTTCTCACTGCAGTGTATAACTTCGCACTTACCGCTGTCGTAGTATCGAAGGAATGGCAGATAGTTAATGTGACCAATGGAACCACTAATTCAGAAACCTGTCATGTGTACTAGGCAAATTACTAGTGACGCTATTAAAGAACCATTGAGAATTAGTGGGTAGATGCATAAACCAGATATAGTGAGGATGAACTTTTTTGTAGTGAGAAAGATTTTTTTTATAGAGAGGAAGAAATTTTACAGTGGGAAATTGTGTCACACAAATATATTGGAGGCCTCTGAATGAAAAATCATGAATATAAAGGAGATCTGGATTCAGCATACCTGGCAGTGTTCAAAAGATACTGAAGAATTTAAATCTTGAGGGTCCTTTAAAGCAATTGAGCAGCTATTGGATAGAAGGGAAGATCCTTGTGTGAATAATCAGGAGAGAGAGGGTAGAAGCAAATGATTGATTTTTAGAGTGAAAAGAGGTTGCTACCAGTGTGTTTCAGAGATCTTTGCTGGGACTTTATTGTTCCACATAATTAAATAAACTAGAAAAGAAGGTAAAAAGTGAGGGGATACAATATGAAGATGATATGCAGGATACTTTGCTATTCTGCAGAATAGTAAAGACGATGGTTGACTTTGAAGAACTGCAAAAGCACCATGTGAATATGAATAACAGAGCAATTAAATGACGCATGAAATTTAGTAAAGACAGATGCAAAATGATGCACATCAGAAGCCTCCTTGTCCAGCAGTTTTCCCTTTATAAATAACATGGGGGGACTCTGAGTTGGCTGCTGCCACTCAAAAATGAGAGCTCATTTTATGAAGACAAAACCCTCGTGTAACTATACCATTCTGTAAATGTGTTTTTAACATTCTGTGCAGCAGTGAGCTCCCCTGCTCATTGGATATTAAATCAGATAAGGTTTAGGGTTAAAAATGACCAAGGTGTGCAAACCAGCTTCCATACATGGAATGAGTGTGTAGGCTGGGACTCTTCAGACTGGCAGAGAGATGACACGGGGATGTGGCAAAGGTCTACAAAACCACATGTGGCCTGGAAAGGGTGAGTACAGATCAACTGTACTCACATTGAGTTTGGAAATAAAAGGAAACCTTTCACCTGTGGTAATGCCAGAAAGCTGCCTGTCGTCTTCCAAATGCACCACTTTTTTTCTGTACAGGATTGAGGGGCCATCAAGTTAAGTTAGTGGGAGCCAGATTCAGAATAAAGAGAAGAAATTGTCTCTGCTAAAAATAGTTGTAATGTGAGAGAATACTAAGGGGAAGTACCATGTAAGTTTGCGTTGTTCCTACACTTCTTTGTCAGCCCCTGTTGGAGATAGGATGCTGCTGCGGTTATTGGTCAACAGCCGGCTGAATATGAGGCAGCAGTTTACCCAGGTGGCCAAGAAGGCCAACAGCATCCTGGCCTGTATCAGGAATAGTGTGGCCAGCAGGAATAAGGAAGAGCTTGTCCCCCTGTACTCAGCACTGGTGAGGTCCCACCTTGAATACTGTGTTCAGTTTTGGGCCCCGCACTACAAGAAAGACATTGAGGTGCTGGAGCGTGTCCAGAGAAGGGCAACGAAGCTGGTGAGGGGTCTGGGGGACAAGTCTTATAAGGAGCGGCTGAGGGAACTGGGGTTGCTTAGTCTGAAGAAAAGGAGGCTGAGGGGAGACCTTATTGCTCTCTATAACTACCTGAAAGGAGGTTGTAGAGAGGTGGGGGTTGGTCTCTTCTCCCAAGTAACAAGTGATAGGACAAGAGGAAATGGCCTCAAGTTGCACCAGGGGAGATTTAGACTGGATATTAGGAAAAATTTTGTCCCCGAAAGGGTTATCAAACATTGGAACAGGCTGCTCGGGGAAATGATTGAGTCACCATCCCTGGAGGTATTTAAAAGACGGGTAGCCGTGGTGCTTCGGGACATGGTTTAGTGGTGGTTTTGGCAGTGTTAGGTTAATGGTTGGACTCAATGATCTTAAAGGTCCTTTCCAACTTAGACAATTCTATGATTTTATTGTATGATTCTAGATATATCCTCATTCTGAATCAGCCAAACTTTTCTTCATATTTAGGAAGAAACAACTATTTTCTGCCCTTTTTCCATACAAGAAGTAAGGAGTATCAAAGAAACCTAGCAGGCAGCAGGTGCAAAAAAGATAAAAGGACATGATTTTCATGCAGGTAGTTCTAATGTACATAAGTCTAATGTACATGATCTAATTCTGCAGCAAACATTTTCCATGATACGTACTTCTGCAAAGGAACTCTTCTGTGCAAGATGTTGGATTGCCAAAGGTTGACATGGGCAAATTCAATGAAGAAAATCCCATCAAGGGTTATTAAATCTCCAGCCAGTTCTGTTGCAGCAAATCCTTAAGCAAGAATTGTTGACAGCTGAAAGACTGGGGAAGCATCACTACATACCTGAGTTTTTATTGAACTGCTCCACAGGCATTTTGATTGGTCCCTGTCACAGGCAGGGTGCCAGGCAAAGTGAGAATTTTGACCAGTTTTGTGTGGCCTTTCTTGGCATCTGATTTTCTCTTCCAATGATGTGAAGAACGTGTGTGTACATCTGTAAGTTTGATCTTCCAAAACATGGCCTTCAGAATAAAGCTTTTTTTTTTTTAAAAAAAAAAAACACCAAACCACAGAAAACTGACAACAGTATATGGGATATATCAGTTCTTATATTTTCATCTCCGTCATCAGAAAGAGCTTTTTCCCAGGCACACACAAGTGACTGAGATGCAAGTCTAATTCTTATTGTATAGCTTATTATTCTGTATAATTTAAATAATTGTGCATTGCTAAGGTGGTCACTGCTTTCTAGCTATGGTCTCTCATGTTTTTGGTGAACACAAGTGTGACCTGACAGTCACCCAACAGTGTGTTGATACACATTGGCCAGCTCTTCATCACTACTTCCATTTTTTTTTTCCTTCCATTGAATAGTTGCATAAAGGGAAGGAAAATATTTATGTTTCTATGGCTGTGGCCATTGTATCTCAAGAAACAGTCAAACATAATTTGGATGTTATCTTTATAGATGTGAATTGTAGCTGTGTCTATTTCTTATGCTGAAGCAAAGGAAGCTTTCATTTTAAAATATTGTGTTAGCTTTACTACAGTTTGCCATATCACACAGGAAAGAGCCTCTATCACTCGTTTGTAAACTCTTGACGTGGTAAAATTGTGCTTTCAGCTTTTGGCTAATTTTAGCACTTTAGTCTCGCAATTCCAGTTCTAATATGTTTTAGCAGCACAGGTGATGGATCTGTACACTAGAGAGCTGAAAAATGAAAAACAGAAAACATCACTAAATTGGGAGTATGCAGTTCCCACAGCCAATTTGCTTACACTATCAGATGTTTTCAGGATTGCCTGTCAAAGGGAAGCGGAATATTCTAGGGATGTATCCGGAGTATATTGCACATAATGCTGCTGACCCTACAGAAGTATTTAAGCTTTGCAGAGATGCAAGCAGAGGATACTTAGACCTAGGAAGTTTGCTTGACAAAAGGGAACAGCACTGCTATAGTGATATGCAGAAACTACTCTATTACCTACGGATGTTATAGTGACCATGCTCGATTATTAAAAAAGAAAGAAAGACATGGTACTATTGTTAAATTAGAACATGCAAGTTATTTGCTAGAATTGCCTTTGATTAGCGGTGAAATGAAAGGTTTAAATTACAATATAATGATGCTAATACAATATAAGTGCTGATACAAATTTGCTAGAAGTAATTTAGGTAGCTCATAGGAATTATACTTACTATCCTACTGAATGTACTTAAGAGATGCCTAAGAAATTAAAGTGTAGAACAGAGCAAATGAAGTGCAAGCACATATTAAAGGTGGTGTTCTTTGGAGCTTTCCTCAGAGTAATGTTTTTTAGAGACTGCGTCTTGTAGTTCTATCAAGTCATGTTAAGACCCAAAAGCTAAATAGCTGTCTTGATTTTAAAGCGTATTAATTTTATCTTGTTTCCTCTTTATATAAGCCTGTGACTTTCTGTAATAATTTCAGCATCACAGAATAACCTGGCAAAGTTTATGAGCATCTCTATCAGATGTGATGGGCTGCAGTCCCACTCCTGTCTTGTGGATGTGTGCTAGGGATTGTAACAACTAAGAAAAATTACATTCCTCAGCACTGAGAAATATAAAAGATCAGTTTGCTGGTCAGAAGCGTCATCCAGCTGACTAGAGGTCACTTACACTGGTAAGAGCCTTCCTCACCCCAACACGATGCCCCACACACTACACGTGTGGGTCAGGGGTCCAGCAGACTTGGGAGGGGAACTCTGGGCTTGCTGGATCTCTCCCCCCACATCTGCTCGGCAAGTGATGTTCTCATTGTACAGAAATGGGTCTAACAGATGAGAGATTCCTGCGACAGCAATGCTTGTCTGATGCGTATGAGGGTCTCTTTGTGGGAAAGCACGAGATTTTTGTAAAAAAAGCTGTGAGATTTCATCTGAATTGGAAATCTGCTGACAGCCTGCTGTGTGTTTTGCCTCCTGTCTATCAGCCAGGCAAGGCACTGTTAAAACCAGTCTAGCACGTGGAAAGCAAGAACAGGGACCTCTGTGCTAGGAAAACACAGCCTTAACCCGAGAACCCGGTATCAACCATGTTGCTAGCAGAGTACAGCATGACACCATGGAAGAGGAACGGTTACTGAAGATGTCACGAGTAGGGGAGACTACACAGACCCTTCCCATGGGAACCACTTCATCTGCTTGGGGATATGGCTTTTATGTTAACGCAACACAGATTCAAAACCTGATGGAACCATGCTGGATGACATTTTGGCCAGTGTCCCCACTTTGGGATGGCTTCTGCTCTGCAGCCGTGAAAGCGTGTTTGCTGAGCTTATAAGATACCTGGGCAGAGGGAAGGAGTCTTCCTTCCATTCACCAAATTCACTAATTGTATAAACTGTACTAACATTTAGTCCTCTCGTGGCCTGGGAATTTGGCCTTGTCCTAAAATTAGCTATACCAAAGCTTCATTTGCCTGGTTCTGTGAAGAGTCAAGCAGAGCTAATTGTGGCATAGACAGTGAGTCCTACTGCAGCTAACTAGGGCTAGGAAAAGTACGTTTTCATTGTGTCATTCTTTTTAATGAGAAGTAAAATAAGAGCTGATGCAGGAGATCCTGGGCAAGAGAAAGCTTTATTATGTATAAAAACTTCTCTACTTTTCCCCTAGTCTATTATGTGAAAAATGAGTCATATTTTTGACAGTAGCAGATAAGAAAAGTTGTGGCTGAGGGACTGTGAGTACAAAGGGAGGCAGATGGACGGGTGTTGGAACATGCTGAACAAACAGCTTACTTCATTCTGTTTATTCTCTTCTAAAGCGCTCAGTCGCTGGGTATTGGGAATGTTACATAAAACCAAAACCATTGTGCTAATTCTTCTCTGGTGGCATGCGCCGGATTTAAAGAGAATTACAGCTTTGGTCTTGTAGCAACAACAACAAAGTGGAAGAAGCATCTCTGCCAAACAAAACTGAATTAAATCATGTATTTCCCTTTATTTTCTTCCTGCGGCAAAAGATCAGTTAGCCTCTGCCCAGCTTGTCCTCATTGCACCGTGGACACTAAAAGCAAAACATGAGGCAGTTTAGTCAAGATGGAGTTATCTCCAGGTTTTGCTGTAAAACCCTGTGCAGGCTCGACTGACAGCAACCTGTTGGTGTAGCCAGGCCATGTCAGGCTGCTCAGACTTTTCCAGAGTGGTCCCAAGCATTAGTTGTGCTGGTGAACTAGGTCATCTGGTGACAATCAACCACAAAGATGGTTGCCCCTGAACTACCTGCCTGAGGTGCCCCTGAACTACGTACTCAGGCGTGTGTGGGGTGACAGAACATTCTGGGCTTCTCTTGTCTTCTGCAAAGAAACCCAGAGTTCAGACTTAAACATTTAAGTTAAAGGGCAACAATTGCATTAATCAGCCCAGCACGGCAGCTTCCCAGTGTGAGGCAGGGTGGGTTGTGTGGGTGATGGACTCCCCTTAGCACCGAACAATCCCTGTCCTGTAATGGTGGAGGAACCTGCCGCTGCAGAACTTCCCCCTCCCTCTCCCACCCTTGTCACTACTGCGGCCAGCCCTGCTCAGGCGGTCTTGTTTTCAGTATACGCCAGTAAAGAGGATTTCACTAAGTCATGTCAAAAAGGATGTAGTCTCTGACAAAGATGAGCTTACATTAATTCTCATTTTTATCTGGGGGGATACTGGTTACAAACTAATTGCAAAAGAAATATTTAATCCAAGCAATTTTCAAGGCTAGAAATGTCATTTATAAATGGACATTTTTCACAATGTATTTATCACCCATTATAGACACTTAGATATTTTCCTAAAATTCTGAGTAAAAAACTGTGACAAAAGGTCATGTTATTACCTTCTTCAAAATAATATACATAGACTATCTTTATATGGCACCTTAAAATACCATTTAAAGAGTACCAAATAGCACACAATACCCTAAATCATTTCCCAAAGCCAGCAGAAGGGAAAAAGTGGCCACTGAGATCTAGCCTCACCTGAGTTTTATCTGGAGAAATGTCATAAAAATCCAGACCAAGGACAAAAATTTATACTTATTTTTTGTGTCAGCTGTGGCCAGTACCTGGAGGAAGAACCTCCCACATACTCTGGGGAGAGGGACCTCCACCAGATGAAAGCCGTCAGCCTCGGATAAAAAGAGTGGGGGACTTGTGTCCCACACTTATTCCCATGGCTCCCTAAATTCTGGACAACACAATTTAGCCTTGACCCTCGAGTTCAACCTTTTTATCGAGCATGTGTAATACATACGTATTTATATTACAAATACACATGCACACAAATGGGTTCTCTGTAAGTGCTTGCATCTGAATGGACATACACAACGCCCCCTACGTAAAGAGAGAGCACAAAATAGCACTGGAAATGCATTGTATAAGAAGGCAAAGGGACTATAGTGAAAAAAGATAATAGCCTGAAGATGCTTGGGGTTAGGGAAGCACATTGCTGCAGTGAATCATGTTGTTGTCTGTGATAATGTTTTTGCTAAGAATTAGCGATGATTACATTGACAGGACAGTAGATTTGGTGGTAGTTGGAGTTTGTGTTGAAAGACTTTCTGGTTGTGTCTTACAGTTGTTTTTAGCCATTGGGTATAAGATGCAGAGCACCTACATCTGGTCAATCTTATTTTAGAATGTTGTTGGGTTTTATCCAGCTGTTGGGTCAGGGTTATTGTAAAAGAGTAAGCAAAAAGCGAAGAAAGGGAGCTTGTTTTGCTTTGAGTTTCTATATTTGCATGAAGGGAGAGTTCAGCAGAATAACACAGGGTTCGCAGAACATTTAATATGGGGTAAACACAGACAAAACCACAGAGCTGTGTGGTAGGGAACTGTAGAATTGCATACATGTGCCAACATATACAAATTATAAGTCTTTAGGAGACCAAATCTTAAGACAGAGATATCTAGACTCGTTGCCAAATCCGTTGAATTCTTCACTTTCATTATCCCATCAGTTTGCAGTCCTATAACGTCTGACACACAAACCAGAAATAATAGAGGTTGCAACTGCAGACTGTGCAATTATTCAAAATGCATAACGTAAGCAGAAAGTCACTTCAGCGTCTTGGTGGTTAGGAGGTAGAGAACTGGCTGCAGAATTAGAAAAGATAGAACGTACCTGGCATGCTGACAACCTCACACCTGTTAGATCTGAAATGCTTTTAGCTAGTTGAAGAGAAATAAAAGGAGTTTTTTTTTTCCAGTCACAGTTTCTGAGGCTGTCTTATTTAGGTTTTAATCCAAAAAGGCACTATTCTTTCCAAGGACTTCAACAGGCTTTAGACGAAGGCCTTAGAAAGTGTTTGGTGTTTTGTCCTGCTCCGGTTCAGTCTTTTCAGAGTCGAGGATTGGATCGATTATTCTCCAGGAAGAGCATTAATGCTCCCAGCTGCCATCGGCTCCACGGCTTTTGGAGGCAATCAATTCTTCCCAAGGCCCACAGCCACCTTTGGATGAGCTGGCAAAAAACATATCTAGTTTTAGTACTTAAAAAAGAACAGTTTATCTTAAATAAAGACAACATTAGATGTCTTTTTCCATTCCAGCTGTATATTAACGTTCCTCTGCCCTCAACAGTATATTAATGAGGAACAGCAAACAATTAAGAAAGGACCACAGGCAGTTAAAAAAGATGTCATTACTAATGTTGCAAAAAGAAACAGCTTGAAAACCTTCTGTGCTTTTTCTTTCTGAATGATTCCTCTTAAAATTGCCCCTGCTTCTTCCCCCTTCTTCATGCAGCTGTCAGTTTCATCTTCCCCTCTCTCCAGCCTCATGGCTGACAGCAGATGAGCTACTAACATTGGATGCTGTCTTTTTCTGGATTGCACAGAAAATGAATGTAGGCTTTGTAATTTCAGTCTCTGGAAAAAGATATGTGTTAGTAGGCTAAGCTGCCGTGTTGAAGACATGCAGTGCTAAAATCTTCAATGGAGGTAATCCCTTCTGTTTGTTTGACAGATCCATTTTTACCAAAAATCTCTTGGCGTGAAAAAAGCAAAACTCTGCCACTGGAAGTTCGTGCCTTGCGCACAGCAAAACATTGACTGAGCGACCGGAAAAATATGCAGACTCCTTCATCTGGGTTGCATGGGACACTTGATGTCTCACCCCAGCTCCCCTGGTGCTGGGGATTGCCATGTCTCCCCTGCACAGTCCCCGTGGCCGTGGGGCTGCCAAGCCACCCGAGCTGGTGTGCAAGTGCCCCACAAGCTGATGAGCTTGCACGAGTCTTTTGGGCTGTGCATGTGCATCAAGACCTGGGTGGGTTTCAGGCAGCTCTCGGCGCCCTCTGCTACGGTGTGAAGCGGACGACAGCCTGTCTGGTGAGACTGCGATGACAGAAGGATGCACCAGACAATGGACCTTCCTCAGGCAGAAGCCCACCTGATTTTAGGGTGACACCATACAGCTGTGGCTGGAGGCCTGGCCCTATGGAACACGTGATGGCATGATGTATGTTTGGGATGTCCAAGGTGCCTGATACAGGGAATGTGGGAGACAGGTTCCTTGACTGGTGCTCCCACCAGGTAGCACTCAGTCCATGAGAACACTTGAAGCAGCCTATAGGAAATACTGTACAGGGGAAGGAGAGTCTAAGTTTTTGCTTCTACCTGGTCTGGAGTGCTCAGGTCCGAAGTTCAGCTGCTTCATGCAATGGAAATTCAGAGCCTGCAGCAGTGGCTTTGCTCACCATCGTGGGCTGGAGACCTCCTCTGCAGGCAGTGCCCCTGTGCAGGGCTGGGGGAGAGGTAGGTCTGTGAGGAAGGGGAATGAAAAGGATGTCACCCCCTCCTGCTTTTCTGTCTTGAAACTGGGCTGTCGTGGAGCCAGAAGTACAAAAGGGAACAGAAATGGAACCAGGATGGAGAGTAGCTGCAGCCCAGAGGGGTGGTTTGCACACTGCCACGTCCTGGACCATCTATGCATTTTATGGGACTCAAAATTCAGAAATAATCTAGGTTGTTAACTGTTGAATGTGTAATATGTGCACAGCACCTTGTGATGAAAGTCTTCAATCCTTCGTGATATTCTGAGATGTCTTCTCCAGAATTACTGAAGTTTTTATTAGTAAGAAATGTAATAAACTCCCCTCGGAAGCTGAGTCATCCAGTGACTGTTTCTAAAAAATCCCAAGCAGTCACTCTGCATCTAGCTTGTCAGGTGCAGGGTGAGTTGTCAGCCAACCCCATTTATTCAAATCTAGGCTAAAAGCAAAATACAGAACTACTTTATAAAAGGGAGGAAACAGTACTGTCCAGAAAGCAGGGCGTTTAAGAAGGTGAACAGGGGAAATTATCCAGGCAACAAAGATGACCGTATCATATGGTGAAAGAGATGTTCTCAAAAGACATTCAGGAAAATGAAATATGATCAATGTCTAACTTTTCCGCCTGTTTTGGTCTCTGACCTTGTGTATCTGAGAGCAGCCTGCCTATCAGTCCCAGGGTGATTATCTCCACGTGCCATGTGATGGAGATGTCATCAGACTGCTACTGCAATGCTTAAATTAGTCTCTGCCCGTTGCAGATAAGATGCAGTCCAAGTTACTGGGGCATCTCCTGAGCGAATGCTGTCCTCTGGCCATGGCCTCACTGGCTGCAGCGATTGCACCCCACACTGCTCCCTGCTGTGTGTTACGGCTTCCTCCCAAAGGTCTCATCTGCCCACCACGCTACTCATGGGGTCATTTCTACGCTGTTTCAGTCTATGTAGGTTGGGTGAGCAGAGACCTCCTGTTTCAGGTGTCTATGATGCCTCAATGTCTAAACGGGGTTAGAGATGCACACACAAGCCGCTGTGCAGGCAGACCTTGGCAGATAGGGAAACTGCTGGGACAGTAACCAAAGCAGCCAGAACAACCACAGCTGGAAAAGGACACGTATCCATGGCCTTAAGTGCCACGAGAGTTGACAATGTCTAAGTTAGGCACCAGTGGAGTGGTCTCAGGAGTGTCCTAATTCACCATCATGCTGCACCTTGAATGTTCACTTGATATGGATCTCTATTGGGGAGCTTTTTAAGCTTCCCATTGTCAGTGCGAATGTAGGCAAATGTTCAAAAACACCACTGACAGATTTTGTGCTTACCCCGGAGACTGAAAGTGTTAGACTAGTTACTACATAAGCTGGTTTTCCATGTCCTTTTTCAGCCCCATGCTAAAAAAAAACCCACAGAGCAAGCTGTACATATCTCCTCCCTGGTCATAGGGATTTGTGAGCTTTGGTGACACCAGTCTTCACAGCCACTGCACGTTGCCACCATGACCCCACATGAGGAGCACGCCCAGAGGATGATTTTGCCTATTCTCAAGTCCACGAGTACATCCCGAGTGAAGAGCCCCTGAATAAGTGAGAATCAGGCACAGGTGGCCAGTGGAGGAGAGAATACAAATGCCATTATGCAAAGCACTTTGGGCCATGAACAACTATAAATGTGGGTGGTGAGAAGTGGTTTTGGGAGACTCCTCATCCGCTGAGCTGTGATAAAGCAGCTGTGCGTGGACTCCTAGCCTGCTGCTGATATGATATACAACACAGCAGCCAGAAAGCACTTGAATGCATCTGGTCCACCTACATGTGCTGACAGCACAGAAGAGGAATAGCCAAGCTGCTATACCTATAGTATGTATAGATACCTCTCTGTGCAGTCGGTGTTGCTCCACCAAGAAGTGGTAAAACATTAAGGGGCATTAAGGCATTCACTGCAGCCACTTGCTCATGGCCTAGCAGAGCAACGTTTTCCGTTCCTATCAAAATTCAAGAAAAAATAGTCCCTCAGCTCTGTAAAGTCAGCCTCGAACTATGAGCTGAATGAAATTACACATCAGTCCTTAGCAGCCTGGTTACAGTTTTGTTCTTCCTGTTATTTCTGCACATAAAGCGTGGGAAATAACCCCAGCGCGTCCCCTCTCCATAATTCCAAGAACTACATCTCTAATGATCTATGTGAAGATTATACAGGGATTTTCTTTAATATTTTGAGCAACCCTGATTATTGAAAGGACGTATATAGAAGTGTGGACCCAAATACAGAAATCCAGAAAGCTTCCCAACATACCATGTAGCTGCAGAGCCTCTTTCATTGGGTGAAAATTTTGAAAGATTGCCATGTGATTGCCGACACCACTCCTTGAGCTGAGAACATTTCTCTTTTAAGAAGATGTGAGATCTTACAATCAGGATTTACTTCCCTTTCCTACTACTCATTGCTTTTCTGTGGCTTCTGCATAAATAGCACTTGGGTTGTGCGTCAAGTTTTTCTGTTTTTCATTTCTACTAACAAAACTGAAAGTTGTGAACAACAGCAAGCAGAAGAAGGAAATACTGAACAAACCAGAAGGCATACGAGCTGAGGTAGGAAAGATTTGTCTGCTTTTTCTGATGTAGATAAAAATAGTTGCAGTAATTAAAATACAACCTACTTATATTTATTATTAGTCGCAATAAGCTTTTTATTTGCCAGAAGCTGTGATCATTGACTAAACTTCTCTATGACAAAGCTCATTTTGAGATTTTTTTTTTGGCAGAAGAAGTGGTGGATTAATGTCACAAGGAATGTTTGCCAGATGGAAGATAACAATCAAGTTGTGGATCTGTTTTGAGTCTAGTTTTTTTAACTAGATAAAAAATATATATATTTGGTTTATGGCAAACTTTTAAAATAAAAGTTGGTAAATGTCAGACTCTTGATTTCTTTAAAATTATTGTGCATGTAGAAAGGTTAATAAAATGCCATGCTGTGATGAATTCAGTGCTAATTCTAAATATTACATTCTGTTACATTTACAATTGGTAATGCTGCTCCTGAAACACAAAGTGAATGCTAGAAAGAAAGCCGATGGAAATGTTGAAAAAACATGAGAACTTCTGTTTTTCTCAGAAGTGCAGTGGCAAATGCAAGTCATCTCCTACACAGCAGCAATATCAACTGCTTTCCTATTTGGGTAATGAACATGATTGTCTCGGGTGTCTCGGGTCCTCTTCAGACAAAGGGTTATTGTGATAGATGCAGAAAGCATCTCTTTTTCCTGGCATACAAGAGGATCTATTTATCGCTTAACATAGCAAAGAACTATATTTTGAATGAAAAGTCTGATTCCCATATTTAGCTTTGCGTATGCAGAGCACCTTCTTGAAAACAGGTTTCTTGATAGTTCCTCGTGTTATAGTGAATGGAGTGTTTCAGAGCAGCAAATCCAAGATCGGCAGTTTGGAAATGGAGAGTTTCATGTTTACACCTTTAGAGACAACAGAGGTTTCATATTCACACCTTTAGCAGTAGCACCCCTCTGCCACACCTCTCCAAAAGGAGCATGTCCTTCTGTCCAGGCATGGCATAGAAATTGATCCCAATGTCTGCTGAGATGCTGGATGACTTGATTGACTGCTCTTGGTTTAGCCCTCCACCAGAACTGGGGTTGCCCAGGGCTGCTGACTGTTCCCACTGGCTTGTGGCCCTCAAGCTGCCCTCTCAAGCCCTTCTTGTAGACGAGAGCTGCACTGGTGACATGCCAGACCGCTGGCACAACACCTGATTGTAATTGTGGGTTACGTGACTTGGCCAGCAGTCTCACATTTGAGGTCCTTCAGGGTACTCATATGAATGTCATCTGGTCCTGATTACTTATTGGCTTCTCGCTTATCTGGTTGGTTTAATATTTCTGCGCACATCCCTTGAGTGGAGCTGGCTCCTTCAACCCGTTTGCTGCATTGGGCATGAAAATACTCAATGTCTTTGGCAGGGAAGAGTGAATTCACTGAGTTTCCTATGGCCTTGTTGTCCCTAAGACATCTTTTGCCATCGAGCAGCCCTACCAATTCCCTAGCAGTCTGTCATCTTTCAGTGGGTTTACAAAACTTTCTTCAGCCTGAGCATCCTTTACCAGGTGCTTTTCATTTTTTTTTTTCTTTAATGATCTTAGTTTACTCTCCATACTTGATCTGCCATGATACAGGCTTTCCTGTTCTCCCCGTTTGGACAAGCCTTCTGCTTTCTAAATGGTGATCTTTTTCCTATAATAGTCTTGCCAACTGTTCTACTGATAGACATCGGGCTCAATATTTATTAAAATGTCTATTTCTTTTGAAACATAGGCTTCTAACACAGGTTTTGTTGTATTTTCTGTTTGTTTTTCTAAATAGCCCCCAAATTACGTAGGCTTCTTCCTTCTGGGACTGCTTCTCTGTCCCACAACACTGCCAAACCTAGCTCTACTGTGATTACCAGTACAGGGCTCCCTCCACCAAAACCTGCTTGAACTAGGACCTCTGCAGGACTAAAAATCAAATGTAGAATAGCATCTTGTGTTGTGGATTTGTTTGCAGAACTAATTATTCTAGAAATCAGGCTTTTGTTGCGTATGGACATTATATCTCGTTCTGCTGCAGCATCGCATCTTTACAAAGGCACCCAAAATTTCCTGCTGTTGCTACCTGCTTTCAGCTTCCTACTCACACTTAACATTTTCTGATGACTGTCATCATCATGAGGCGGAGTTTGGTAGTGCATTCCTAGTACTATATTTTATTATTAGAGTATGGGATGTCTGCCTACAAGGACTCTGCAGTGTTTCTCTTTAGCCATAATATTTTTATGTTGTTGCAAGTTATATAGTCCTTTGTGCACAGTGCCACTCCTCCACCTGTGCATCCTACACTATGATTACCATAAAGCTGGTAGCATGGCAACACAGGCTCACATTGATTATCCTCTCTCCTGCAGGTCCCTGAGGTTCCCCTTGCACCAGGGTTGCTGTCTCATGCCAAGCCTTCCGGCTCCTGAGTCTCATTTTTGGCTTTGAGCATCAGTGCAGAATTAGGTGTAAGATTGCTTTTGATCAGTCACTCAGGACAGCACGTACCAGCCAACGGGATCTGTGGGCAACTGGATTTGCCTTCCCGAGTTATTGCGGCTGGGCTTTATTTCCCTCCTGGCCTTGTCAGAGGTGCACTGGATGTGAGTTCACTGCCCTTGCAGGTCTTGTTAATCCAGGCCACTTGCTCTGCCATGCCCGTCAGCTCCCCTGTTGCTCCTAATTAAATACTCCTCTGCAAACCTTTCAGTGTTCAGTGCCAGCAGCCTGAATCCACTCTGGGTACAGCATAGGCTCTCATATCTGTATCGCTTACCTTTATCCCAAAAGATCCCTAAGTTTCTTACATACCCAGATTTCTCCTCTCTGCTGCGCTGAAACACTGGGTCTGACCTGAGCTTCTCTCTTGCCCTGTAGCTGAGCCCTGAAGACCTCACCTTCATCCCTGGTGGCCACAATGACCACAGCCACCACCGGCTCCTCTCCTGCACCCCCAAGCAATCTGCACAGACGTCTCATGAGGTCTGCTCCTCTGGCAGACCTGCTCCTGCTGCACTGCTCTTGCCTCAAGGCAGCCAGCCTTGTCCCTCCAGGTCCCCAGCCCCTTGCTCTGCACACACACGCACACAAAACCTGCCCTGGGCAGGTGGCCATACATGTCCCATGCTGGGCAGTTTATGGGGTAGCTCCCACTTTACTGCTAGACTGCTACCTGCATCCTGAGCTTAAAATCTGGTAGTTTTAGGGCACTTTTATTAGTTTAGTATCGCCACCAATTAAACAAATCTCCTCTTACTTTTGCTCTGTCAGTTCCCCACCTGGCTTGCACATCCATTCGTTTGTTAAGGGTATTAGATTCACCTTAGGCAAGGAGCAGCTTTCTGTTATCCCCTTCCCTTAAATCACACTCAAGCCAGGCTAAGATAAAAAGCAAAATATTTATTCATAATAAATAGATATAATATATAGTATATGTAATTTATAATAAAAGGTAAGTATTTATTCATTAAATCCATACTGATTGAGCTGTAAATGTTTCTAAGACTTCACAAAGGTAAGGAAAACAAAAAACCCACCCAAACTCTATGTCTAATCTATTTACACAGCAGAAAAGCCTCCTTTTTTTCTTGCTTAGCTGACGTGCTCTCTCTCTCCTTCCAGGGTGGCTGTCAGAGCCTCAGGACATGTGTCAGCTGTTTCTACTCGATAGCTTCCATCAGGGAAAGTCATATATAGAAGAAATCTCCTGCTAGGGAGTTTCCATCAGAGAAGCCTTGCAGTACCACTTAAGAGATGTTCCCATTTCAGATTGTCACTTTCTCTCGTCCTTTTTCTCAGAAGGCTGGTAGGTGTTACCACCAGTCTCCCTTCTGAAGTGTTTTGGGGGGACCTTAGAGGTCCCGTGTCTCACCCCAAACCCACCCTATTCATTCCTGACTCAGGAGACCATCTGGACGCTCTTGCTGAAAACAAAGTTTATTGCCTGTCCTTAGATGTGTCATTCTTTCGGTGTAACTAAGAGCCATCTCCTTACTAACGAACAGCTCTTGGCTTCAAGGAGGGGTAAAATTCTCCCCTTGTCCTCCATGGTTGCTTGAGATAGTCCTGTGAAATATATATTTCACTGCACCTTCCTTACCATGTGTTAAAAAACTAATAGAAGCATCTACCTATGATAATTGTACAAGTTGTTCCTGGCCCTCAACTGAGCGCAGGAACCACGGTGGTTAACAGCTTTCAGATGACTGGTCTCCCACCCTTTTCTCTTAGACATCCCATTACAGCTTGAAAGTTTTGTTTGGATAATTTGGAGAAAAGTCTGAGTACTCGCTTTCTTGCCAGTGCCATGGATGATGTTTTCTCCGTTACACAGGTGCATGTATGTAGTCTCCTAAAGGTCTTTAGCTGGCAGGAGAAATGAGGAGCACAAAATAGATTTAGTGATAGTTGTTAGCTTGATAACCTCATGTGAAGAGCCTGAGAAAAGTGCCTCAGCCTCTGTGCTTGTAGTGCTTTCCCCAGGGTGCGGGGACCCAAAGGCATTTCATCAACTGAATTTTCATTGCCCCAATCCTGTCCCTCAGCAGATAGTGTCATGCCACAAGACACCACTTATGGTGCTCAGCAGGGCTTTGAATTTGCCCAGGCTCCAAGTTCTTTATCCTTGTTTGACTCCTCTAACTCACGAGTTCCACAGAGGAGTGTTTGGTGGAAGGAATGCTTCAACAGGTATAGATATTTTCTTGTGGTTTGGGGTTTCTAAAGGAAAGGATGCTTGGGCCATAACAAAACCCAGTCAAAAGGGCTCTTCTCTTTGCAGTACCTTGGGCTGTGATGTTTCTCTGCAAAATGGGGAGATCAGCTTCAATCAGGAGAAAAGCTGGTCCTTGATCCCGTGCAGAAAACTTATATGTCAGACAGTTGCTTTGTACAGAAAACCAAAACCTCCTCAGATTGCAAAAGACTTGATGTTAGGAAATGTACCTTGTCTCTCCCCACCGTGAGGAAAGAGGATCTCAAATGAGGAGGAGATTTCCTCTAGGAGCACGTTTACTGAGTCTGGGGCTTTGCTGAACCCCAATATCCAGTTTGCCCACTTCCAGTCTTCAGCGCTCCTAAGCTCAATAGATATTATTATCTTTATCTTCTGGAGGGATAATTTCAGGCACTGCAGGCATGGGTATGACATCAATGTGAGCAAATGTCCCCCTTCCCCAAGCTGCCATGCTCCCATCTTGCAACAGGGGGGTAAGTCCTGCTCCTTGGGAGCCCGGCCTGGGGATTGTGCTTCCCACGCTCCCCGACACTGTGGGGCCGGATAAAAGCTGACTGCTGGGGCACATCTGGTTGCTATATTAAGGGATCCAGATGGACTCTGAGGCACCGCCCTGAAGATACCATGAGCTGCTGTGAACATAACTCAGGCTTCTACAACCACGGCTTGAGTTTGCAAACTGTCTCCTGTTTACAGTGCGCTAGAAATACCACACTGGATAACTGGAAGTCCAGAGCACCCAAATCTAGAGCCTACATTTCCTCCTAGGGAGAATCCACTTGTGCAAATAAATTAATTTTAAATCATGAAGCCAGTGAGGTCCAGAATAAGAGATAAGATGCAGCTATGTACCATTTATCCTTTATCCCTCTCAATGGGACAAATTAAAAGCTTCTTTTCTTGTGCATCTAGAAATGACATGTAGTTCTGGGTTTTAGGCTAAAATTTTCCATGCTCCATCTCTAGAATTTGTTGGCAGATTCAGAGATGGAATTGCTTGCCACTATTAAACATGCAACAATGCTGAAACCTTCCTTTCAAAATACTACTATCTGCAGGTCAGCTGAGAGAAGGAATCGGGAGTTCAGCAAGGAAATAGACACTAATGAGAAAAAAAATATTATTTAGAATGTTTTAGTGATGAGTGGTTTTGATTTGATTGAATTATAGCCTCCTAGGAGGAAAAACATCACTCTCTGTGAACACAGCCCATTTTCTCGGAGGCCATTTTCATTAGGGCTGCCAACGTGGGCTGCCCAGGAAGCTGCAGCACGTGTAGATGACTGTCTGATGCAGAGCAGTTTAGCACAAAAAAGGTTGAGAAGGTGGTAAGTGAAGCAAAGGCCCCACAAAAAGAGACATAGAAAGCCATCAGAAACTTAAAGGAAAGAAGAAATACAGTGTAAGGAGGAGGGAGTTGAAAAAGGAACTATGCATTACTAGCACAATATTTATGCAGTGTTTAAGGTCAAAACATCCTTAATTTATAGGTTCTGAGGTACATCAATATACCTCTGGTATTGCTCAGAAGTTCAGTGACAAGCTGCCAACAGCAGACAATGTACAGAAAAATTTCACCAGTTCCAGTCAGCAAATTCAGTTCTTTTGGCTTTTCCTCCTAATTTGAATCATAGAATCATAGAATGGTTTAGGTTGGAAGGGACCTTAAAGATCATCTAGTTCCAATCCCCTCGCCATGGGCAGGGACACCTCCCACTAGACCAGGTTGATCAAAGCCCCATCCAGCCTGGCCTGGAACACTTCCAGGGATGGGGCACCCACAACTTCCCTGGGCAACCTGTTCCAGTGCCTCATCACTGTCAGAGTAAAGAATTTCTTCCTAATATCTATTCTAAATCCCCCCTCTTCCAGTTTGAAGCCATTACCCCTCATCCTATCACTACATGCCCTTGCAAAAAGACCCTCTCTGGCTTTCTTGTAGGTGCCCTTCAGATACTGGAAAGCTGCTATAAGGTCTCCCCAGAGCCTTCTCTTCTCCAGGCTGAACAACCCCAGCACTTTCAGTCTTCATAGGAGAGGTGCTCCAGCCCTCTGATCATCTTTATGGCCCTTCTCTGGACCTGCTCCAACAGTTCCATGTTCTTCTTATGTTGGGGTCTCTAGAGCTGGATGCACTATTCCAGGTGGGGTCTCACGAGAGCAGAGTAGAGGGGCAGAAACGCAAACTTACTGGTGGACAGTGATTTCTTTTCTGATCAGGTGTTGATGTTTCCATGATAGGCAACTGGGGACTTGAAGCCTCCCTGCTACACAATGGCTGACAGCAAGTTGGCTTCTTTTGCACAGAGATCAGAGAATTGCCATTAAAACACACACATAGCACTCACCTTTGAAACGCAGCACTTTCATAGGTTGAGATAACAACCAGCTGCTGTAATACAGAAACTGTTTGGAGATGACTTGGGGCTTTACGCCTTGTGATGTGTATCTACTGTGACATCACAAGTAATTACTCATTAACGAACATTTACTTTCCACTGCCCTCTGCATCTTGCAATTTCTGCCCTGAGCGAAATAGTCCTGAATAGCTGAACTCCCTGCCCAGTCTGTAACCCAGCACTCACACTGATCCATTTTACTTTGGCAGAAAGACGGAGAGCCTCCCTCCAGACTATGAATATTTCCGAGATGGCGCTAGATGCCAACTTTACTAACAGCTCCTTCAAATGTACGATTGACAGCTTCAAGCAAGTCATTTATCCCATCGTGTATCTCTTTATCTTCTTCCTGGGTGCTGTTGGAAATGGCCTCTCCATTTATGTTTTCTTCCAGCCTTCGCAAAGGAAGACCTCAGTAAACATTTACATGCAGAACTTGGCTGTTTCGGATCTCATGTTTGTGAGCACTTTGCCCTTTCGGGCCACCTATTTCCTGTTGGGGTCACACTGGGTATTTGGTGATATCACCTGCAGGATCATGACTTACACCTTGTATGTGAACATGTACTGCAGCATTTATTTTCTCACTGTGCTCAGCGTGGTTCGTTTCATAGCCATTGTCTACCCGTTCAAGCACTGGAAAGTAACCAACATGAAGTATGCCAGGATAATATGCGCAGCCATATGGGTCTTCGTGCTGGCAGCCTCCAGCCCTCTATTATGCAACGGAATCGCTGGGTACAGTGACCCTGCCAAGTGCTTGGATCTCCACCCCTCCAGCACGCACAGGCTCCTGATGATGAACAGTTTTGTCCTCGTCGTGGGCTTCATTCTGCCATTTTGCACAATTATTGTCTGCTACATCTTTGCAATCAAAGCATTGCTCAGGTCCTCGACTCCTCAGCGCAAGAAGGCTGTCTGTCACAAGAAGGCACTGTCAACCATCATCATCACTCTCATCCTCTTCCTCCTATGTTTCCTGCCGTATCACATCCTGCGAACTCTCCACCTGATGCACAGCAGCTGCAGCCAGGCCAACCTGCCCATCCACAAAGCACTGGTGGTCGCTCTCTGCCTTGCTGCCATGAACAGCTGCCTCGATCCCATCCTCTATTACTTTGCTGCTGAAAATTTCAAAGCGAGAATCAGAAGTTTGTACCGCAGGTAGCTGATGCAGAATTGCAAAATGATACATATACGGCCCTGATGGGACATCTAGACTGGGTCCTTGCTGTTCAATGGCAGAGGCTGTGTGGTGCTAGCCAGCCTGCAGCCATGCTGCTCGGTGCCAGGCACCTCTCAAGCAAAAATGTCTAGGAGAGAGCTTGTTGGGGATGGCCAAAACCAAGGCCAGATTATCAGAGGTCAGGTTCCTGGGTGTGATCCCTGGTCCTCTTCTATTTAGCAGTGTAGATATACCTCTAGTGTTCATCATCCCCAGGGCAAGGGATTTACTACTGAAGTCCATTTATTTCACTTCACAATACTCAACCAGTGACTTGAAGGGAAACTGCTCGCTTGACCACCTCAGTGTCTGTATCTGAACCTCTCTGTGCTCTGTTTCCTTGTGTGTGCAGGGGTGCACGGTTCAGCTGTTGTGATACCCAACAGCTTCATAGTGCCCTGTCCGTTCCCTTTGCAAACACTGGCCAAAGGCCTGCACGTAACAGAGATGTAAAGCATCACTGATAATTCCTGCTGAGGGTGACTTACAAAGCATGCAGAGAGCCAAAGAAGACCTGGCCACCGGCTCAGGCTGTTCAGAAGGCATTAATATTTCTAAATTTTCCACTCTGAGGTGGCCACGGAGGCATTTTGCTTAACATTTCACTGATTGTCTAGCGAGATAATGATTTCAAGTAAACGGTGTCGGTGTGGTGCGGTATGAGTAAGATGACTGCTGGCAGCCAGGGCAGGATGCGGGTGAGCAGAGCACCGGGCTGCAGCCTGCAGCTCTTTGCGTGTGCGCCGAATCCTTCGAGGTTGTTGCAGCACTTGTTTTGATGCTCAGTTCTGAAAGCCGAGGTCAGGCAGCTCAGTTCCCATGCAGGGATCCGAAGACAAACTTTTAAAATTATTTTGGTCCAAATGGGGAGCCAGGGAGCCGTTTCCTCCACACAGGTGAACCAGTCTGACAGCAACCTGCTGCCAAAGGCATCCCTAATCTCTCACCTCCTGCCTGCTCCGAGGAGGAAACTGGTTCCTTTTTTCATAGGATTAACTCCCTGGCATCAAATATGCACCAATGCAATGGGGAAGGACTAAGCCAAGTACAGGAGGAGAGACGGGCAGCATAGGAGGAGGAGGGCTGTTTTAGAAAGCAACGGGGAGCTACACTTGTGTGTTCTTTGGAAAATCTCACCAAATGGCTGCCTGCACTTTTAAGTCCCTGAATATTTTCTAAAATATATTTCCTAGCAATCAGGCTGCTTGCAGTTAAGTGAAAACAGGCTCCAAATTCAGTTTGACCACAATTTATATTTTGGTTTTAATGACCTCACTTTTTTTTTTTAATTGAAAAAAGACAAGAACTTTTGTCATATTTTCCAGGAAAGCAGCCTGTCTCATAGGAAAACTAGCAAAAATGCTGAAAGCCTTCCCTTCCTGTGAAATCCACCCAAAGGAAGGTTTCTGACAGTGAAGGTACTTTCTCAATGCTCTGAACTTTTTTGGAGAAAGCACTCTATAAGCTGAACGTTATTGCTCCCAAGCAAAAATAACTGCAGCTAGCTATTGTCGGGTCTGTCTGAAATATGCAGAAACCAAATCATTGCTGGTCAGGTGGAAAAGTACTTTGCAAATTACTGGGAAAGTCATGTTTTTCTTGGCTATCTAAGGGTTATGTTCAATTGCAGAGTCAATCTATTTCAGTCACTTTATGATGCCTTTAATGTAAGCACAGAGTTTTATCATGTCCTCACTGGAGTTCATGCTCCAAATCCTTATTTTCAGTAACTCAGTGGCATACCTGAGAGCTGACCTAATGATGCCATGTGAACTCCTGCAGTGCTTGTTCCCATGCTATTGAAGGAAAAGGGAATATTACCACTGTTTTGCAATGAGAATGTGATCAAGATAGTAGCCCGTGCAGAGGGACAGTGGACAAATAATTGGAAGGAAGGGAGCAAACTCTTTTTACACAGTTTTCCCCTGCCAGAAGTAGACCTGAGCAGGGACAGTGACAATCTTGGAGCCTCTGATGAGATACTGTACACCTTAAATACTACAAGGGAATGGAAAAAACTTAGCCACAGTCTAATCTCACTAACATGTTTTTGTCTGTACACATCAAAATGCACCCTATTATCAGATAATTTTGCATCTAGAGGATATATGTATTTCACTTATGAGGTTACTTTTTTTTTTATTGACCATGCTACAACTTTGTTAGCAATTGAATTAACTGTCAAACCTGTGTTTTAATAAATTAGATTTACTAGTTGCTGAAGATATGTTTTTTATTGACTGCACAGCTAACAAGGAATCTCCTCAGAGTACAGCGGGAGAAAGACCAAGAAACAGATATTGAGTTTCTCTAAGTGGGCTATCATTTCACAAGACAGAAATGTCTTCGGAGGTGTGAAAGCACCCTGCTGCCTTCTTCACTTCACCAGCAAAATAGTGGGGAACATCAGTCAAAATCTGGGGTACAGATAAAGTAACAGATTTTTTAAAATTACGATTTACTTGCAAAAGGATTCAAGGCCATCCTTGTCAGGGATCCTCACATGCAGCTTTAACAACACTTGCATAACATGCCACGTTCCCATTTACTGCCATTTCTCCATTTGGTATCCTTGCATGTCTCTACTCATGGAGCTGAAGACCAAGGTTCTTCACTGTGGAGTATCATAGTAAAAAATGTAGTAAAAAAAAGACACCGTATTTATTCTGAAAAATTAAGCCCTTGACAGTTAAATTACTAGCAGTGCCTCTAGGTCCCTCAAGGGACCACAAACCCCTTAAAAAGTATTTTGATATGTTTCCTCAGTTTTCCAGGAGACAAAATCTAAGAACAGTGGTGTGCACAGAAAGTTAAAGCAACAGTAGACTTTTGGGCTTGAAGAAGGTGAAGTCTTTAAATGACTGGCACTCATAAGCAACAGCAAATGTTCTAGCTTCATATGCATGTTTTCCTGTCATTTAGGGAAGCCCTGGTATTTCTAGACAAAGGTAATTTTTCAGTCCAAAGCTACACCAGAGACATAGAGCGATTTTCTGAAGCAATCTTGTTGCAGCCTGAACACCTTGATCCTCAGCACAAGGAAATCCCACTCTTCACATTTGCTTTTTAGCCCTGGTTCAGGCCCTGGTGTGGCTATGTTTGCCTCATGGAGTGGTGTCACAGTGGGCAGGGGAGCATCCCATTTTTATTTTAAGCAATGCTTTATCCCATTCATTTTCATGATATATCTTCTGCCTTCCTCAACGTACATCCTGTTACCATAGCTTATATTTTGCTTTAGCTCCTAGGAGTGTCTGGAGAAAGTGGTGGACGTTTTGCTGTTCAGCATCTCCTTCTGAGGTGCACATTCCTCTGTGCTACAACAGCCTGTTGTGCTGGCAGCAGAGCAGGCATCGGACTTTTCCCCCCTGGCTGAGGGCTGTTGGTGCTTCTCTTGGTCCTTTGGGATGGGCGAGATAGAAGTGACCTGCTGCGCCTCCAGCTGACAGGAGCGGAAATAAGATCCATCCAAAATAACCAAGTGTAATCACAGTCAGGAGGATTCAGATGCTGTTTCAATAGTGACACCATCCCTAGGCAAATGTTTTGGTTTCCTGCATCAAATCTGAGCCAGTTTAAATGACAGCCTATTTAAAAGACATTGTAAGTGAAGTGCAAGCGCAGATTCCCTGAGAGAGTCCAGTATTGTTCAAAGCGCTTCAGCTTTCTGACCAGCACTGATGGTGACTTGCCAGGTGATAAAACTGTCCCTGCGTAGCTATGCAGTCCTGTAGCTCTCACACAGTTGTGCTGTGTATATACAGGAATCTTTCTGGACATCTGCAAAGACAAGCAATATATTTAATTGCATGCAGCTGATGTTATGTAGTTACATCTGTTTGTCCACAAGTCAACAGCTTAAGGAGGCCAAAGAAATTAAATAGCTTCCTCTGTCCCAAATTCCCTTTTCACCTCTCAGAAAAACTGGCCAGATTTCTACCACCGCTTCCCCTCCTTTTGATTTTACAGCTGAAAGGATAAAGCTGCCTAACACAGGGGCCAAAGCCTGGTCATTCAAGTCACATTTCTGCTCACAGGAGCAAAATTTGAGCCTTTATTTCTGAAGCTGAGAAATAAAGGTTTGGACCTTGGTCCACCACCCATATCACCTCACAGAGGGCTTGAATGCTGTCGTGGTTTAACCCCAGCCAGCAATTAGGACCATGCAGCCACTCGCTCACTCCCCTCAGCTGGGATGGGGGAGAGAACTGGAAGAGTAAAAGTGAGAAAAACTCGTGGGTTGAGTTAAATCCAATTTAATAAGTAGAGCAAAAGCCGTGCATGCAAGCAAAGCAAACCAAGGAATTCATTCACTGCTTCCCATCAGCAGGTGTTCAGCCATCTCCAGGAAAGCAGGGATCCATCACATGTGACTGTTACCTGGGGAGACAAACACCATAACTCCAAACGTCCCCCCCTTCCTTCTTCTTCCCCCGGCTTTATATACTGAGCATGACATCGCATGGTATGGAATATCCCTTTGGTCAGTTGGGGTCAACTCTCCCGGCTGTGTCTCCTCCCAACTTTTTGTGCACCCCCAGCCTGCTCGCTGGCATGGTGGTGTGAGAAGCAGAAAAATCTGCGAGTGCTTAGCAACAACCAAAACCACCGCCAGTGTGCTATCAACACTATTTGTCATCCCAAATCCAAAACACAGCACTATACCGGCTGCTAGCAAAAAAGTTAACTCCATCCCAGCTGAAACCATGACAAATGCTCAGAGTGGCAGCTGGCAGGTTTGTTCATCACACTTGCTGTCTCCATTTCCAGATATCGAGATGTTGAGCATGTTAAATGTTGGATGATATTATGTCTTCTTCTGAGCAGTCGTGGTAGATGTAACTGGGGATGATTCACTCAGAATGAAGCTGTGTTTCATAACATACAAAATTGTGGGGAAGAAAAGTCCCTGAAGAGGGGACCTGGGCTCCATGCAGATGTTTCTTAGATTATTACCAGCTTTCAATTCTGGGGGCAGGGAGCCTGACTGTCTCTGGCAGGCCAGCTCCAGGCCCCTTCTGAGGTCCAGCCCCAAAAGCCCTCCATGGCAGAGAAATCCCTGCTTGTGCTTGGTTTCTCCTTGCAACTAGTCTCTCACCAGAGTTTCGGGATGTTTAAGGGTGCTTTGCTTGTTGCTGAGATACTGCTTGTACGCTGCAAGTTAGCTTTTTTTTCTTGGTGACTACAAGGACGTAAGGACAAACAATCCAGAAAGAATGAGTAAAAATAATCCAGCTCAAGAGCCATCATACATCTTCTGAAGGCCTTTATTACTGCAGCTGGAGCAGTCTCTTCTGGTGGCCCCTCACCACTTAAAGAGAAAATATAAACCCATGTCAGGTATGTGAGTGTGCTCTGAAAAAACATGCTCTCAGAATGGCTTTTTTTTCTTTTCTTAATTGTGAGTCTCACTGAACCTAACCACTGAAGACATTGAAGCATGGAGAATTCTCTTTATAAAGTTGCTAGTAGCAGTACAGGCATGCCGAGATCCTCCAGAAGTGAAGGTGGTGTGTGGAGGACACAGCTCAGTGCTGCTACACCAGCCTTTCACAGGCACACAGTCACTTGGGCAGTCTGTGGACCTGAGCAGGAGCATGCACTCTGGCCATCCATGTTCATGGACCTCCTTATTCCTTGGGCACACTCCAGCTACACCTGACTCCATGCCAGCACAAACCCAGCCTGCACATCAGCCCTTCCCCCACCTTTTTTGTCCCAGTTGCCACAGAAAGGAAAACTATGTGCAGAGACCAGGTGGGAAGGACATACTCCAGCAGGCCACCAACCTCCATGATAAAGGGAGCACACCCACGTGGTGTGTCTGGCCATAACACCTTCATGGAGTTGTTGGTACCAGGTACAATTCAAGACTGGCCCCTTCCTAGTTCCTTTCCCTTCAAATTTCTGATTGCACTTAGGTAGCGATTTACACTTGAGCTAGCTGGGCTATGTTGATGAAGGTTGCCCTGGGAAGTGTAAGAATGGATGGGCAGATGGCCCAGTTGGCGATGGCATAGTTGATGACATGTTTTCCCATTCTCAGAGGAATGGGACATTCAAGTCGATGCTCAAAGGCAAAGAAGCCGATGTCCACCTGCAAACCCTTCTCCAGGGGCTCTAATTTTACTATTTTGTTTCAGGGCCATCACAGCTCAAATAGCAGCCTGTGTTCTCACAGGGAGAATCTATCTACGTGCTTGCAAGGAGCAAATGAGCTCAAGGCCTACCGACACAGTCTGTGGTGCCTCTATTTTCTGACCATATGATCTAAAGCTTGCATGGCCTGTCTTTCTGGAGGGATCCTGAGGACCTGACTCAAAATCAGCAAAGCTCAGCAGCACATGAGGACATGACATGGGCAGCCTGGCAATGGGGAGATAAGGTGTTCTTTTGGTTGTGCTATGGAAGGGGATAAATGTGGCTGTTCTGGACTTTCCTCAGACACCAGTTCCAGTGATGTGCTTTACACTGGCAGGAACCAAAAATTGCTATTGCTGTCTCTCCCCCAAATCATCTTGGGCTTCTCCAAAGCCATGAGCAAAAAACAGGCCCTCAAAGCCATCACCCACCACAAAGTTCTCACATGGCCTTAAGCCAAGGCAGCACGGTGATGCCCCTAGGTGGATGCTATTCCTAACCCATCATCAGCTGTGCTGACATCAGGGCCACCAGCATGCTGTGGCAAAGACAGACAAGATCTATACAAGTCTTTCCAAACACCACTCCCCAAGTAAGACCTTTTCCCCTGAATAAGCCAGCAGTAAGTGCCTTTAAAAAACCACAGGATATCTACATGAAAGCCCTTAGGCAATCATGTCCTTTTAAGTCATCTTCTAATGCAAGACTGCACACACAGCTACTCATTCAACCAAACCAGTAAGATCAATGCAGAGAAACCCACCTGTAAAAGGGAGCTCCCAAACCAAAATACCCCCTTTCCCACGTTCTCACTTGAATGAGTACACCTTGCTGTTTCCACCCCAACATTTTATACTCCATCTAAGGACAGGGCCGCTGGGATGACATGGCTTTGGAGACAGTCAAAGACATGTTGGCAGAGGCTTTATACCTGGTCAGAAGAGAAGGGGCAAGGGTGGGAGTCCTTCCTACACCTCCTGGGCAGCTTGGGGAGCCAAGGATACCCTGACATCTACTCATCTTCCCTGCCACTTTCCCCACTCAGACAGACACATGACACCTTTCTTACCTTGGTACCCCATTGCATGGGGAATCAGAGGGAAAATTTTAAGCTAAGGGTGACTAATACTGACTTTAAGGCACACCCAGCTGCATGATTCATAGAGAATTAGGGTCATGGGGCAAAGAGAAACCAACAGGCAGTGGAATAATGCCAGAGACTTTCTCAGAAAACAACAAAACCCAAGAAACTTAGAAACCTTTACCAGCAATATATAGTCATGGCAACATCTCCATTTCAGAAACTCATCTAGTTTGAACTAGTCTACCAGGAAGTAGCCTCAGAAGTCACAGAGAAATATGCCCCAGTTGCTTGTACAGTGCCTCATAACCAAGGACTTTCTTCATGTTTCATACTTAGTATGATTCAAGATGTTTAATTTCTGGCTTGTAATGGGCATTATCATCGCCATCACATGGTGCTATAACAAACTTGCCTTTGGAGTTCCCAGCCTGAATCCTGATTTTTCAGTACACATTTATTAGTCTTGGATTTTATATTTAGCATCCACTAATTAAAAGCAGCAGCAGAAAATGAAAATACCATAACCATAATAAGCTAGATGGTATAGTATTTCTAGTCAGGTAGCACATTAAGAAAAAGCATGTGTATATATGTATATATACACATATGCAGGCACATAGAAAATCTCACATTTATTTATTCATTTACTTTTGTATGATTTATTTTTGTATATTCATATATATATACACATGACCATAGATCTTAATTTGCAAAGTCAATGAATAAATATTTGGTAGTCAGCGCCTAACTTCTCAAAATTAATGTCTGATATAACCCTATTCCATTAATATCCCAGTAATGAATTTTAAAAAGAACACATTCTGGACCAGCCAACTAACCCTACTCCACCACCAAATCACAATGCGGAGCTGAAGTACAAGACAGTGAAACTTCCGTCACTAAGTGTTATATCAAAGTTTATACCTGCTCTGGTGAAACATGTTCCTCACTGGGGGACAATACAGAATCACAGAATCACAGAATCTCCTAGATTGGAAAAGACCTGTAAGATCATCTAGTCCAATCATTAACCTAACACTGACAAGCCCACCACTAAACCATGTCCCTGAGCACTATATCTACACAACCCTTAAATACCTCCAGGGATGGGGACTCCACCACTGCCCTCGGTAATGCGTTCCAATGCCTGATGATCCTTTCAGTGAAGAAATTCTTCCTAATACCCAATCTAAACTTCCCTTGGTGCAGCTTGAAGCCATTTCCTCTTGTTCTATCACCTGTTACTTGACAGAACAGGTCAACTCCCACCTCTCTGCAACCTCCTTTCAGATAGTTGTAGAGAGCGATAAGGTCTCCCCTGAGTCTCCTTTTCTCCAGGCTAGACAACCCCAGTTCCCTCAGCCGCTCCTCATAAGACATGTGCTCCAGACCTCTCACCAGTTTCGTTGCCCTAAAAAAACTAACCCCCAAACCTCTTGTCTTATATCTTGCTAAATTTTCCTTAACATCCTTATTACAAGAGAATTTCTACTTCCAGATTCATTGGGACGCCCACTTTGGCCTGAGGTGATAGGCAAAACCTTTGACACACTGCCTGCTGCCTTTTTTAAGTTGACAAGCTGTCTATTTTTCACACACATGAAAACCATGTGGAAAAGATTTCAAAAATATCTACCGACAGCTGTGAAATTAAGAACAGATTTTGGGCCTGATGCTAGTATAGTAAAACAATGTTTCTTGCCCTATGGTATGTAGACTGGTGGGATCCATAGATCCTTCTAAGAGACCACAGTATGTTAAAAAAAAAAAGAAATCTGCTGCCAATCAGATTACATGTGCTATTGGGGGGTCTACACCTCCAGAGGAAAGCAGAAAGCTGTCACAAAGTATTATTCCCAAATGCGGATGTGTCTCTTTCCAAAATGCAAATGCTTGCACTACCAGTGTGAGTAAACAAGAGCGTAAAAGCAGCAAGGGCGAACATTAGATTTTGACAAATTCTGCACTAACTCCATTGGAGAGCGCTGCACGCTGGCTGGGTTCCTGAGCACTTCCATTTATGTGAGGAAAAGAAAGAGATCTAGCAAAAATTCAATCCCTTCAACACCACATTAAAGAAAGTAAAGGGATTCTATTAAAATATTTAGGACTTTTAACCTAAAACCACTCTCTCCCATCAAGAGCAATGTTCCCAATTACAACTAATTTATCATTGTGGAAGGCATCAGGCGAATTCCAATTTTTAAAGTAGAATGAAGCGATGAAAATGTAATACCCAAAAATAAAGATGAAATAAAATTATATTGAAGACTCATGAGAAATTGAAATTGATTTGAAGACCAATATAATCTTACTCCAGTAGAAGACAGTATTATATCTTCTTCCCATACACAAATGTATAAGAAGCAATCAAATTTTATTGTTTCAGAAAAGATGTGCCATAAGCGGAGGTGGTAACAGAACACAGTCGGATTGTTCTGCTGCTCTGGGGACTTTTGCTCATACACTGTGGGATTGCCCAGCTGCCTCTAGCAAATGTGGAAAAATATAAAATAAGATGCAAAGTGCACAGATGCTACATTTTCGAAATCCAAGCAGGGTATTTAGTAAGTGCCCGAAAACAAGCAACACAGAAAAGGATGTTAATAATTATCTTAATTTCTATGGGAGGAGACAGGTAAAAAAGTAAATTTGGGTAGGGGGAGGAGTTTGAAGACCATAACCATAGGAAGGTCAAATTCATGTGCATGGAGCTGTGTCTCGGTGTGGCCAGATGCTTTCCTGGCCCACATAAGATTAATTAAAATTAGTCAGATTATTTAGATCTCAGTATTTCTGTACTGTACTGTGGTGTACAAATAACTGGCATGGGACGGGTGTGGAGACAAAGTCCAAAGTTTGAACCAGGACTGCATGGCAATCTTGTCAACCACACAGAAATCACAACAGTGCAAGGTTCAGAGAAATATAAAGAGGTCACACAGTGAGTATGTGCATTTAAAGCACCCTAAGTACATCTGTCTATGGTCAGATATAAAACTCTTGGGATATGTGTCCCAAGCAGGAGGGCTATGAAGAAAGCCCCAGTATATTTTAAGAAAACACTCCAGTGTGTTAAACAGGGTGTCATTTCTTTCTATAAAATATAGTGCATAATAAGGCAGAAATAATTTCCCCCAGATGTGTGATTGTCTTGGTTTAACCCCAGCCAGCAGCTAGGACCACACAACCGCTCGTGCAGTTGTCCCCTTTTCCCCAGAATGTCAGGGAGAAGAGGGAGAAAAAGAGGGGAAAGGGAAAAAAACCTGATGGGTTGAGATAAAGACAGTTTAATAGAACAATAACAGAAAAGGAAAAATAATAATAATGATAATGATAACAACAACAATAGTAGTAACAACAATGGTAAAAGAATATGCAAGACACAAGTCACTCTGACCACCCGGTAAATTGATGAATTAGCACCATCCCAAGCAGTGATGGTGAGTACCCCCCACCCCCAGCTAACCCCATTTATATACTGAGCACGATGTCTGTGGTACAGAATATTCCACTGGCGATTCCATCGTTCTATCTATGCTCCTTACTGGCTTCTATGGGTAGCTGAAAAAAGTCATTGAAAAATATAAACATCACCTGGCACAACTAAAACAATACACATTATTGACATTCCTTTCATACCAAATCTGAAACACAGCAACCACTAGGGAAAAAAAAATTAATTCTATCCCAGCTGAAACCAGGACAGTGATGTAAGAAACCAGCTCCAGTTCCATGACATTTCCCCAATGCGCCCCGTTTCAAGAACTGCTTCACATCTTCTCTCTCCCTCCAGGTGTGTTTTGCTCTGTCCTTGCAAAGCTTGACTCCTCCTTCCTCCACCCTCCTGCAGATTTGCTGCCTGCCGACCACTGCGTGCAGCCCGGTGGCTGGTGGCCACTCTGCTGGCTGAGCCTCCCCGCTGGCTGAGCCTCCCCAGCGCTATCGGCTGGCGCAGGTTTCCTGTGCCAACGCCGGCTGCAAGGAACAGATATTAGGTCAGTGCTGGTGTCAGTCGAGACGTCTCCACTTGCTCCATGAGTCATCCTGCAAGAGGGAGGCTCAAGAGTTGTCTGTATTTCTGATGCTTAGGGTTGCTGCTGGTTTCCTAATAAGCTGAGTAGTGGGAAACCAGTGGCGCTATCTCTGACTGTAATTCAAAGAGTATCTTCTGGAAACACTGTGGTGCACGCTCTCTTTCTGACGTTTCTGTTTAGGTCAGCCACAAGGCAGACCCTGCCTTGTCATGCCACGGAGCAGTGGTGATCGCAGATGGTTGACTTTGGCAATACTTTCTCTGCAGACCCCTTGTTTAAACCAGCCCAAAAGAGGCAACGCAACTCTTTTCTCTGCCTATGCCTTGTGAAGGGGGTGTTGGCTCACTGCGGGACGATCGGAGAAACCAGTCATGGGATTCACTGACCTTCAGACACCCGCAAAACAGATGAAGAAATCTGGGCATGTCCCTCTTTATTCCCCACATGATTAGCAGAATGAGATGGGCATTTCCCAGCACTGGCTCGTGCCACCCTAACACAGGGGATGTATGCCTTGCCCCTGTTGACTTTAGTGGCAGCTCAGGGTGATTAGCTCAGTCCTTTTTTCTATCTTATAAATAGCTACACTTGGGCAAGACAAATCCCATATTAAATCTCTCAGTTCTCCGTCATGAATACTTCAGGGACACAGCACTGGAAGAGATCTTCTGGGAAATGGTGCCATTCTGTTGCTAGCAACAACATCACAATATGTACATGTACACAAACTGATCAGAGGCACCTGAAAAGCAGTCAGACTACTATAGGAAAACATTTCTTTGACATTCCTTTTCCAGGTGATGGTGCTTTGATGGCAAGAAGCGATTTTCCAAAGTCCACTCTACATGCAGTCATGGATGCTTTGTTAAAATCATAGACCATAGGCTGGAAAGAACCTTTAAGATCATCAAGTCCAACTGTTAACCCATCACTGCCAAGTTCACCACTAAACTCTGTCCCTAAGCACCACACATATACATCTTTTAAACACCTCCAGAGGTGGTAATTCAAACACTTCCCTGGGCAGCCTGTTCCAACGTTTGATAACCCTTTAGGGGCAGAAATTTTTCCTAATTTCCAATCTAAACCTCCCCTGGCATAAATGGAGGTAATTTTCACTTGTTACTTGGGAGAAGAGATTGACCCCCACCTTGCTAAAACCTCTTTTCAGGTAGTTGTAGAGAGCGATAAGGTCTCCCCTCAACCTTTTTTTCTCCAGACTAATCAACCCCGGTTCCCTCAGCCACTCCTCATAAGACTTGTCCCCCAGACCCCTCACCAGCTTTGTTGCTCTTCTTTTGACAGAATCGTTGTTCATGTGTTGACACCCTCCTGTGCTTTGCATAGTTGTTTTTCTCCATCTGGAGGTTATTTACCAGATGTATTACTGAGGGGAAACATTTTTGGTTTAGTTTTTGCTAGGTTAAACATGTCATGTACTGTTGGCATGGTGTCTCCAGAGGCCTGATCATCCTTGTCATTCTTCTCCACACTCATTTGAGGCTGAGTGCATCTTCCTGGACATGCATGGTCAGGACTGTACACACTATTTCAGCTCAAGTGAAATAAAAATCAACGACACATTTTCCTGCCTGTGGGATGAAGGATAAATTACTGGACTAATTACTCCAAACAACACTGGATTTTTTCATGGTTACATGGTGCTCTCAGGGCTCATACTTGTGCAGTGGCTGGACAGTACACTTCTATCCACTCCCTCTTTTGTTTCTTCCACCAGAGGAGGGCCATGCATCTGCTCTTTGTTGTGGGTCTTTATGGCAATGCCTACGCTGCTGGATGAAGATAAGGCCAAGCAGCATGGACCAGCTCCCACCCATACTGCCATGTAGAATTGCCCTGGAGAGAATCAGCTGGAGCCCTCCAAAATGGAGTCGCGAGTGAAATAACAGGCTTGCAGAGAAGCAGATAATCAGCTTCTGGGCTTGGCCTGGCTCTCTTTTTGTCTAGCAATGTGGAGATACTCAAAGAGCGTGTCATGGTTTGGGCTGAACTGGCCACTGGGCAGAATGACAGATGCTCTCCCCTACCCCTCTTCAAAGACAGGCAGGAGAGAGAGAAACTTATGAGTTTAGAAGGAACTAAACTACTTTAAAGAAATATTAATAATAAAATAAAAAGGAAATAATGAAATATATAAAAAAACATATCAAGCTCCCAGGATGGCAATCACATCATCTGCTGGCACTGGGGAAGTCCCAGACTGGACTCAGCGATGGATGAGAGCTGGACTCTGGATCTGGATTCCGGATTGGGATGAAAGGCAAACAAACAGACAGAGTCCTCCTCGGACACCGGCCATTGAAAAAAGAGGCCTGAGCCTTTGATCCCTCAGCTTTTATACCAAGCATGATGCAGATGGNCCTCTTCAAAGACAGGCAGGAGAGAGAGAAACTTATGAGTTTAGAAGGAACTAAACTACTTTAAAGAAATATTAATAATAAAATAAAAAGGAAATAATGAAATATATAAAAAAACATATCAAGCTCCCAGGATGGCAATCACATCATCTGCTGGCACTGGGGAAGTCCCAGACTGGACTCAGCGATGGATGAGAGCTGGACTCTGGATCTGGATTCCGGATTGGGATGAAAGGCAAACAAACAGACAGAGTCCTCCTCGGACACCGGCCATTGAAAAAAGAGGCCTGAGCCTTTGATCCCTCAGCTTTTATACCAAGCATGATGCAGATGGGATGGAATACCCTGTTGGTTAGTTTTGGGTCACCTGTCCTGTCCGCTCCTCCCTGCAGGTGTAACCCCTCTACAGTTTTCCACTTCTGATCCTCCAGTGGGGTAAATAACAAAGTTGGTTGGCCTTGGGTGTTACAGCAATAAGTATAAGCAGGAGCCTCTCTGCATACCATTTCTTGGCATCAACTATAAACATAGGTCTTATCACTATGAGAGCGAACAGTTTCTGCACAATATGCTGCTAATTTCAGTAGTTAGAAGAGGCTTAGCTGAAAAGTGAAGTTACTGAACAGAAAATTGGTTCTGTTTTACCTCAAACCAGGAGCGAGTGCATGGTCTCATGTTTTGCACTACTGAAGTTGCTCCCAATTTCCATTTCCCACAGGCTTTTTGTCATGATGCAGTTCTTTGCTTTAAATTCTCTATTGCGTGTCCAGTTTTGGTGATAGGATTGTCAATAATAAAGTAAAAAAGGGTGAGTTTCACGTCTGATTCTGGAGGACCCACAGTACAAAGCTCCCTCCAGCTTCCAGTTCCTTCTTTCAGCACTACTTGCTGTGACCTTTCTTTAGAGAAGGATAAATGACTGTTTGTTTTTTATTGGCTCCATCTACCTATACCTCTTTTTCTCCTTCTTAACTAGAAGAAGACGACCAAGAGCTGGTCAGTAAGTGCTGCCCAGCTTGAGGGAGACACTGAAACTTTTTATTTGCAGGTGACATGAGAGGATGTGGATGTCATCACACCAACTTGAGGAGCCTGAAATGGGTTCAAGTGGGGATAGATCTATAAATTAGTTGGCAGGGAGCAGCTTTATTGGAAGACCAGTGTGATCAACATGGTCAAGGGGGGACTTTCCTATTTGCTGTACCAGCATGCGCACAAAAGAAACAACGTAAAGAGAGAGAAGCAGGGGACAACAAAAGAAAAGAGAAAGAACATGCAAGGCAGAAAGAATCAGTGGTGAGGAGAAAGGGAACTAGGAAAGAAAACAGAAACAGAAATTTGTAGAGGGATAACTTACCACAGCATGAGCCAGCTTGTGACACCAGGCCTGGACTTTTCCCGTGGGACAGTTCTCCTTGGCTTTCCACATTTCTTGAAGATGAGAAATGTGTGTCAGGGGCTGAGCGAGTGGCCTATCCTAGAAGAGCAAGTGCGAGGAGTTGGCCAGGCAGACCCTGGTTCCTTGCTGCTACTGCTGGGAGCATGGGAGATCCAAGGGTCAGAACCTGGCCTTGATGAGGAGCATCAGGAAGAGGTGATCTTAATAAAATTATTACCTTGGTGAGTTAGACCTTTGTATGGGAACAGATGCTGAAAGATGCTCCCTAGTTCTAGGGGCACAGTTATAATTGTGTTTTGGTGCTACCTTCTGGCATTAGTTAAACTTGTCACTTTTCCAGCCACATTGGAGGGGGGACACAGACCCAAGGAAAGGAAGAGGGGAGCAAAGGGAAGGGAAGCATACATTGGTGTGAAAATGAGAACTAGGAAAAAAAGGAGAAACAATGGGCAATACAGAAAAGTATAAAAGTATGAGCAAAAGAAAAGAAAAGGGACAGAAGAGAGAGGGAAAGAGAGACAGAAAGAAAATCTTATTGCTGAAGTCCAGGAAAGAAAGCCATTCAGTGACAGAGAGGAAGACATATGCTGCAGCTAGAGAAGCTGTATAGAAAAGCTTAACATACATCACTATGTCTCGCTATGACTGCTATGTAAACTGAATACAACTCAGCACTTGCGTGATGAGAAAGAGTTTTGCGTTAGAGAGGTAGAGAGGGCAACAGAGTCTGAGACACTACTCTAAAAGGGTTCGCTCAAGCATTAGTTCTTGGGAAGATGCTTTATTTAGACCCGTGGACTGTTAACAATTTGAAGAATCAGCAGCCCGAAGCCTGCCTGAATATTTTCCCAAGGCTGTGAGTTGTATATGACACAATAAGACAGATGAGTAATAGCTGGAAAGAGGACTGAAAAGAGTGGTAAGAAGCAGCTCCTTTCACAGTTGGAGTTCTGCAGGTATGAGTGGGGGTCCCACCCTCATGGCTGGGATGTATCCCTGGGATTCGACAAAAACCTAACCTAGCCTTCCCTGTTCAAGATACAAGGAGTCACCCAGTTTGGGGGCAGGGACACCTGGAGTCCAAGTAATGCTGCTTTTCGCTTCCCTGAGCTGAAGGCTAAAGCTTTGAGGAATCGAGAAAGAAAGGAAAACAGGCTTTGAACCTCCTGGCTGTGTCTGTTCTAGTAGCCAAAAGAGGATGAGGGCACAGGCTGAGCACCAGCACATAGTCAGTCATTCATACTGCCAGACTACTGCTCTCTGGTAGGTTCTGGCCCATGTCAACAATCTCAGGCAACACCTGAAGAGCTGAGGGTACTGCATGGGCCAGGAGGCAGTTTGGCCATGGCTACGTGGACCTGGGGAAGGAAGAGAGTTTAAGTGTATGGACACAAGCCATGTTGCACCACTTGGTCTCAAAGTGAAATACAAGACACTGGACAGTTTCTTTACTGGTATAGATGGTGACATCTGGGGAAGGTTTGGGCTGTGGTACTGATTACAATGGAGATGTCCAAGGTAAGGAGAGATGAAGCTGCCCTGGTGCACTGGCAGCCTACTTTGGACTATCCCCGTTGCTTTTCCACACTGATCAAATTCTGCCACTTCTCCATTGTGTGACCTTGACCCATTCACTTAAACTTGTAGCATTTCAACTCTCCCATAAATAAAATGCAACAAGTATTACAAACAACGGTGTTACTTAAAACAGCAGCTGTAACAGTAATAGCCACACTTGCAATCTAGAAGTGCGGTGAGCAGACTTTTATCACTGTTTGGAGGATTTCAGCTGGAAGTAGGGCCTTGAAAGTATGAATAATTTTGCCTTGTCGCACCAATGTATAAACTCCATGTAACTTCACAGAGGTCAATGACTGCTTCAGATTTCTACAAGTGGAACTGAATATGGAATGTGAGCAGCCTTGCAGAATTGTGAATAAAAATGAAGCAAATCCTGCTCCATCACTTAGATGTTTAGATAGACTTCATACTATTAACCACTGCATGCAGTTTGGTGTTTCTAAATATGATTTTTCAATAAAGCAATGCAAGTTTTTAAAATGCAGCCATCACATAGCAGCAGACAGAGTGAGCTCATAAAAGTAAATCCCTAGGTACAGATGACATCACCAAGCTCTTTAAATGATAAACTTTCACCTTCCTGAGCCAATACAAAAGAAGCCTATCTTCTTGCTAAAAATGCACTGTACCAGCAAATCGCATACACTCAAACTACACCTTGAAATGCAGAGAGTCCTCTGGGATTTGAGGACAAACACGGTCCTGTGCCAGCACTGACTGATTTAAGGCTGTTAAAGTGATTGCTCTTAAACAATTAAAAATAGCTGCCAGTCCTGTCAAGAGATTCTGCCAGGCTCTTGTGGCTCCCACTACGTTAGAGCAATTCCCTGGTGATGGAATGATGCTGATGCACAGCGACATATGGGAGTGTAGGTCTGAGCTCTTACATTTCCAGTCCCTAGCACTCCAGAGAAAGGACAAGAGTAGACGTGGATGCTGTCAATCAGTGTCCTTGCACAGCTCAAGGCTTGGAAATGTCAATGCACCTGTAAAGATAAAAAGAATTGAAATTCACAGAAAGGATTCAAAATTCACACCATGTTTCAAGAAGGGGGGTCTTTTAGGATGACTATCAAGGATGAGTATCACAGCCTCCTGGGACAGAGCATCAGCATGTGTCAGCTTGGATTTAGCTCCTTCTTTCAGAAAATTATCCCAACTAAGTTCTTAATGAACAGGTGCTCTGTCCAGGCATAGACTGTAAAAATGGTCCTGTGCAGCCGCTGGAAGATGAGATGGTATGATATTATCCAGCAAAAACATTCAGAGCTGACTCTGTCGGTCTAAGTTGTGGCTGCCAGGTGCCATGGGGTTTGGACCCAAAATATCTGGGCAAGGGTGCTGCAGGGATCCTGAAGACCCCAGGTTTCCCTGTCACCTGCTTCACAGAATCACAGAATGGTCAGGGTTGGAAGGGACCTCTGGAGTTCATCTAGTCCAACCCCCCCTGCCAGAGCAGGGTCACCCAGAGCAGGTTGCACAGGATGGCGTCCAGACGGGTTTTGAAGTCTCCAGAGTCAGAGACTCCACCATCTCTCTGGGCAGCCTGTTAAAGTGCTCTGCCACCCTCAAAGTGAAGAACTTCCTCCTCATGTTTAGATGGAACTTCCTGTGTTCAAGTTTGTGCCCATTGCCCCTTGTTCTGTCACTGGGCACCACTGAAAAAAGACTGTTCCCATCTACCTGGCACCCTCCCTTTAAGTATTTCTAAGTATTGATAAGATCCCCCCTCAGTCTTATTTTCTCTAGACTAAAAAGACCCAAGTCCCTCAGCCTTTTCTTGTAAGAAAGATGCTCCAGTCCCCTAATTATCTTTGTAGCCCTTTGCTGGACCCCCTCCAGCAGTTCCCCGTCCTTCCTGAACTGTGGAGCCCAGAACTGGACACAATACTCCAGATGCGGCCTCACCAGGGCAGAGTAGAGGAGGATGATGACTTCCTTCGACCTGCTGGTTACACTCTTCTTGATGCATCCCAGGATGCCATTGGTCTTCTTGGCCACCAGGGCACATTGCTGCTTGCGTTTCCAAAAATACAAACTCCCTGAAGACTGTGAGACCAGAGACCTTGCTGATCTGTTTGGGCAAGAAACCTTCACTGCAACCACAAGCTGAGAGATGTGAGATGTTTATGTTCAGGCTTCATTTCTAAGGAACTCTGTCCAGTTGTGTATGGCCTTAGCCTTGCCTTACATGGAAATGGAGCAAAATCAGTCTTTCAAGCAAGAGTGGCTGCCAGAGGCATGAGTAACATCACCTCCTACTTACATGACATACCTCTAGCCTGACATAGCTTTCTTTTACTTCTTATATATACTTCTTTTATATCTATATATATTAGTGTAAAGAAATTAATTCTCTGTGCCCTGTCCCTAACCTTTCAGGGTTTGCAGCCGAAGCAAGATGTAGAGTCCGCAGGACTCTGCCCACAAAGAGCAGCACAAATCTGCAGAGCTCTCTGCCAACAGCAGAAAGGGGAACCCGACTGCTGGGTTGGAAAACCCCAACAAGCTGGAATGTGTCCATGGCTGAGGTTCTTTAGCTGCCTTTTGGGAGCCGTTCATTGCTATCTCAGAGTTCCCGAAACAACAGCAGCAGAACCGGACTCAATATGGAAGTCAGGCACAAGGGAAAGAGGCTGCCCAGGCAAGTGAGACCCAATTGTAAGGATCAAAGGCAATCCACAGTGTTACTGCCTGTGACTTTGTCTGCCGGAAAGTTAGGGTTAGCTGCACCAGCCATTGCCAGATGGAGCCAATCTGAGAGCTGCCGATGTGTTTCTGGAGAGAGAAGGCATATTTTTCAACTTATTGGTGATGGATTTTTTTAATAGGCCAAAAACTGGGAAAGCACCCAGGCGAATAAAGAATCTTCATCAGAAAATTAAGTGAATGGGAAAGAGAAATGCACTGTAATGTCCCTTTTTGGGTCATTTTGTTCTGGCGCTTCCAGCCATATGCAAAGAAACTCTGCAAGGAAGATATACAGCTTAAATGTATAAGGCAATGAATTATTGGTTATCACAGACAAATCCTGCTACCCACAGCCTGCTCCTTTCAGTATTTGAGCTGCCTTCTCTCCTCACTGCCTAGCTCTAGACACCTCTACAGCCATGGCACCTGCGAAAGCAGACTTTCTGCTCTGAGACATGTGCAGAGGATGAACATCTGAGATTTGAGACCTTTATTTGCAGGGTTGCGTTCCCATGCAATCAGAGGAGTGAGGAGCAGGAGAAGCACATTAGGAAATAGAGGTGAAGTGAAAGTCCTCAGCTGCTCATAGGTCACTCCTGTTACCTGCTCGCAATCTAAGGGCTTTGAGGATAGTCATAGGTACTCCCCAACTGGAACCCCTTGTAAAAGATGATCCAGTGTTTTTTAACCCCTTCCTAACAGAGGATGGAGAGGGATAAAGGAGGCATCTGAGCACCCACTGCAGCTGGTAACTACATCCCAGGAACTTCCAGAGCTGCCCCAGGCAGAGGACACAGGAGATTTATCGATGGGATACCGCAGCTACCCCTTTTGGAGATAGCTTTTTCTGCCCTGACTCTACCACCAGCACCAGTTTTTTCTCCAGGAGTCTCAGCCCAGTAAGTGCATGTTGTCATGAGTATTTTTGTCCTGCTTCACAAGAGAAACAAAGTTAAATGACCATGTCATCAGCCTGTCATTCCCTGCACTAGCTTCTGAATGTGCAAGCCAGTCTTACCACATTTGACAACAGGGGATGAAGGTATTAAAGACATAGGTCTTTATATTAAAGGCATGTATGTTTTATAATGGAACTGGGACACAAGGGACACCCAGATTCACTGCTCCACAGAGCAAAAGGCTGTAGCAGAGGCTGAGCTCTGCTACAGGTCACCTGTCCTGCCAGGTAGACCATCAACATACTGATATCATAAGGGACAGAGAAGGGTGTGGGAATTTTGCACTGGGAACAGGAACAGGGTACAGGAATCTGTAGATGCCATGGGAAAACCAGAGATTCAGTGTTTCTTCCTATTATAAAACATCTTGTTTTCCCACAGTACAAGGAAAAGCGATTTCCTGGTAAAGAACTAGTGGGTGGGAAGTCAGGGTGTGTTCCTGTTTATTTGGGGATGCCCCTGGATTTGGTATGTGGAGGAAGCCTGGAAGAGTTTCTCCACAGAGGTAGTGTGGCAACATCTCGAATCCTCCCCTTGGTCCCCAGCACGTACACACACATACACACTTGTAAATACATAAACACACAGAGAACAAAGGTCTTATGGGTGACAGCTCAAAGTGTGGGTTTTTTTTTTAATTTGTGGTGTCTTGTTGGAGTCAAACATATCTCCATATACCTCACCCATGCAGGATGTCTCTGCATGTTTCAGTTTACAGAGACCTAGCCCTACCAAGGACCAAAACTCAAGAATTCAATAGAACAATTTGTCTGTGGTCTAAGCAAAGGGAGTCATCGATAAGATCTCAAAAGGAGACCTCCCTGGTTCTTAGAAATGTTTGCATATTAGCCCCACAGCTATTTCTTTCTCTTCTTCTTTTGCCGCACTGCATACCCACATGTGCTCTGGAGGCACATGCAATAGAGACTTACAAATTCAATCTATAAAGCAGGATTAAGAAGCATTAACCTCCCAAAGAAATATCTCAGTTGTATAAAACAAGCAAACCAGGCATCAACAAAAACAAAATGCCCAAATGAGCTCAGCAAAGCTTTTGCTATAGATACTTAACTAAGTTCTCCACCTATTTTGAACAGGGTACTTGATAAACTTGATCACTAACTGGAAAAATTGCTATATGCTAAGGAACTTGCAGCTCCAGATCATACCACACCTGAAAGATGAAGTGACACCTGACTTGAAAAGCTGCTACAAATTTGCTTTCCTGGAGGGGCTCGGGATTGTGTCAGCAGCCTCTCTTGTTTCTGAGAGGGCCACGATGCGTACAAGACAGGTTTTTAGCACAAAACAACCACCTTTGCTTATATCTTGGGATTTTCTAGGTGCTGAGTGAACTCATATAAATGTCCATACAGGCATGCACGCTACCTCCTTACACCAGGAAAATGCATCGCCGGTCACAAGGGATAGAAAGAGCACAGCACAGCACGCCACGCCATGGGCACGGTTGGGCACTCTAACTGCAGCCAATTATTTCCCTGGGCAGCTAGCGCCCACATGGACTGAGCTAAGGGAAGCCTGAGAAACCCAGGAAAAAACTCTCAGGCAAAAGTTTTGTCACAAACCTTTATTTTGCTGCTTACTGCACAGCTGGCTCTGAACACATCTAGGAAAGGCAGGGCACAAATCTGGTGCACCAGAGACTTTTCACTGGCAGGAGAAAAGTCTCCTAGGCATGGACCCATTCCCAAACAAGCCTGATGGTGCTCACCTTTTGGTCATGGAGCTGCCGTGTGGGGTTGCCAGATCTCAGGGTGCAAGGAAACCCCTCCTTTCTCAACAGGTCCACACACACTCAGTGCTCTCCTACTCTCACACACAGGTTGGGTAAGATACAGATCATTAATACAACCAGGCAAGGATGTCTCTGTGTCAGTGACAGGTCTAAATTTCCAACAGTGGTGATTCAAGGCTCCATTTCTTGCTCACACATAGGGCTCTAGTGCCACTTAGAGGTCCTTCAACATCCTCATGGGGCTAATAGACATGACAATGAATCCCAAATGGCACCAGGCATGATGGATGCAAACAGACATTCTCCTCTCACAACTGGTCAGCTCAGTGAAATCATTAGGCTCCTCTGGCTGTACTGACACGGAACTGGGTTTCAGTTGTCCGAACATCCCTATGGAGTCATTTGTGGTGTCAACCTGATGTTTTAAATGGTGCAGGATATCCTGCCTGGCTTACCAGGGCATGGGTCTACTGTAATTAGTGTGTCATATCTGCCAGCTCTGAGAAGGTGTCATGGGACCACAGGGCGTCTCAGATGGCACCAGGTGAGTCCTGCACATGGCTGGCACTGGTAGCATGGACACTGAGGGAGAGGAATCTAAGCTGGATCTGGATCCCACCCCAAGTATTTAAGTCACAAAGAAATTTGCAAACTGCAACTTCTGCCTTTGAGTTTTCAGTACAGTTTAAACAATATCGGCAGGGCCTCAAATCAACCCAGAAGACACTCAGTCAAGTACTTTTTATTTGCCTCGTATCCAAATTGTAAATCAGGTTGGTAAATTGAGCTATTACCTCCTAAGACAAAGACTGAACAGAGGGTTTTGGCATTTGACCATCCAGGATTCTTCCCCAGTCATTTGACAAGATGAGCACATAATAGCAGTATAGTCACACTTTATATTTCAGTCACTATAACAAATCACTGATATTACATCTTTACAGGTAATTGCTTTAATATTGATGAGTACAACCTACCCTGCTCTGCCTGTATAAAGCTCCTACTACTTTTACCCATACTTTATTCCAGGTAATCAAATTAACAAATCTAAAATAACTTTTGCTACACTAGTCCTGTCTTCCTCCTCTGCTAACTCTGCAGTATCTGTTATTAATAAGCATAATATTGGCTGTAAGGTAGTATCAGGTTTTATGCTCTTAGAAGCCTTAGACTTTGTGTTGAAATTTTGGTCCCAGTACTTTGTGGTAGTTACCTTGCTCCACAATTACCGCCCAACAGTGGGGATCAGCTCAGTATTTCAGCACAGTCAACATCCGTTGGGAGATATTTATGTGCACCTGTTTTTGGCAAAATATCTTTCCTCCAGTGACTTTCTCTATGGCTGAGTTGTGACTCTGACAAGCTCACATAGCAAATCCATTCCTGTCTCATTTGGGGAGATTGTAAGGACTTACAAGCCCCTGGGAGCATGCACTGGGACAGGCCACAGTGGCCATGCAAAGTTCTCTAAGGATGTCCTTAATATGGGCTCTGACAAAAATGTACATGGGAAAAAAGTACCACAGTCTGGCCCGCATAAAGACAGTCAGTCTTGTTTTTAACTGCCTCCATGACCATGCCTAAAAGTCCTTCTAAGTCAGAAAGGATAAGCCGAAGTATTTATGTAGGTAAACCCCTCTACTCTGCCCTGGTGAGGCTGCATCTGGAGTACTGTGTCCAGTTCTGGGGCCCCCAGTTCAAGAAGGACAGGGAACTACTGGAGAGAGTCCAGCAGAGGACTACATAGATGGTCAACAGAATGGAGCATCTCTCTTGTGAGGAAAAGCTGACAGACCTGGGTCTGTTTAGCCTGGAGAAGAGAAGACTGAAAGAGGATCTCATCAATGCTTATAAACATCTAAAGGGCGGGTGTCAAGAGGATGGGGCCAGACTCTTTTCAGTGGTGCCCAGCGACAGGACAAGGGGCAATGGGCACAAACTGGAACACAGGAAATTCCATCTCAACATGAGGAAAAATTTCTTCACTTTGAGGGTGGCAGAGCACTGGAATAGGCTGCCCAGAGAGGTGGTGGAGTCTCCTTCTCTGGAAATATTCAAAACCCGTCTGGACGCCATCCTGTGCAACCTGCTGTAGGTGAACCTGCTTTGGCAGGGTGGTGGACTGGGTGATCTCTGAAGGTCCCTTCCAACCCCTACCATTCTGTGATTTGAAGCAGTGGGAGGATTAAAGTGAGTGTCTTTTCCCTCAGATAAGTAAAAAAATAACTAAAAATATATAAAGATGTTGAAGCGTAGTTTGGCTTTAGATGAGACAATTGGGAAAAAGATCCTTATCCTGCTGCCTGAGCATAGACCCACATTACCCATCAAGAGGTGGAAGTGGGAGGCTTACAGCAGCTGGATGGCCATTGCAGCTGGGATGGACAAGATGAGAGCCTACAGTGGTTGTTGTTTGTCAAAGTCTGGGCTGTTTCAAAAAATAACTTATAGCCCAAAAGAAGCAGAAATAGCCTGCTGCCTTTTCTCACTGTACAGCACAAAGGATGTGGTTTTCCTTTTTCACATGGGGACTTCTCAGTTGGAGGATGCCAAACAGCCTTGCATGAGAGTGCGGCTGAAGGTCATATGGAAATTTCAGTTAGCGCAGGGTGTATCTCCATGGCTGATTAGTAAAGTTTCCTAACTGGTGCTTTCATTATTTGCTGTCCAAAAATGGGACTAACTCCTGCTGCACTTTGAGGTACAGTCTAACCAGCTTTTTGTTTGACTCTTTCTTGGCCCTTTCTTGTTGGCGTCCTCTGTTTCTAACAGCTTCCCTCTGATTTTAAGAAACGCCTTAGGTGAAGACACTGCCAGATCGTCTGAATGGCTACAACAGAAAAAAACACAGGGCTTCTTTCTCTCCTCTAATGGCTGTATCCTTCTCACTGCATATTTACAATTTTTTTCTCCCTGCTGATTTCTCCTCTAATTTCTCTGTTTTCTCCTCTTGTACATTCTCTAATGGCATCTGTACCTTCTCTGAGTTTCAGATGCTGTTTCTGTGGCTAAGCCTCAAACCCAGATCAACTTCTCCTTCTCAGCTTTGCATTTAATTCCTTTGACATTTGCTTTTTATGTCTATCCACCATCCCAATGCAAGTTCTTTAAGACAAAACCCAATTTTTTTCCCTTTGGCCTTTTCTACATCGTCTGTCACTGTGGACAACTCCATTTTCTTCTGTCTTGTAATCTGGACTCTTTTCTCTCCTTCAACCACACTAAATCTCGTCTCATTAAATCTTGTCTTTTTTTTTTTTTATGTAATCAAGATCAGTCTTTTCATCGCTATCTCCAGTCTTAACATCTGATTCATCTTCAGGCCTTGTGGCAATAAATTCCTGTAATAGATAGGTAGCTGGAATGCTACTAGAATATTTCAATAAGGGAATAAATCCTGCTCATCTACATTTTTTGTTCAATCTGGATGATTTGTTGCTCCATCATAAACTGACTTTGCTTCATGGACAAAGCAGACCTTAGATGTAGTCCTATTCTGTGTGCTGTTAATTGTATGGCCAGTACCACTTTCAGCCTGAGCTATTATTGAACAAAATTTCATATGGTATCTTGAATTTCCTTTGCTACTCCATTACAGGGTCATCTGATCTGTTTTCTGCTCCACAGTAATTATTTTGTGCCACTCATTGTAAGTGAACAAATTAATTCAGTTTATGATCTCTGACTCTTCCCGTCTAAATACTTTCTCCAATGGACTGTTTGCAGCTTGTGTTCTTCTCTGAGCCACCAACGGGACATGCCTAGACTGAATGGCATAAAAAGAAAAGTCTTTGTTCTTTACTTGCAAAATGCTTCAGTGCTAGCCCTACTCAAATGGGAAAGATGACGATTCCTCTATGCTGCTTCTTTATCTGAGCTCTTTTATTTGCACAATCCGTCTCTCTTCCCCACCTATTTTGTGCATTGCCAGTTTAAACCTTCACTTACCTGGAACAGTATTGCTCATGCTCAGTGCATTTGCAATGTGTTCATTAGTAGCCACCTGGAAGAACTGTCAGTCATCACAAACACCTTTGCTTTTCAGTCACATCAGTTACAAGCCAGGTCTTTAGGACCCCATCCTCACCCTTCGACTCTTAGAAACCCAAAGATCCCCGAATCTTGTAAATTTACATGTGTATGATGTTATATCCTACCGGAAACTGGTAGGGATGTTTCTCTTTAGGAGGTCTAAGTCTTCTTCACTGCAAAGAAATTTCTTTTTGTAAGTACTAGGATAGATTTTACTGTTTTGCACAGCTTGGCCACCTGGGAAATTGCAGTGACAGCAAGGATGGAAGATGCATGCTGCTGCACATAGGTGTGCATATATATTTTATACACACACACACACACACACACACACACACGTCTGCCTCTGCCAGAGGAATCTCCATCACATCTGAGCAGCACAGGGCCCATGACAAAACCTGAGTGTGTCTGATTCCTCCCAACAGAGGTCAGTGGTATCTTAGTTGCCAAAATTGCTCCATGCGCCCAGTCCAGTGTGCACACACAACCCTGCGCAGGGAAAAGGTGCCCTGCAGAGGTGTGGATCAGGCAAATTTTTACACCCAATGCTGGGAAATTTCGTATTGACTCCTCAGTTTAGAGCCATAAGCACTTTGTGTACACAATGCTGCTTTAGCTTTTTCCTGAGAGGTGCACTGGACTTTTCGTTTTAGTACGTAACACTTCTGGCTCTCAGCAGCTTCCCTTTCTCATTGGTTCTTTTTTCCCCTTTAAATCATGTTCTAAATATCACTTTGGCCATTGTGACCAATTTAACATAAAGTTAAGGATTCTCGGAACAGTTTTATTTGCTAATGAGAGTGCATAATCCGTTAAAAACTTTCATTTCATGTTTTCTTTTATCTTTTGCTGAAGATGAGCACTATGTAAAATTCACTTTCTCTTTCATAGTTTTTCCCCATCTTTATGCCTCCGAGACTCATGCTGCCAATATAAAGCGCATCTCAGATATAAGAGGCTAGAGACTTTGTTTAATAAACTGCATTGCAGAAGATAATTGTGTATTGTATTTTCCAGCATATTTTTTCATCTTTATAAAAGTATTGCAAGCTTTATTTCACATATTAGCTTTGAGTTCAGCCCAACCACCAGCTTTACAACAGAAACAACAAGGTACAGGTGAATGGGAACAACTTCCAATTAGAGCTCAGTTTGCCTCTGTTAATTTATTTCAGATTTACCAACCTTGAACCACTTGATCTATGACAATGACACTCTTGTAATTCACAGTTACTCTTCATTTAAACAGCAATAAAAGCGATGCAGAGCGTTTCATAGAGATTAATGACTCCTTAAAGACCTGCTGACCTAAGGCCAAGGCCCAATAACCTCAATTGATCATAAATTCCCAAAGAACTGCTTTGGGCAGGGTTCATCATTGCTACTGGAAGTTGAAAGGCATGGAACGAAATGTAAGATATCTGTTTTCTCCCCACTGCCAGGTTCTGCAAAGTGCATGCCCTAAATTGCCCTGGAAATGCTGAGGACTCCCAGGGAATTGACTTTCCTTGTGTTAGCTCATCATGTTCCGTTTTTATGTCCTAACTACCCCATTTCTCTAATTTGGAGGGTAAGTTACAGTACCCTGTAAGACAATTTTGTCCACAGTCTTTAACACATCTTTCTAGTGGCAATATAAGGTACATGTATTGAAATGTGCTACAGTCTTAATGTTAAAACCAAAGATGCTGAAGTCTAATCATCTATGGGTTTTCTGCTTTCATTCTGATGTATTTTTGTGTGGTGCCAGAGCATCGATAGATGAGCAGTCCTCCCTAGAGTAATGAGGACACCCATGTCAGAGCATCCCAGGGCAGCGCACAACACTCGGGGACCAGCAGAAGCGATGCTCACAGCTGTCACACAGCACACGGAGTGAAATCTAAATTACTGATGGTATCAGAGCCATGAGGGGATCTAAACACTTCCTTATAATGGAGATATCAATAACTCAATGGCTTTGGTTTATCAGGAGTAAATATTGGAAAACATCCCGGGTCACTCTTAGGATAAGGGAGTGGCACAAGCTCAGGATTGTATTGTGGCATGGACCGTGCTGATTTTAGTAAGGACAGTCCCTGTGATGTTAGGCCTAAACAAGGTGGAAGATCCCTTCTATGGAGCCTTATGCCTCCAAACACTTCTGTGCTTGGCCCACCCAAGACCCCTTTCAGCAGAGGCTTCAGAGGAGCTGAAGGAGGAAACTCCCACCAGCAATCTCCCTCACTTTCTGTTTATCACAGCCTTCTTCCCAGTCCCAGACACCACCCAAAGGGAAAGAAGCTTTCAGCGCTGCGTGAAGGAGCTGGAGAGCTGCTGGAAGAGCAGGGAAGTGGCTGGGCAAAACCCATTGAGCCCAGGGAGGAGCTAAGGGGCAAAGGCCTGGTGAGGGGCAGGGTGTGTAATGCCATTTTTTGGTCACGCTTTAGGGGGAGGTGAGACTAAGAAATGATGAGGCATGCAGGGAGGCAGGGGAGAAGGTGAAGGATGCTGCAAAACTGGACAATTTTATAACGTCGTTTTTTAGGCACTGTTTCAGTGTTCATGGAGTATCCCATATTTTATCACAAACTTGCAACCCATCAAGCAAAAGGAAATGTGTGTCAAGTAGAAAGAAAGACATAGCTTTAATGTCTTCACAATAAGATCTACTGGCCTTTGGTGCCAAAACCACATGAAGGAGTAAATCTGCCATCTTATTTAAACGTTTCTCCTCAGATATACTAATTTACCAGACTCAGACTTAATTTTGTGTAATCTCTCCTGCATCTGTTTCTCACTACTGAAGGATCACAGAAGTTGCAGCTGAAAGATTTAACCAGATAATCCACCTGAGCATTACTGCGGAATTCTTCATTCCAACATTTGCTAGTGCCATGTTAATCCTAATGGCACACATCCCCAGGAACTCTAAGCGATGTACCTTGTCATCAAGATACTCTTTTCTCCCACTTGGCTCACAGTTTCATCTCCTTCATTGTTCAAGCTTGGGCTAGGATAAAAATACAATAGTGATGTTTGAAAACTCAACAAATTTCAGCAACAATTGAAGACTGATGGACAGAGACACCTCCCTTCCAAACCCTGGGCTCTCCAAGGTGGTCCAGTAGCGTATTGTGGGAAGTTCAGCCACTTTCGGTTGTAGCTATTGGGCTGTAAGAACAGTGAAAAGATTACTCTGTTATCAAAACTTCGTCTAGGTTTCTTACCTGCATGACTCTCTTCCTGTTATTTAATACACCTGCTTGAAGAAACACATCAGATGAAAGATTACAGCAAAATTTCTGTCCAAATTATTTTTTTCTGACTGTTTCCTAATATTTCAGAAGGTAAAGAGCAGCAGGTTTTTTAAACTACTCAGCCAACAACTATGTGTTTTCTTCATGTAGTTTTCCCATCATAAATATACTGGCAGTACAGCATAAGTCAGAGAGGGATGAATTGTCAAAAAACCCCTAAATATAGGGCTCTCAATTACCTACAATTTATTACAGTCACCACCATACCCCTTTTTGATTGTTTTTCTGCAAATATTTTAATGGGGTTTTCTGCCTGTGTGGATGGATGAGTAGTTGGATGGATGGGTAGACAGATGTCTGGACAGGGAAATTTATTCAAGCAAACAGGGATTCGGCATGTGAACAAGTATATTCATGCCAGAATTGCTATCTCGCCTATCATGGATAGACACATAGAAATAAATAGAGGTACATACACAATTATTGGCAGAAATGTGAGACAAAAATGAAGGGTATCTTTCAGACTGATAGCATTTCTGCTTTGTCAGGAGGGAAAACAGCTATTTAAAAACTGGGACCAGCATACCAGGGAAATATAACACCCTTTGTTGTGGGGGAAAAAAGGAAAAAAAAAAGAAAAGAAAGATTAAAACATTGTTAAATGCTTTGATTTTTCCTAGGTTTATTTTTCAGCTGTCTGCATCTGAAGCTGCAGGGTAAACCCAAGCACCGACATGATGACTAGTCCTCCGGAGACCGGGGAGAGAGGAGACAGCACCTGTAGTGATCCCAATGGAAAGAGCTGGTGATCCGGGTAACAGCGTGCCTGTGTAGGCAGACTGCGCATGTCGGCTGGCTGCCCGTCTCCATCAGTACAGGACAGATCCAGCCAGGTCATTGCAGAGGATCCTGTGGGCAGCTCCCACTCGATACCGCGATTGTGCCACCTGCGTGGCCTTGCCTTTTGTCTAACAGTGCAGCAACAAGTTCTCATGTGAACAGCCTGTCTGGACAGGGGAAATGACGAACAGAGTTGTTTTCTTGTCACAAAATCCTAGAATAGCTTGGATGACAAAAATGAGGTAACTCTGTCTATGGACGGGGGTGTGCGCACTGTGCTGTGCCCTGCTGGGAGGAAGGCCAGTTTGATGCCACGCAAATTGGGGTTCCCAGCATCTAAAGGGATGTTTGGTTATATATACTATTCTCTCTTTCTTTATACTGATAGGCCTAGTAAATAGCATTTTAAGTGATACTTTGCAGAGTTCTGAGTGTTTTTCTCACCAGGATCATAACAAAGCAGCTAAGGTCCAGGACAGACAGCTGCAGAAAGAAGCCGTCATACACACACTTTGATAAATGCACGGTGCCAGGGTGAAAGAGATGGGGGCAGCTGCCTTTGCTGAGAGCTGGGCTTCGCTGCACAATCACAGCCATGGTGAGCAGGGAAACCAGGACCTGGGCTAAGAAGATTGGTTTGCCGGTGCCGGTCAGGTCATGGCCCAGCAGCCATCCTCTCTTCACCGTTCACCTGCTGCACTTGGGAGCAAGAAATCCTCTATCCCTTTAAGCATGTGTAAAATACATATTGGCATTGCCCTCTGCTGGTTAGTGCTGGCCCCATCAGGGGAGGTTTGCTCTGATGAACACCCACGGACCCACAAAGCACCCTTTGCTCCCAGCCCCCTGCCTCAGTCTACTGCAAACCTGGGCAGGTTGGATGTGGGTGGCTACCATGGCAGCCACCAGAAACTGTGTGGAGAATATCGCCCTCTGCATTTTATTAATTTATTCATTTATTTTTCTGTATTTTCTTATTTCTTCTAAAGGACTTCTTTTTAAATTTATTCACGGTTCACATTTGTTTAATCTGCCTGGGATGGCTCCTCAAGGGATGAAGCCGACTGCTCCCGGCAAGCACTTGGTGCCATACGGGGAATCTGAGCTCTGCCGGTAAGTTTGGTCAAGGGTGTTGTTTCCATTCCCTGTTGTGATGAGCACGGCACTACTCATCAGGAAAACGGCTTGAAGATTGACAGAGGGAAGGGGATGATTGTCCCACTAGGAGGAAACAGAACAAGAAGATCAGGGAGATTTAGAAAACTAAAACTTAATTGAATGGGCCTCAGTTTAAACTGCCATGTTCCCATACAGTAAGTGCTTGTGTGCAGAAATGAATCAGAATTAGTGGAGAAATGGTCAGACTGTGCTATTTTTTCCTATTCTATTCTATTCTATTCTATTCTATTCTATTCTATTCTATTCTATTCTATTCTATTCTATTCTATTC
>VZSZ01008919.1:825402-837670 GCA_013398815.1 Ibidorhyncha struthersii
AAAAGAAAAAAGAGCAGAGTATATTACAATCTGGAAAAAAAATCAGAAGTGTATGAATTCCTCAAGAGGACGGTGATGATCGTTTTAGTTTTACTAGTGTTGCACACGCTTGCTGGCTCTATTTAGAAAGTGGTAGGGGGTTGCCTCGTCTCCGTTGCTATTCATATTACCTGAGCATTTCCCACAGAGCAGAGGCGGTTTTGCAATTTTCTTTTACTTTTCATTTTCCCTCCCTGGCCTGCTGGGAAATCACTGCAGAAAGCACACGGCTGCACGGATGCGCACCCAAGCATGGTGCGTGGCAAGTGGCTGAGGCCAGTTCTGCCCTGGGGCTGGGGAGTGGGGACATCCCGGAGCCGGGTGCTCGCTGCATCCCGCAGGGAGTCCGCATGCAGGGGAATTCACATCTGAGGGTTCTCCCTCCCCCTGTAAGAAGAAGGCACAGTGGCAAGTTAAATTCTGGAGCTGGTGGATTTAGCCAAATACAGGCCCCATTTCAAATGGCCGCAAGGAGGTTGAGGGGAGACCTTATTGCTCTCTACAACTACCTGAAAGAAGGTTGTAGAGAGGTGGGGGTCAGTCTCTTCTCCCAAGTAACAAGTGATAGGACAAGAGGAAATGGCCTCAAGTTGCACCACGGGAGGTTTAGACTGGATATTAGGAAAAATTTCATCCCCGAAAGGGTTATCAAACATTGGAACAGGCTGCCCAGGGAAGTGGTTGAATCACCATCCCTGGAGGTGTTGAAAAAACGGGTAGACGTGGTGCTTAGGGACATGATTTAGTGGTGGTTTTGGCAGTGTTAGGTTGATGGTTGGACTCGATGATCTTAAAGGTCCCTTCCGACCTAGACAATTCTATGATTCTATGATTCTATGATCTGTATCATTGCATTTAGGTCCAACATGTAAGTCCAAGGACCTGCATCTTTGCTGCTCTGATTTCTCTTCTTTATAATTAAATGTAATTATAAGTGGATGCCTGGTTAATTACTCACCTCACATGAGCACTTTTTCCCACAGACTCTGTGACATCTACTGCTGACAGCAAGTTGCCCCCCAACCCAGATCCTGCTGACATGGGAGTGAGGAGCAGATTTTGCCTCCGCTCACTTTACAGCTAAGGCCGCTGGATTTTGTTGGCTTCTGGCACACTCAGTGTATTCTCAAGGCAAGTAATTTTTAGGACCATGCTGCCTTTGAGCGGGTAACTATTATGAAAACTTTCATTCTCCCCTTTGGTAGGAGCTTATTCCAATGCAGGGCACCTTGACTTTCAAATAACAAGGTAACTTGCATCATCACCTAATCAGTTGCCTTAGTAACAGATTTCCTAAATTTCCCTGTTGCATTTGCATGTTCATAAGTATGAAAATCAGATGTGGGAGAAGGAAAGGAAACAAAAGAAAATCCAAGGCTTTGCAGGATGCGCTCTGTAAAGGGAAGGCACCTGTAAGGTTGTTTGCTGATCAGCCTGTGCTTTGTTTAATCACCTTTGTCATGTCTGTGGCCCCCTCAGTGACGCAGCAGCAGCTGGTGTCAGCTGAACTGGAAGGGGGGGCAAGCCTGGAAAATTACGGACATCCTCCCTGCAAGTTTTGGTGGTACAGAGAGAAATAGATTATGGACAAATCCTTGTATTGGTAACTGCCAAGGGAGAGCTACGTCAAGGCTGGGAGCCCAAGAGATAATGAGTTTACAATTTTAAGAAAGCTTGGGGTAAAAAACTTGGGGTAAAAAGCTTGGGTGTGGGGGTGGTGCTTAGGTGTCCCTTCCCATGGCAGTGGGACTGGAACTAGATAATCTTTAAGGCCCCTTCCAACTCTAACCATTCTATGATTCTATGATTCAGTGATGATCAGTTCAGCAACAGTCAGCTCAGCAGAGGTCATCTCCCTGGAATTTGCATCAAGCTTTCCAGATCAGCTCTCTGCTCAACCCAGACTCAGACAGCCCCACTTGCACCGTCGGAGGAGGCTCTGGAGGTGGTGCTGCTTGCCATTTTAAGGGTTTTTCTCCAGGCAGATCCACTGCAGCTCAGTAACTGAAGTCTCTCGAATCTGACACTGAGCCTCAACAAGCAGCTTCAGCCTTTCTTGAACTAGCAGCAGAGGAGGGACCATGCAGCCTGGACCTGGAAAGGCTGCTTTCCTTCTTCTTCCTGGCAAGCTTCACAGTACAAATATGAGTTGGGACAGAACTGGAGAAAATGGCTGGGGAGAGGGTGAAGGCGCCTGGGGTCAGCGCCGGGTACACACATTCACCAGCATCCTGGACCAGTTGTAATGGCCTGAGAGCAGCAATCCTTGGGGGAGGGAGGGGAGTTTGTTCATGTGGGCACAAGCCCTGCTCGTTCTGCTGGAGCCTGGGATGGGGTGACAGGCTTCTCCCTGCCCTGGACACCTGCAGCTCCAGCTCCCTGGGTCTGTGGAGCTCCTGCAATCCCCTTCCCTCCCCTGCTTGTCCCTAGGGGACACGCTGTGTGGAGGCACTGGAGGACAATGGGTTTCTTAGTACTCTCCCTTCCACAATTTTTGCCCTAATAAGCCTTTAAAGAAAGAGCTAAGGGCACCAGTGAGGGTGCTGGGCTGTCAGCCAGACTCCCACCTTGCCCAGTGCTGCCAGCACTTAGCTTTGAGGCCTCCCCCATCAAGAGCAGGCAACTCACAACTACCACAGAGATATTTCTCATCGTGTAAGCACATTCTGGTTGACAAGGCTGGGAAACGAGCTCCAGTCACACATTATAAAGTCCAGATCAAAGAAGCCATCTCGCTGCACCCGTCCTGTAGCCACCCAGTGCTGCTCGTGTGTGGGATGGGAGCAAAGGCTACAGTGGGAGATCAGCAACCACAGCAGATACACGGCCGGCGCATTGTGGCTGTTGTATCAGGAGTCTTGTTTTCAATTCCCATGTTTAGTCTCGAGCTGAGTAACGTGCATGTGAAAATTAAAGCACGCCTTGCTAAAAGGTGAATGTTGAATACAATGAATTAAGAAAGCACAGTATATAGAGAGCACTGTAATTATATCATCAGGGAATATCATGTACACTGTGCAATGCTGTGATTCATGATGTTACAAGTAAATAACAGGAGATTAAAAATGTTCTTGGGTTCTCATCTGTAATGTAGCCCAGTTTAAGGTTATACTTATCAAAATTATCAGTGGAAAAACACTGTATTTCAGAGCTTCAGTGGAAAAACACTGTATTTCAGAGCTCAGTCACAGACGGTCACACCAAGTCAGAGATGAAGGTCTTGCTGGGAGAGCTGGGTGCTGAGACCATGAGTAAGGTCCTGGGGTATCCCCAGGGACTTCCAGAGACTGAAAATACTTGGGAAAATATTACTGGATCTTTTGGGCATGGCCATGGGAGGTGGGATTATCCCCATTTTACAGACTGGTTACTTGAAAAGCAAGTAACCTCAAGGGAAAAATGGCAAGGTACTCCCTGAGCCAGGAGAGCGGTGGGGCACATCCCTGCCCCTGCTCGGTCCGACAGAGAACACTGCCTGTGGTGGGTACTAGTACCTTGAGCATGCAGCCCCCTCTCTCAGAACAGTGTTCCTCTTTCACTCCACGCCAGACAGGAGTGAATTTTCTTTACATGTTGTTAAGAAAGGCTTCAACAAATACTCAGTGCTAAGTGGCAGGAATCATCATCCCTGGGAGTTGCTTTGGTAACTCGGGCATGTACACTGCAAAGTCGCCTTACACAAGGGCAGGAGGTGGGAAGCGGAGTCCTGAACCTACTCAACTGTTTCATCTCCCAGTGCTGGAAATTGTAAGAAACCATTTCAGTAATCCAGGCACAAACTTGCCATATAAAAAAGACAAAGTGCAAACGCAGGGAACCTTGATGGTATGGGACAAGATTTTCCTGCATGTTAAGCTGAAGGAGAAGGATGCTATACATGCAACGATTAATTTCTGAAATAAGGCCAGAAATGGATTTGAGTGTAAACAAAGGGAATATTAGTATCGGAAGCTTAAAAAACATAATGTTCATATGAATTTTCACAGCTAACTTGAGAGGTAAAAACCCCCAGCTCTTTGCTTTTGACCATGACAGCAAGGCACGATACTGAAAAGGGGAGGCAGGGAGCTGGCATGCAGGTGTGTAGTACCTGCAAGAAGTCTCATGAGGAGCAGTACTGGCAGCAAGGTGAGTCCCAATGAAATCTTTGCAGCAATGTCTATAGGAGAGCCAGAGATCCCTGTCTGCGCTGTAGCACCATCCCTGTGGTCACTGCATGGTGGCAGAGCACCCTGCTGGTGCTCTGCCTTCCATGGTGAAAGACGACCCTGTCTCCACAGTTGCCATTATTCAGATTTAGACATCTGATCAAGAGTTTTCTTCCTGCCAGAGATGCTTGCTAGTCACTAATCCCTGTTGGGCCTTTCAGTATAAAGCACCCTTAATAAATCCAAGCCCTTGTACAGATTTAAGGTGCTAGTGGCACTGTTGGGACAGAACTGGCTGTGGATCACTGGGTTCCTGCCCCCTTGATCTGAGGTCTTCCAGAGTTGATTGAGAAATTCAGTGGGGTTTGGACCAGGTCCCAGCACTGTTATTGCCAACAAGTGATGGATATTAAAATGGTGAGGGGGGTACACTTCTAGCCTGCTTGTAGCCGTGGGTGATGTGTTCATTCAAATAGGCCATAGCATTTGTGGAGGTGTTAAATCCATGAGGAAAGATGCTAGCAAAACTGGGCATGTTCGAACCAACCACTGAGATTGTGTCCTTCCAGCCAGCAGCTGCGTGCGAGGTCTGGGGCCAGGCAAGCGTGGAGGGAGCAAAAAATCTTTGGTTCCTCCAAGATCTGCAGGGGGAAGTGTGACACTGCTGCTGGCTTAATGAACTAATGGGGACTGGGGATGCTGCTCCAGACAGTACAGCGTGCTGCTGAAGTTACACAGCTGGGTCCACATGGCCAGCAAGCCGTGTGGGATGCTCCAAGGAAAGCCTTCCTGCCTTTCCCCTTGCTCCCAAACTGACCTGCCTGTGCGATCATGCAGATATCAGAAACTGGAGCTCAGCAAGAGCCCCCGGAGATTGTCCGGGAGAAAGAGACAGCCGTCTTCCCACAGGCAGCACTGGGATCAGATAGCCAAGGCAAGGGTCTCCCAGATACAAAAGTCGTTATGGGCTTTGAACTAAATGCAAAAGCTGTATTTGACTAGTTTAAACCTGAGGACAGCAAAAAGAACAAACCAGCAATAGATTTCCTTGGGCTTGGGTGAAAGTTGTAGCAGAGCTTTACTGACAGAAACCAGGCAAGTTAATGGTGTCACACAGAGGCCAGTAGTGCTGGCTTTTATTTCACCTCCAAATTTTGTTTTCACACACTTCTCAAAGTGTTCTACAGCGCTCTCTGTTGATAACAAAGGATTCAGGGCCAGACAGTGCTGCCAAGTCAACACTGAAGGACATTGTTATTTGGCTGCTGCTGACCCAAGGCTCTGCTCCAGATCTCTATTATCTCACCACAACCCAGTGGTGACTCTGAGGAAAATCCTGCTCACAAGAAACCTACCAAATAATACACTGGAAACGTAAAAGTGTTTGTCCTTCATGCTGTTAAACAATTAGAGGAAAATCTCTTTTTGTACACAAGGCAATTAATAGTTGCTATACAAAATGATAAAATAAAGCCAGGCTTCGGTTACTAAAGTAATTTACTAAAGCCCGTTGTTGTTTCATACACAGTAAAGGAGATTACTGTAAAACAAACACCAGTTTGGAAGAAAAAATGGAAAGGGATGGCTCCCTCTTGGTCATCCTTTGAGGAATAGAGGGAGTGAATCAGATCTCTGGAGGTGCCCCAAACCCTCACCATCACCCAGATGCAATTGCTTTTGGGAAGAGACACCACAAACAGCACAGCTCCGAGGCAGCGCACAAATACTGCTTAGTGCTGGGACAGCGCTCGGGGTGGTGCACAGAGGCTTGTGTGCAGCAGAGACAGCTCTGGTGTATTTTAAAAACATTTAAGACAAGGTTCAGTATCCCTTATGTCAGCCATAATGTCCACAGCAGTTTTTATTAACCTAAGCATCTTACATTGGACAAAAAAAATCACGTCCAGTGTGATTGCAGCAGGACACACACTCTTTTGCAAGAGCCCAGTAATTTGAGGTGACTTCTGGTGAGTCACCCCCTGCCCCGCTCCTCCCAAGCTGCCCACCGGCGCCATCAGCCCATCGAAGAGCCGTCTCCACGCACACAGGGAACCTGGAGGCACTGTGGCAGCTGGAGAAGCCCAGAAGCAAGGAGGAACCAAATGTGGGAGAGAAGGGATCAAGATCACTTGGGGAGGAGCAAGTGTGGGCAAAATAGAGGGATAAGGGGATAAGACATGCCCTGCCCTGCCCAGCACAGTCTGTCCTGTCTTCTCATTAAATACTGTTTCTAATTTCTCCTGGGCAAGGGACCCCTTTCAGTGTCCATGGGTATGTGGGGTCTGAGTGCAGCAGCTGGAGTGGGACCAGGGTCAGAGGGACATGTGCCTGGCGTGTCACCATGGGAGACACTGGAGCTGCACCACTGGGGGCTTTTACGCCCAGTTGCTGGCCACTGGGCAGACTGGGATCCAGGAGCAGCCACTGGGCAGGCTGAGCGTCTGAGCCCGGCTGCAGCCCTATGTATGTATAATTTCCACTGATGGACTGTCATCCTGCTCATCCAGAGAGGGGAACAGGATGAGGGCACAGGCACTGTCTGTGTTTATGTGAGCGCTGGCAACATCTGTCTGTGTAGATCAGCGTGTCCGGCCACGTGTATGTGTGTGTGGTATCCGTGCGCTTGTGTGTGCCCCTATGGGGAATACGCACTCAGCCTTGTTACCAGCTGGATGTGGGGGCTTGGAGCTGTGGCATCCTCACCTCTGTCGGGCTGCTCCCTAACAGCACACGCATTCCCCTTCAGCCTTTCATGTAAAGGAGGGACTTCAGTGTCCCCATGGATGTCACACGTGATAGCTACATGTCCTCTAGCAGCACCAGCAAGAAAACTGTTGAAGGTTTCCCCAGCAGAGGGGAATCCTTGGCTGCGTGGCAGGCGGGTGCCTTCTGATGCCTCCCTGGCATCGTGCAGGGAGCACCCAAGGGGAAGGGAGCAGAGGTGTCCCCAGCCAGCCCTCCGCCTGCCCCTGCCTCTGCGCAGCAGGGCCCCTCCGAGCAGCTCATTTCTGACAGGCAGCGAAGCCCGCGTTTGGGAATGGAAGGGAAGATTTAGCGAGGTCAGGCCACAGCAAAACTGCTTTATTACTCCACACCGCACAGATGCAAACTGGCACTTATGCTGAAAAGGATCCTTCTACTTTCTCCTGACTTTTCAGCATTTTCTCTTTGTTTTTGTCACCTGAAATAAAACTCCTGTGGTGGTGGGCAGAAGTATCAGTCCTGTGCCTCGTAAACCAGGCCTCTGATGCTGTTTGGAGCCATTCTGTTCCATGATTAAAGCTGGGCTGGTTATTTTATTCATAACAAGCACGTTAGGCTTTTTCTGTGATGTTTGTGCTTCTCCCTCCTCGGTCCCTCCCCTTGTCAGGGCATTGACGTGGATAATGATTTCCTCTCCACAGGAGCAGAGTTCATAGCTTCATACTAGGAATAAACACGCAATTTAGCCAAGGGTGAATTCATGACTGTAATTCATATTCTGAAACGGGGCAAGTCTTTTGCTTATAGACAAGCAGATCACGTGGTCGCGATTGAAAGTTAGGCATCAAAACATGAAGCGTGACATTTGCAGAGCGGGATCCTACTAGAAGTGGCGCGAAAGGAGCAGGACACGAGCTGTACCCCTCTGGCGGGTCCCTGCCCAGGCCCTGCCTTTGCCATTAGCGCCCTTGCCAGGATGTGCAGCCCTGCACTGCTCTCCTTGTTGAACGCAGGGACTTCATTTTGGTAAGTTTAAAAAGGCATGGAAACGAGATGCACTCCATTTGGGAGGGAAGCGGAGGATCTGCGGAGGCTGTTGAGTCACTTTGAAGAAAGGAAGCACGAAAATGAAAAGAGAGGGTCGTTCATCGGCTGCCAGTCACAGGGGGATCCTGGGAGCACCTGAGCGGGATTACACCCTTCGTACCTGCAAAAAGGTGAGGGGTGTGTGATGCACAACGGAAAGACCTGAGAAGGAAGGAAATGCCCTGCAGGAAAGCAAATGCAGCTTTATCCTGACTATTCAGCTCATAAAAAATGAAAAGTAAGAGAGTCTGGAGGACACACAGGCAGTCTTGAAAGCTTTCAGAGCCATGAGGCTATTGCACAGAGTGGTCTCATTCCTGCAAAGATGGGCAGTTAATGTTGGAGGTTAAGCAGCCCCAGCAGACAAACTTAAGCACATATTTATATTCCCTGCCAGACTACAGCATCTGTTTGGGTGCTTAAATACTGCCTCTGCAGTGTGGGAAGACGGACAATGGGTCAAGTCAGCGTCTCTGGAAATGGAGGGTTGGGACTGATCACTCTGTGCTCCTGCATGGATGGCAAAGCTCCCCAAAGGGGGCTCACTCTCCTCTCACACTCAGGTAGGTACACAGTGTAAACACAGGCATGCACAGCTTCAGGAGTCAAATCAAATCCGTGCCTGAAGAAGCTCACATCAGCAGGCAGTTAACACGTGAAATCAGCCACAAACCGAGAACTGAATCCTTTACCTGGAGAGTTACCCAGGGTTACGGTGAGCTGCAGACACGGGGTAGGCTGGTTTATCCAGAGAAATGTGTCCTTCACCCCCTTGCCCTTTGCATGGCAATAGCCCAAATACCCCATCTTCTGTAGGACGTCCTCCCACTGGCAAGAGGCAGCACATGTTGTTTCAGGTTTCAAGTGTCCTGTGTCCCAATCGCCTGATGAGTATGTGTATGTCCACCACCACCCTGGCTGCTGCCACAGACAGGGTACCAACAGCTGGATTCCCCCTGCCCTTCCCTCCACCAAGAGCTGCGTTAGTCCTTCCCTGAGGAACAGCCAATTTTCATGGCACATGTAGCGTAATTCACCCTGAGACCTCTACCCTGCCATCAGACCTGACTGAAACAGGCCAGCAGGTTCACAGGTATTTGGGGGAAGGGACAAGATGGGACCAATAGACAGCCAGGCAGATGGGCAGCCTCATCACATCAGCCTTGTTTCTTTAGCAAACCAAGCTAAAAATAATAACAGTGGGATATAGACGTTTGAGAAGCTGTGAATAAGGCACAAATGTCATGTGAATCATAGGGCCTAAAAGGATGCCTGGGCTATCTCAGGCAACTGCATTGTGTTATTCTTTTTAAACACCATCCTCAAGGATGGTTTGCTCTTTCACTTCACCTGCCCAATGCAAAGCTTGAGTTACCCTTTATTTGCCTGGTCACTGAACACATCTTCCTAACTTCCAGCCTGAATTTATGTTACTTTCTTGGACACCTTCATTGAAACAAGAACTTAGACTGCACCCAATGAATTTTAAGTTAGAAGGAAAAGTATGTAGTCAGGAAAAATGATGCCAGGTATAGAAGAGCCGAGACTGATGTTTGGGAAACACAGACTGCAAAAGGCCTGTTGGTCTGAATGTGTGTGAATGACGCTTCCTTGTGTTCGTGTAACGCCTCTCGGACAATGTGCTCAGGAAGCCAAGGCTGGACTACCACCCATGTTTACGAAGCCCAATATCATGGACACTGGGTCAAGGGTTTGCACCCTTTCCTTATCCCTGCTACTGATGTTGTGTCTACTGTAACAGTTCACAAACCCTGTGCTTTGCCGCAAGGTCCTGTTCTGCATGGTGCTGGGGTTAGAAAAAGAGAAAGACCACTTGACTTGTCAAAAATCCTTCATTGTTGCAAGATGGCTTAAATGAAAAGTGAGGCTGAGGGGGAAATAGCGAGCTGAGAATGAGAAAACGTTTTGTATATGCTAGGAAGTACTAGCTTGTGCAACGACTTTCTCATCAGCCTTTGCTCGGCTCCTTGAGAGGAAAAGGGGTTTTTCATGCAACAGTCACCACTTTGCCTGAAACCTGCAGCGACAATGGGGCTGATGTGCTGCGTAACCATCCTGACATTGCTGCTTGGAGGAGGCAGCCTCAGGATCGGACTGCAGGCTGTCAGAAAACAGCTAGTACTGCATGTCAGATGCAAGCCGCATAGTGAGCGCACAAGCTGCACCAGCCTGTATTTTGGTGTGGATCAAGTAAGGCACCTTTGGGCCACACACAGCAGTAGCTGGACCTTGTGTGTTTTCTGCCTTACGCTCTGCAGCAGTTTGTTTTGTAGCAGCCTCCGGAGGAAAGGGTCAGGTTGAAGGATCTTCTTTAGCAGGTGCTGTAAAAACACAAATAAAGTCTGTGCTGTGAAAAGCTCACCAGTTAACGTGTCAGGGCACTACAGATGGATGAAACGCAATGAAAAGGAAAAGAAAAGGGTGAAGAAATGGTATAGGAGCAGAGGGATTAAATTACTCTCATTAAAGCACTTCAACAAGGAGAAATAGAGACCTCCAGAGTAGTCCTCACGTCCTAAGGTACGACATGCAACGTGTCACATGGAACACTCTCTAGATGGACCTGTTGACACCAGCCAGCTCTAAAAGGAGCTTGGGATGCCAGATATCTGTCTGAGTTAGGTGTGACGAATTGCACCTGAGAAGTCAAACATTTTAGCTGGAGGCATGGTGTGGTGGTTTCAGCCTTGTGGGATTTGGGGTGGATTATTTAAAAAAAAAAAAAAAGTATGGACAAAGGATTTCATGGTCCCATGACAAATTCCTGGTCCAGTGTTTGGGTATGACAAGTAGGTGCTGTGTTAGCCAAGGACTTTCCCATGGTGGAGCAGGGCAACCTGAGGAGACTAAAGAGGGTGTGCCATGAAGGAGAACATGGTGGGGAAAGCCCTGACGGGACCTCTCGAGCCCGTGTCCACATCAGCAACACCGGTATGGACCTGCTACACTGGATACAGTGGATATCTGGCAGTGGATACAAACCCAGATTTGCCCAGAGTCTGATCACAGAATCACAGAATCACAGAATAGTCAGGGTTGGAAGGGACCTCTGGAGATCATCTAGTCCAACCAAATTCTCTTCCAGTTAATAAAGTGCCCAGGACTGAAGCAGCAGTCCCTCCCCAAGCCATGATGACTGCTTGTGATCAAGAACGGCATTGCATGCGCTTCCTAGAAACCAGCGGTTCCCATCAGAAATGAAGGACCCACTTTTTCATTTCATCGTCGCAGTGGCATGTGCATGGGGAGCAGCGGCAGCACCAGCAGCAGCAGGTGGGGTGGAGGGAGCAGCCAAGCACAGATCCTGGGGAGAAACACGAGAAACCTGTGACCTTTCCCAGACTGACTTTTGTTCACATGATGGGATGGAGGAGATGGGGAGAAGCTATGGTGACATGTCAGTTTATTATTACCTGGGTGTGAAGGGCCCTTGGAAAGGCCAACAAGGTGCTTTGCCAGCAAGGGCAGGTCAGTGTCTGGGTTTGCCCATGTTTTGTAGCCGTTGGCATTGTTGCCCCTCCCCAGCTGTAATGCCAAGCTGGCCAGGCAATATGCAGTGAAAAGGCTGTTTCACCCCAAATTGGGGCATGTTGCATCTGCCTCCGGCACACAACCTGCCAAGCAGGACTGGGCATCCTCCCTGGACTCCTTGCTTACAGACAGCACATAGGGTCATTACCACCAGCTCTTCCAACAATGCTTTTGGGGAGGAACAGGTCCAAATGCCTTTAGAGGGTTACCTTAGGAGGAGAGGACCCACAGACTACAATTGCATTCATGCTCAAAGTGAAGGGAGCTGATGGGCAAATCCTGCTCAGGTCAGGTGCAAGGAGAGGGATGGGTCTCATCCGCAGGCATCACTAGTGTCCCCCACCACCATCCACCCCTGTAGCGCCATCCCCACTGATGTCCCACACCTTCGACACATCTTCCTCCATGAGCAGGTGGGCTGGCACAGACCTGCACATCCATCACTTTGCTGCAGACCCTTATGTCTGAGGAACTCAGAAACCCTTCGTCTGGGATCTTCCTCTAATTAAGGCATTGTCCAGTTGAGGGATGGGAATGTGACTGACCTATGCTGTACAGTTTAGTAAGGCAAGAGGAAGAAACAGTCTCCATATTAGCGAGATTCTGTTCTACTGTGAAGAGAAAAATGAAAATACCCTCTGAAGGCCCTTCTTTGGTCAGAATCCTGTGATTCCAAAAAATAATTAGCCACTGCAAGTTCCTAAGTTTCTCCTTTTTTTTTTTTTTTTTTTAACAAAATT
>VZSZ01008919.1:838063-848402 GCA_013398815.1 Ibidorhyncha struthersii
TTTCCCCCCCCCCCTTAATTAAATGAAAATGGGTTTTTATAATTTAAACATTCCTACACACTGTTGAATGAATGCAAATTTTTCCATGATTATTCATGCAGCACAGTGGCAGGCTGAAACCGGCAGTGTTAATTCCCCAGTGACTCCTCCTGATCGTATAGGGTGCGTACGGAGAGATACAGTAGCTCCTGGAGACCCACTACGGAGGGCCTTATTGTGCCAAGTCGTGTATAAAGTAATTAGAAATGGCAGTGCGTGCTCCAGAGTTTCCACTCTAAAGCAGAGGCTTAATGTGATGGAGAGGCTGGGAGAGACAAGGGGATGTCCTCCTTCCCCCATCGCACAACCCCGCCCACTGTGCACCTGGTGACATTCGACAAAGCAAAGCCTGGACGGTTGTGCAGCTCCTTTCCTGGGTCCCCACTGTGGCTATGTCCATCCCTGCTTAGCAGCAGGACGAGGCAAGGCAGAGGCAGGAGGAAGGTGGAAGAGATGGATAAAGAGGTAAGACGTGCCATTTTGAAGGTGGCAGCTCTGCTCTATGCAGCTGAGAGAGCCCGGGGAGAATCCCATCACTGGGGTGGCTGGGGCACAAGGGCTGGTCACACTGTGGGGCACAGCTGCCTGGAAGGTCATTCATGAGCATAGTGCACCTCGCACCATTGATATTGAGTGGGTTTTGGAGAAGAGGTGAGGCTGGGAGGACAGTGTGCGTCCTGGCACTACTGGTTTCCTCTGCTGGAGACCTGCATGATGAGCCACCACTGACTACACCAACACTGGTCACCTGAGCAGCATGGGGTGTTGAATGTCCTCACATGCAGATAACTCGATTTTCCCCAGTGCCATGCAAAGAGATATGAGCTCCCTTTATAGGCAGTGGGAGACAAGGGCCAGTACAGGTGGGTCTCCCTTCACACCTGCAAGGCTGGCTCTCTCCCAGGTGCCCTAAGGAGCCTTGGCTCCCTGTGGTCCTTCCTTTAGCATGTCCCACCACCTGCAGGACTCCCCACAACGCCATATCCGCCCCGGGGGTGCGACCACAGCCCTGGCAGGCATGGCCACCTCTCAGGTAGCCCTGTGGTGTCACCCAGCTGGCAGCAGGCTCTGCTCTGCTCCAGCACACCAACCGCACTGCCCCAGCTTTTCATATCCCAGTGTTCCAAATTCTGCCCCCAGCAGAGGCACCCAGCTTTGCCTTCGCTTATGGCTTTGGAGCATCCATCTGAGGCAGAAGAGCACACACACAAAGAGGTCATGTATGTTGTGGGTGAAAGGACTCCATCACTATGGGCAACAAGGCTCCCAAACACAGCTCCACCTCCTTTCCTGAAGAGAAGGATGTGATTCACTAAGAGAACAATCCTGGTGAGATTACCCAGACACCATTTCCCCTTTTACTAACCAAAATCAATGTTTTGTGTGACCGCCTGGTCCAAGCTACCTGAAGGACATTGTACCTGTCATTTCTTTAATTTTCTGTGAAAGATACTGTTGCCTGCCCCATGCACAAAGGCAGGCTCATGCAGCCAGGAGAAAGAGCTCTCTACAGCTGTCCTGCGAGCACAGAAATCTCCAACAAAGTGATCAGGATAAGAAACACAAGATGTCCAGAAAAAATGTATAACTGCCTTCCTCAAAGGCAGCTTCCCCATGAACGATGGTGGGAAGTGGGGAAAATATGTGAAGAACAGCAGAAATGGAGGCATGTACAAGCGACCCATCTTCTTGGTGACTTCCGTCAAAGGAGGGGTTGGGGGACTTCCTGAGAGCAGGAGACCATATCTGCAATATCATGCTTAATCATCCCAGTCGGAGGTAATTTGTTCAGTCTACCTTGAATATCTGTATGGTTTCCACCTTCACAATTACCACAGCAATCAGTTCCATCATTTTATAGGTACTCTGTGAAAAAGTACTGTCTTTTGTTTGTGCCAAACCTGCTGATGGCTGGAGTCCCTCTGTGTGAGAAATAGTGAAGAATCTCTACTTCTTTCACCTTGTCTATGGCATCCCAAATTTGATGGACCCCAATGGGATATGTAGGTCTCTATAGACCCTAGGCTGCCTCTGTCCCAAGGTGGAGACTCCTGGTCCACTTTGCTTATTTTAGTCAGGAAACCATTTCATACTCATGATTGTCCTTCTCTGAACGTTTTCTAGCTCTGAGATGGGGGGAACAGGACTGCATCCTGCATTCATAGTTACACTGCTCATTGCTTAGTAACATAATGACTTTTTCTGCCCTATTCTTGGTTAATTTCCTAGCAATTACCTTAAAAAATCTTCAGGCCCTTTTGCAATAGTACCGCCTTACCTCTTGGCTAACAGTTTCAAACTGCATTGCCTAATATTAAACATCTCAGTCCACAGGAAACTGTGACCTGACTTTTCAGTGCTTCCCATAATTCCCATTGAAGTTGCTTTACCCAAATTTCCCCTGAAGTGCAATCAGATGAAGATACTTACAGTCCTCTAGGGAATTAACCTACATATTTCTAGTGAGCTAACAGCCATCTGTCTCTATCTGAGATATGCACACTCCAGAACATGCCTGACTAAGCCCGGGGTTGCCCATGTCTCCCCTGTGATGGTCCTGAACACTGGGTATCGCCGCACTGGGGATGGAGGACTATTTTACCCCACAGACACCTGTTGGCTTCAGTAAATGTTAGCCAGACTTTAAAAGGAGACCAATCCACTACAAATTAGTAATTAAATTAAATAAATGTATTTATTTATTTATTTATTAGGAAAATGAATGACATCTAAGCAAATGCATCACGAGTTGGAATTAGGCTTAATTGTAGTGTTAGCCTTGGTGATTGACATCTGACTTTTATCCTAGTACACTGCAGAGCATGACCGAGCTTGCTGTGTCCACATCCGTGCCTGTATTTCCTTGTGTGCTCTGCTAGGTGATCAGAAGAGATAAATCCATGTTTTTCTGGGCTTCAGCAGCTGGGCATCTCTGGTTCTTCCCCATCCAACAGCAGGAAAATGCTTTTGCCTTCCTGGGTTGAGGAGGCACTGGAAGGCTCTCAGTGGTCTCTGGTGAAAGATTTCAGTCTCTCAGCACTGGAAATCTTGGACCTTCCCAGTCTGAGGTCAATGTCCTGTCTCTGAGAAGGGCAGTCAGGGACTTCAGAGGAAGAAACATGAAATAGCATCAGACTGCGTGGAAATGGCTAACAGAAAAGGCTCGTATTTATTTGGAGCACAAACATGCCTCGTACTGAGGATCCTCAACCTTTCCAGAACTCACAGAGTTTTTTTTTTTATTTTGTAATCTTTGCTAATAAAACTGGGTATTCCCATTTTCCATAAAAGTATCCAATTTTCTTTTGATTCATACTAAGCTCTTGGCTATATATTAAAGTTCCTAGAATAATGCAGCACAAATGTTGACGTTTGCTTTGGCGTAGAATTTTGTAGCAGGGACCTACCTCACACAAACATTCACAAAAAGCCTACGCAAAATGACGTCTAGCTCTTACACAGCACTTTTCCATGAACCTCAAAACTATTTGCAAAAAGGGTCTACATCATTTCACTTTTCTTTAAAACTGAAATGACTCATTTTTATCAATAAATCAGGGACTTAATGATGCCAGACTTCTGGTCTTACTCCAGGGATCTACCAAACAGTCTACACAGTCTTCCACAAAGTGGATGAAATTAGGGACAGTGTGACGATATGTAGATGTCCTAATATATGTAGATCTCCTGGCTGTCTTTGTACTGTGCAGCCATACAATGCATCTTGCACTGACCCATGTCATGTCACTGTGCAGTACTCTTAAACTGTGTGGGCCCTTGTGGCAAAGACCAAGAGAACATTGGGCTGTGCCAGCAAGAGTGTAGCCCGTAGGTCAAGGGAAGTGATCATTGCCCTTTACCGAGCACTTGTGGGACCACATCTGGACCACAAACTGTGTCTGATTTTGGGCTCCCCCACACTGAAAGGCATGGGCATAGTGGAGTAATCCCAGCAGAGGGCCACCAAGCTGGCCAGGTGGCAAGACCATACGGTGTATGACGGGAAGCTGGAGAGCTGGGCTTGTTAAGCCTGGAAAAGACTCATTTTTTTCCTCTGTTTCCATGATTTTGAGTACTGAAGACCCTAGAAATTGTGCCAGTTCAGAATTAGGTAATAAATCCCTGGATATGCTCTGTTTACCAGTTGGTCAAACATTTGAGAAACGTTTGGGATTGAAAGTCACAACACAGAAGTTAAGATAGCTGTCAAGAGCTTTTGAAGTCAGCTGTAATGTGAGTTTTGCAATTTTCCCAGCTCCTCCCTGTTAAAGATAATAACTTCCATGCTGAACTGAGGGGCACTCAAAATACTTCATTAGGCGAGACGCCTGATGCCATATTTAGCACATCAGTTTAAAGGGAGCTTGAGCCCAATCTGTCTTTTATATAACCCATTGTACTAAATCCTGGAAGGTGGACTAAGGCTACTAGAATCAGCTGATACTAAGTGAAAATGTGAGTAATGCTTGAATGTTTCAGAAAATATATTTTTTTCTCTGTAGTTAGCAATGTATGAGTCACTCAGGCTCCCTAGCTACTGCACTGCATGAATGACTCAAAACTCCACCGAGAACAGAGGCACAAGCAGTTCTCTCTTTGTGCCAGATTTTCTCCTTTTAAATCATCCTTGCTGTATCTAACCCACTTCAAAAAAAGGAGAATCTCTTTCCCTATTACTTCCTTCCGCTGTCCCCATGCAAGCCCAGATAAAACATCGCACACAAGGATGGTCACTGCTCATTGTGATTGAAAAAAGCACAGGATATGATGCATTAAAGTGAACTCAGTTAACCATTTTTAAGAAATGAAAACGTACATAAACTAGTTGCTTTGCTGAGCTCCTCTGAAGTTCTTGGAAGAGCAGGGACACGGCACTTTTAATCATGTTGGACCCAAATGTCCTCTATGGTATTTTCCTGTGCAGCAAAGCTCAGAGTCTGGGGTCTTGGAAATTTTAGTCAATCGTTTGTTTGGGAGCAAGTTTTGAAGTCAGTTCATTGTGGACCTTGAAACACCTCAGTCCCTGGAGACCTGTATGGTTTTACAAACTAGTAATCCCTGCTTAATTTAAATGGGATAAATTGCTGCTGAGAGGATCCATTTTAATTTGTACTAGGTAACTCCATCAGAACAACACACACATCCCCACCTTTAGTGATTGCTGGTCACATGCCTGAACCCAGGTTCCCTCTGGTTCCCTTTGCAGAGCTCTGAGCAGCTTTTCGGAGTCACAGGCAAATCCGTCTTTGGCGTCACATTCCCACTGCCTCATCACTTGATGCATCACATGAGTCATTTTCCAGGGACTGAAAGACGGAAAGGGAGAAATCATGCTGCTCTGTATATTAGTTCTCACTTGAAAAAAATATGCTGCATAATCTGGCTATTGCCTAATCCCATTACTTCACCCCTAGGCTGATCACCAGCCTCTCGTTCTCTGGATCACAGCTCTGTTGCAATGACCACTGTTTTTTTTGGACAGTGATCATTTCCTCTTCTCAAAATCCTTCTGCCATAAGACCAGTCTGACCCTCTGGTCGCATAATGAAAAGAAACGTACACGGTCATTTGTTAGAGCAGATCTCAGTAAGGTGAGCCACTGGTTTCAGTTCTGCTTTTTGTTTCCTATTTAGGAGAAAGTTACCAAGTTCAGAAGAAATTACTGTGATTTGTTTCCCAAAGCTATTCTTCCCATTACACATTTTTAATTCAGCTTTTTCAGAAGTTATTTGAGTTTAATTCTCTTTGATTCTGCTTATCTTCAGTAGAGCAGATACCTCGTGGTCCTTCCCACCAAAAGCTGCTTCATATTTCACCAGTGTCTGAGGAGCTTGTGCTGTCATTGAAAAAGAAATGTTCCAGTCCCCAGGGCTGTAGGTGCAGCCTTCTGGATACAACATCTTTTTACAGACAGAAGCAACAGCTGTCCAGAAGTTATGAACTCTTAATGCTGTTAACACAAAGTCTTTTTGCTAGAATTTCTATTTCAGACTTAACCATTTCACAGCTGCCCCCCTTAACCATCCAGAGTCAACAAAATGGTCCAAGAGTGGGGAATTCTGCTAATTAGGCAGAAGCCTTCACTGCCAGACAGACTTAGTTTCAAACTTCAGCTTGTCTAGAGCCTCTTCTGTTGCCACCACAAAACACAGCATTCTTCCGGGTCAGTCATTCTTTCTTTTACACTGGGGCTTCTGAAAACAGTTTTTGATCACAAGACTCAAATTATGGCCAAAGACTGTCGCCTTTGTCCCCTCTCTTGGGTGACCCAGATTCATTCCATTGGTGTTTAGACACCTAATTCAGGAGTCCAAGTAACGCTATAGTCAACTGAGAAAGCAGATATCCAGAGGAAGCATGTGAGGAGCAGGAGAGCAAGTTGGACTTGTTCAACTTGAAGAAGAGAATGGTTGAAGACGGTATGATGCAGAGAAAACAGAGACAAACTCTTCTCAGAGGTGTACAGCAACCAGACGAGAGGCAACAGACACAAACTGCAAAAACAAAAATTCCAACCAGATTTTAGGAAATGTTTTTTCACCATGAGGATGGTAAAATATTGGAGCAGGTATTGGAGAGGTGGTGGCATCTCCATTTTTGGAGATATTCAAAACTCGGCCAGAAAATCTCTGAACAACATTCTGTAACTGGATGTTCTTTGAGTGGGGGATTGGACAAGAGGACCTCCAGACACCCTTTCCAACCCCAATTTTCCTATGGCTCAACAGTTCTGTGGGTTTGCAGGACATCTCAGATATTGATCAAGAGTCAAAGCCACCCTGTCAAGTTGCCTTTAACTGTGTAGTTTAAGAAATTTGACACTGATAATTTCCACACCACTAATAATGAGTTCTCTCTTCTGACTAGTTTATTGAAGTTTAGTTTTGTTTCAGGTGGGGACTTATTTATTGTATAATAAAAGTACTTTAGCAATAATGCTACCTGAAATCTTTTGGACATCATCTAAAAATACTCATTTCTTTTTTTCTTTCTTTTTAGCTCCACTTAGTGTGTCTCATTTTTTCTTAGCTCATCATTTTACCAGCTGAATTATTTCTGTATATAATCTCTTCCATTCATTAACTTCTTCTTGCCTGTTGGCAGCAAAGATATTTGGCATTGAAAATTAACAGAATATCAGTATATGTGGCCTTTTAACGTGATTAATTAGCGTTTGGAAAGAACTTTGTAATCTGTCAAGGAAAAACTGCAAGGCTGTGAGGGTTAACAGAGAGGTCTTTTCCCTTACTTTTTGCTTGATTTGCTTTATAAACAGTGACGCAAGCAAACACATCAGGACCCAAATTGGAAAGTCACTTCTTACTATGTTGGATTAAAGGAATAGAAGATCAGTGGAAGGATTTTGCTTGCTTTTTGAAAGACATGACAGCTCTGGCTTGCTCTGTACCTTTGCAGGCAGCTTAGTTCTCCATCAGCCTGTATTTTGTCATTTAAATGCTTATCTGAAACCTTTGCCTGGAAATCTTACCAAATTATGGCTTTCTCACTACTGTTGCTTTCAAAGGAAAAACTCACACAACCTTGTTTGGCATGTTATCTTCTATCAGCTCTTATTCAGTTGTGAAAAATGGCTTGGAAAACAACAGGAAACCCAAGGAAATGTGATAACAAACAGCAGCGTGTCAGGGTTTAGGAAAGTGTGATTACAAGCACCATGGAGACCATTGTCAGGTCAGATCTGTCTTTTTTAATTAACTGAAATAGAGGGAAAATAGCATGTTAACAAGATTAACAAATGAAATTACCAAATTGTAGGTGTTAATATCAATATCACTCCCTGTATTATCTCAGAAGATATCAGCCTAAAAAATAATTTTGTTTTCATTTTTAGTATCTATGTTTCTCACTTTTTTTTTTTTTTTTAATCTCACAGAGGTTTGAAAATGTTCTGTGAGAGCCTCCTGAGGACTGGACTGGAATTGGCCTCCTTGTACATTAGCTGAGAGATCAAACTCTTTTGTGGGTAAGAAAAACAGTGCTTTTGTCTTTTCCCCTTTTCCTAATGTACAAAATTAAAGATGTCCATACTGATTTGTCTAGGTCCCTAGAGCAAAATTCTAGGCTATGACATGAAGCTTCTCCCTTTCCTTTTGATGTTTTCAGAATCAGATCCTGGAAAATTGGTTTAGGGCCAGGATTAATAAGTATGTTTTTATCCCATTTTAAAGCTTATTAGGATCTTCCCCTGGAAAGATGGAAAAGAAAAAAACAGGTACACATTTCTGTGCAAAGGAGTGGGGTATTTTTGCAGAATCTTTATCAGTGATTTGGAGGTATCTAAAATCACTGTTGGCAAAAATCGTGACTAAGCCAAGCAGTGACTAACAGGTAAGTAATGAGGAAGACAAAGCTTGCCATAGAGACCAATCTGGATTGATCAGCACATCAGTACCATTAAAACATAGCTTGTAATACAGTGTCGTGAAATAAAAAGATAAGTGTGTGTCATTCATTAAGAAGAGAGATAAACCTCTTTCTATATTGAGAAGTTCTCCAGTCGCTATACGTTTACTGGTAATATTCATGCTTGTAATGAAAAATAAAAGATGCCACTTATAGCACTGTCAAAGACTGCAGTCCTGCCAACATTTATATGAGCCACTGTGGAAACATTGAAAAACACAACAAAGGAGAGACTCCTGCCCCTTTGATGTCTGTGCAGCCTTGGCCACTTCCTTAAGCACATGTTTTGGTGGGACTTTTTAGTCAAGAGCAGCAATTCTATTTCAGTCTCACCCACCCTTCCTATTCCTTTATCCCAGATCAAAACAACTGACAACTCACAACATCCTAGAAAACTTTGGCAATGCCCATACAGATGCTACTAACTGCTCCTTCCACCCATGCAGTCCTGTTCCAAACACTCTCCAGTAAAAATTTACTTTCCCTGTCCTTTTTATAGTGCACCTCACAAGGGCTTATGCAAAGAAAAACTGAACAGCTACGACTATAAATCATACAATTCCCCTAAACCAGAACTCTTTTCTTGTAACTGGTTTCCTAGGAGAAAGGTATGTATCAGGCTGTTCTCAATATCAGACAGTTAAATGCCTTTCCCCATCATGCCACACTCCCAGTTCTCAATGTAAGAGAGGCAAATGACAAACACAAAACCAGCATGCAGAACGCCACGATGAATATAAGGAGTGCATATGCCCTGTCAGCGTTTCAATATTATCCTGAGTTCTTGCAAATACTACAGCAACAGCAATGCCTACCCAATGCCAAAAGATTACAGAAATGTTCTCATAGCTGGAAGATTAATAAAGGCTGCCTCCTTCAAATAGATTCAGGGGATGGCAAAAGCAATACCAAGCCTTTTCCAAGCACTAAATCTCAGTTTAAACAATGAAAAATACATTTTCACACTGTCTTCTACTACACAAATGGGTTTGAAGTAGACATCCCAACCCAGCAAAAAGATCTAGATACATTAATCTGCTGCCTCCCTGGGGCCCAGGTTAAGGACATCACTACGAAATTTCATAGCCTGGTACGGCCCTCAGACTATTACCCATTACTGCTTTTTCATGTGGATGGTGATGAAGCTGCAACGTGTAGTCCAAGGGCAATCACAAGAGACTTTGGGGCCTTAGGATGGTTAGTAAGGGAATCTGGAGCACAGGTTATTTTTTCCTCTCTTCTTCCAGTTGCAGGCAGCAACATTCGAAGAAACAGATGAGTCCAGTCTAATACGTGGCTCTGTGACTGGAGCCACAGCCACAGTTTTGGGGTTTCCAATAATGGGATGCCTACACGGTACCAGGCTTGCTGGTGTCAGATGGGATTCACCTTTCTCGAAGTGGGAAAAGGGTTTTTGCTGACAGGCTAGCAGTGCTCATTGACAGAGCTTTAAACTAGACTTGAAGGGGGAGTGGAATAATATTAGGCTTGCTCATGACAAGCAGTGGGAAGATGCGCCAAGGTTAGAGGGACAGGATGCTAGCGAGGGCCCACAGCCTGTTGCTCTGAGACGCACTGGGTACATTGCAGCACACTTGAAGTCTTACAGAGATGAGCCAGGGGCTCCTGAGGTAACAGGAGCCAACAGGCTGTTTACCAGTGAAATACCTCAACATATTATGGCATGTTCCTCTGAGAAGGTGGCATGGCCGACAGCCCAGCTGAAGTGCTTCTACACCAATGCACGCAGCACAGGCAACAAACAGGATGAGCTGGAAGCCACCATGCTCCTGCAAAGCTACAACCTAGTTGCCATTACTGAAACCTGGTGGGATGAATCCCATGACTGGAGTGTGGCTATTGATGGCTACAGGCT
>VZSZ01008919.1:848450-860521 GCA_013398815.1 Ibidorhyncha struthersii
GGGGGGGGGGGTTGCCGTCTACCTTGAGAAATGTAGTGTGAAGAGCTGTCTCTGAAGAACAGCCATGCACAGGTTGAAAGCCTATGGTAAGAATTAGAGACAAAGGCAACAAAGTGAACCTTGCGGTTGTGTCTACTACAGGCCACCCAGTTAAGGGGAGCCTATTGATGAAGCCTTCTTACTCCAGCTACAGGAGGCATCACGCTCACAGGCTCTTGTCCTGCTGGGGGACTTCAGTCACACTGACATCTGCTGGAAAAGCAGCATGCTGAGCTGTAGGCAATCCAGGAGACTCCTGGAGTGCATCAAGGATAACTTCTTAAGCCTGGTAATAGCCCCACTGGAGGGGACGCGATACTGGACCTGTCAGTCACCAACGAAAGTGAGCTAATTGGTGATATCAAGATTGGAGGCAGCCTGGGCTGCAGTGATCGTGCACTGGTGGAGTTCACAGACTTGAGGGATACGGAGCAGGCAAAGAGTAAAGTCAGGACCCTGAATTTTTGGAAAGCAAACTTCCAGCTGTTCGAAAAATTAGTCAATAGGACCCCTGGGAAACTGCCCTCAAGGACAAAGGAGCAGAACAGAGCTGTCAGATCTTTAAGGACACAGAGCACAAGAGCTCTTGATCCCCAGGTGTAAGAAATCAGGAAAGGAAGGCAAGAGACCAGCATGGCTGAATCAAGACCTGCTGGACAAACTAAAGGACAAGAAGGAAATGCACAGGCAGTGGAAGCAGGGACAGGTATCCTGGGTACAGGATAGGAACGCTGCCCTGTTGTGTGGGGATGGGGTCAAGAAGGCCAAGGCACGGCTGGAGAAATAATAAAATAATAAGGGCTTCTACAGGTATGTCAGCCAGAAAAGGAAGGTCAAAGAAAGCATACCCTGCCCCCTGATGAGCAAGACTGGCAAACTGGTAACAATGGACGAGGAGAAGGCTGAGGTACTCAGCAACTTTATTGCCTCAGTCTTCACTGGCAACTCCTCTTCCCACATCTCTCAAGTGGAGGGACCGAAAGATGGGGACTGGGGGAGCAAAGTCCCTCCCACTGTAAGAGAAGATCAGGTTTGTGACAACCTGAGGAACCTGAACATACATAAAACTAAGGGACCTGACGAGATGCATCCCAGAGTCCTGAGGGAATTGACTGATGTAGTTGCCAAGACACTCTCCATGATATTCAAAAAGTCATGGCAGTCAGGTGAAGTCTCCGGTGACTGGAAAAAGGGAAACATTGCACCTGTTTTTAAAAAGGGTAGAAAGGAGAACCCTGGCAATGACCGACCTGTCAGCCTTACCTTCAACGTCTGGGAAGATCATGGCACAGATCCTCCTAGAAGCTATGGTAAGGTACATGGAGGACAGGGAGGTGATTTGAGACAGCCAACATGGCTTCACCAAGGGCAAGTCCTGCCTGACCAACCTAGTGGCCTTCTATGATGGAGTCACAAGGGAAGAGCTATGGATGTCGCCTACCTGGACTTCTGTAAGGCCTTTTGCACATTCCCCCACAACATCATGCTCTCTAAATTGGAGAGATATGGATTTGATAAGTGGACTGTTCAGTGGCTGAGGAACTGGTTGGATGGCTGCATCCAGAGGGTAGTGTTCAATGGCTCTATGTCCAGATGGATATCAGTGACAAGTGGTGTCCCTCAGGGGTCTGTACTGGGACCAGTACTGTTCAATATCTTCATCAACGACATAGGGAGATCGACTGCACCCTCAGCAAGTTTGTGGATGACACCAAGCTGAGTGGTGCAGTTGACATGCCTGAGGGATGGGATGTCATCCAGAGGGACCTGGACAAACTCAAGTAGCGGGCCCACAGGAACCTCATGAGGTTCAACAAGGCCAAGTGCAGGATCCTGTACCTAGGTCAGAGTAACCCCCAGTATCAATACAGGCTGGGAAATGAAGGAATTGAGATCAATCCCACCAAGAAGGACTAGGGAGTACTGGTGGATGAAAAGCTGGACGTAAGCTGACAATGTGCATTCATGGCCCAGAAGGCCAACCGTATCCTGAGCTGCATCAAAAGAAGCATGGCCAGCAGGTTGAGGGAGGTGATTCTCCCCCCTACTCCACTCTGGGGAGTATCTGTATCTGTATCTGTAGTACTGTACTGTATCTGGAGTACTGCGTCCAGCTCTGGCGTTTCCAGTAGAGGAAAGACATGGACCTCTTGGAGCGGGTACAGAGGAGGGCCACAAAAATGATCAGAGGGAATGGAACACGTCTCTTATGAGGAAAGGCTGAGACAGTTGGGGTTGTTCAGCCTGGAGAAAAGAAGGCTCTGGAGAGACCTTATTGCAGCCTTTCAGTACTTAAAGGAGGCTTATAAGAAAGATGGGGACCAACTTGTTAGCAGGTCCTGATGCAATAGGACAAGGGGTGGTGAAACACTGTAACAGGTTGCCCAGAGAGGTGGTAGATACCCCGTCCCTGGAAACATTCAGGGTCAGGTTGGACGGGGGTCTAAGCAATCTGATCTAGTTGAAGACATCCCTGCTCACTGCAGGGGAGGTCAGACTAGATGACCTTTAAAGGTAACTTCCAACCCAAACTATTCTATGATTCTATGATCTTGCTGGACTGACTGAAACTGAGGTCTCCAGTACAATTTCATCTTTGCTCTCCATGTCATGTAGCAACTTACACAAACACATGATGCCTCATACAAAGCTTCATCTCTGCTACTTCCACACATGGATGAAATTTCTCTTCTTACATTCCTGACAATTTACATTTCATGTCATTTACTGTGCTTCCCATTCTAACTCCAGCTCTGTAGCAGTGGAGGAACAGGAGCCGCTTGGGACGGGAGCTCCCCTTTCATTCTTAGTCTCACAGAAAAGATGAGTTGCAGATGTTTCTCAAAGTGCCTGGGGAGACCACATGCTCCAAGGGTAATTCAGGGCACTGGGTCCCCACAAGAGTTGCTATGCTATATGAAAGTGATATATTACAAGAGATATGAAAGCAGTACATTGAGTGTATGGGGACTTCTCGGCAGTGCGTACAGATGATGTCAATTAATATGACTGCAGTCAGCCCCACAGTGGTGTCCCAGTGCACCCACCTGCCCCTGGAATGAAGGAGCAGAGCCAACACACAAGGTGACCAGGAGAGACAAGTCCCTCATCCCAGAAAAGGAGCTGTTTGAAATGCACTTTCCTCCGCGCCCTTCACTGATGATCTTCCTCTTCTGTGGCTGCACAAAGCTTAGCCTGGGATTCACAGTGAAGCCAGAAGGGCAATGTGCTCAGCTCCACTCTGCAAACCATTGGCTTGATACACTAGGACTTGTGTATGGGCCACATGTTAGGCATTTGAATGAACCAAGCAGACACTCCCAGAAAAGTTTCCAAGCTCAAGCTCACAGTGTCCCAGGGAATGACAGACTAGAAGGACCTCTCAGGGCTCCAGCTACCAAAACAGCAAGAAGCTTTTCATGGGTGGATGACTTTAAGACAACAAATGAAGTCTACCATTCTATTTTTTTTCTAGGTGATTCTTTACTGATATTTAATCTGTCTCCTCACAGACTCACACAGCATCTCTGCTCCAATCTGATTCATTCTGAGTTTGTCAGCAGCATGTTTTCTCTTGGTTTGAACCCATTGTCCTCATCTTCTTGGTTATTGTTGCCCTGGGACTCCGTCACTGGCTTAGCTCTCATCTAGTGCTACAAAGGCACCAAGTCTTGTCATGGTTCTATGGAAAGAAAATGACCAACAGCTGCTTCCTTAGAGGCATTTTTGTTTTATGCAGGCTGGGAAAAATTTCTGAGACAAGCACTCATTTCTGTAGTAATACAGCCAGCCAGTAAGTTAAGTGCTTCTGCCAGTGGCTGAGTCCTTATTTCAGAAAAGAAGGTTTTTAACTTTGAGAATGAAATTCCATGAACAAAGCACTTTTTTGGAAGCCTCATCTAGACAAAGTCTTCTCAGAGTAAAGCTTCATTTTTTTTTTTTTAATAAATAGGACCAAATTGCTCTCAGTTCCATAATTTCCAGCTGCCGCTAAAATCAATGGGAATTATGCATAACTACCTGAGGAAAAATGTGACTGGTAGTTCTTAGAAATGAGAGAGGAATGGAATAAAAATGGATTTTGGATTAAAAATATCAGAGGGATCAGCTGACTATGTGCTATAGAAAGGAAAAGAGCTGACTTAGAAAGCCTTAGGAATCAGGGTTATCACAGGAATTCTGCCAAGGCATTTATCTACAGTGGTAGATACTGTTATTTTGACTTGCAAACTGTTAGAGAAATATAAACTGCTTTATTCCCTTGTCCCAGTTAGATTAGTCAAGTACTTAAGCACTTTATCTTTTAATTAATTGTATCAGCTAAGTGTGTATTTAAAAACTGAATTTCTGCACAGAAATCCCAAGCACATTCATCACTTCTTGTACACCCCTCTTCTCCACAGTCTGCCAAGCACTGAGTCATAGCTCCATTTTATTCTATTCTTTCCATTGCTGCACAGCAATTACACAGTCTATGAGAAAATTGTATTTGTTGTTTAATCATCAGGGGGACCAGCCATTCATAGGAGAAGGAGACAGCAGCCTGTGCAGAAAGAGGACGACTTAAGGGAGGGTTGCAGAACGTGATCTGCTTAAAAGCCAACTAAACTTAGTAAAGGGAAGATGTAGAAGCCATGGTGGAAGGTCATCTCTTCTGGCAGACTATTTTAAAAAGAAAATTGTAAAGGAGGAATACAGCTGCTGGTTTCGTGTTCATTGTGCCAACCTGGAAACTTTTTCTCTTCCAGAACTTTGCTAATCTAGAAGAAACAGAAACTGCATGTGACCGTTCTTGTGGGTTTGGACTGTAAAACAAAACTCAAAGCAAGGCTTTCCTAGCCACGTATCGTCTTATTTGCCCATTGGGGATGGAGCAATACTAGTGGCTAAACACAGGGATGATTCCAGTCAAATGACTTCTCAACCTCATCCACGCCAGTGCGGGTTTGTAGCAGCTATACCTCCCCCAGCAGCTTCTCCAGAAACGTAACCCTGAACTTATCCCTAATTAGCACTGCAGGGCAATGCCTCCCTCCTGAGCACTTGAACAGAAACAGAAAGGGACATAGAAAAGTTTGGCCACACAATGTTCATTTCAAAAAACATTAAATATATAAAATCTGTTTTCAAAAGCTCCAAGGTTGGACAAATGAAATCACGATCTTCTGTTTCAGAAGTGCAGACTGCCTTGATGTAAACATAGGGTTTCAGGTTGTGTTTCACAGATCTAAACATTAATTCATCCTGAAACTGTTGCTGACTAGACAAATGAAATGCCCTCAGATAATGGCCCAAAGCAACATGCCTGAATCATTCTGCAGGGCTGTGTGGGCAAGTAGCATGTCTTGAAGGGTTGTTTGGGCTCAGGGTGTACTTGGTCCATTACAAAGCACTGTGGAAGGACTGTATATGACAAACAAATAAACTCTTTATCTGGTAGTTTCTGTGGAGTCACATCTCCACTGCTCTCTTCAAGCCAGCACTTGCACTGGGGACTGAGCTTGCCAGACTTAACTGGACGCCCTCCCAGATGGTGCGGCGATCACCCCTTTCCTATGCCGGGGGTGCCTGCTGCATCCCAGCAGCGTGGCGCACTGGCTCACCCTTACTCCCTGCAAGCTAGCTCGGCACTGAGGGTATGATGGAGAACAGGCTTTCAGTGCATGCTGGACGGACACCCTGCCCAGGTCAAACCCGTGTGCCTGCGAAATCTACCACAGATCAATAGTTTCTTCAGCTGCTGGGATCATGCAAGTTTAAGGTATTAGAGGTCGCACTGCTACAGCTGGTTTCGGAAAGCACCATTAGGACTGGGGTCAAGTCATACCAAAAAGGAGGCGCCAGGTGACAGACTAAAGCTCTGGCACCCAAGGGCTTGCAGTTACAACTTTAAGCCAAGCTACTGACTCACACTGGATGTGTGAACATGAGCAATGCAGTTGGCTTCTTGGTACCTAAATCAGCTAAGCTGGAAGACTGAGTCATGGATGGACCTCCCAGAATCCAGATACGACGTCTGAAGTGACCTTTCTAGAATAAATAAGTACGTTTGCCTGTTGCCTTTAAACTCAGCACATAAGTGTTAGACTGTGCTACAGAGCTATGATGAAGACGACGGGGGAGAGGATGACATAACCTCCCCCTTCCTCAGCACACTGGGGAGCTTCTTGTAGAAATGAATGGGGCCTTTTCTCTCTTATGCTGTGGGAATGCTACTTTCCAAGGCGTTTGCGCTCAGCTTGCCTAAATATACACAGCTCCACAACACAGAGCACATGAGTGTGTCCAGGACATCAGAAAGAGAAAAAACACATAGAAACATGCAAGAACGGAGGCTGAAGTGGCCTCTGGAAGTCACCCAGGCTGACCTCTTCTCTCCTCACCCCTCAGGGCTATATTCAAAGTTAAATCAGCTGGCTCAGGGCCTCATCTAGTCAAGTTTTGAATATCCCCAAAGACAAAGGCTTTGTGGGCTTTTTGAACAACCTGCCTTAGTGTTTGACCACCCTCACTGAAAAGTTTTTCCTTATGTCTAATCAGAATTTCCATTGTTGCAACTTGGTTTTCATCTTTCTCTGTGTACCTAGAGAACCGTCTGGCTCCATGTTCTGTGTAATTCCCTTTTAGGTTGGGAAAACAGTCCTTAGCTGTGCCTTCTCCAGTCTAATCCCAGACCCCTGGCTATCTTAGTGGCCATCAGCTGAACTGGCTCCAACTTTTCAATACCTTGCTTGCACTGGGGTCCCTAAACTGGACACAGTAACCGATATGCAATCTCACCAGTGCCAAGTAGAGGGGACTAGTCTCTTCCCTTGGTCTATTGCCTATGCTCTTCTCTTGCTATGTAGTCCAGCATGCATCCACCTCTGCAAGGGCATGCTGCTGACATATTCAACTTAGGGTCCACTAGGACCCCAGGTCTTCTTCTGAAGAGCTGCTATGTAGCCAGTCAGCCCTCAGCTTGAAGAGTCATATGGGTTTTTCTGTCTCAGATGCAAAAACGTCAGGAGTAAATCCATGTTAACCAATATACCTATTGCATGGTTCAGAGGTGGTCCATAGTCAGAGAAAACTTTTGGTAGACAAGAGAAGCAGTTGTCCAGGACAGCAGACTGCAGGGAGTAGCAAAGGGTCTTGATCCTACTGCACATTTTGCTTTTACTGGAAAAGCTTTGGAAACCCAGGCTCACTGCTGCTGAAGTTTGAGACATATAGGTATGTGTGGATGTATGGTTATTGCTAGGCAAGTTGGGACTCCTATAAAGCTATCACTATTACCTCATCTCCTATGTACCTGGTAGCAGCAGGAAAAGCAAGTCCAGCTCTCCAGGGCTCTGCTGCTGGGACTCCATCCGAGCTCGGCTCTTCCCCCAAACAGAGGGACTCATTCTCCCCCGGGCTTACACAAACCTGGGCAAGTTCTGTCTATGTTTTTCAGCTACTGAGATTCTTCCCATGTAAAAAGCTATTCAGCAAACTACAGTGAATTAAATTATTATCGCCCAACGGTACAATAACAGTGTATAGATACAGTGAGAAAATATATTGCAGATTTAAAGTTAGTTCTTCTAAACCTGCATTAAACAACCATCTCAGCAATGCTGAACACTGTAAGCCCACTAACCTTGAAAAGTGCTGCATATGCTCAGCTCTCTAGATAAGCTGTGATATTCACAGAACTATGCTATACAAAGCAAGGTATGTCATCATGAATTGCATGTAGAGGGTAGGCACACTCAAAGCTGCTCCTCTATGCCATTACTAGGCAAGGCACAGGGGCATTGGAATACAAGGCTCTGTTTGGTGAGCGGAGAGATATTTGACCTGTGATCACAAGAAAGGGGACAACAGGTCAGCTGGATTTCCTGGTTTACTTGTCTGGCTGGCTCCTCACTCTAGGCAGGCTCCTGAGAACAGCCCTGGGACTACCTGTGGTTGAAGCAGCTCCTGGAAAATGGGAGGAAAAACCTGGGTATAACTGCTCCCCTGGAAGCTAAAATCCCTGTTTTACCTTTCCTCAAATGAAACAGCAAGTGTGTTAGAAGTGGAAGAAATCTCTGCTTACTGCCTTGACCTATTACAAACTTCTGTCTATGTGCCCTGTAGTGATTCAGCTGTAGAAGTGCAGAGGTTTGACACCAAGCCTGTGGGCGTCCTAAGTGGATACAGATCTCAGGATACAGCCTCTGCTGAGGGATATGCAGGGAACAAGCGGGCATTCAAAGACGCAAGGCTACCACGCACTTCTCTGAGAATTACAGCCAGCTTTCAGCATCCTGGTGACCTTTAAGACAAAGAGGGGAGTTGTAGTTGGCTCATCTGAAGCAACACGGGAATTAATTTCTGTCGCAAAAGCCAGTGAGCACGTTCTGCCAGCACCCGGTCAGAGATGACTTAAGGAGAGGACTCTGTGCTGCCCACGGAGCATGAGATAACGTGAAGACACTTCCTTTCCCTGACAGGCATCGTGAAGGTGTCCCTTTGCCTCCTCCAATTCTTTTCCCTGGAGTGTCTTGTGTAAATCAATGTTGTGCTCCTGCCACATCCTTTAAGTGTCACAGTGATGACACCCAAGTTAGATTATGAGTGCCTGGGGCAAATTCACATGAGCCCTGTTCCTAATGTGAAGTCAATTAAAATCAAGTAACACAAGGAACACATCTGGTCCTAGATGCTCATGATGATAAAGAAACCCCATTATGCTACTCATGCAATATATTTACTAAATAGTGATTCTTGAGATTACCATGTCAGGAAATAGCCTGAACCACAAAATTGAGACATTTGTTTTAAGGCGGACTTCAAGCCTTTAGGGTCTGTAGATAAATAGACTCCATTTTCTGTTCAGCCTATTAAAAAGCAAGATCTTAAATGCAGCATTAAGCCATACAGTCAGTTCTGCACTTTGAACATCTCCTCCCTAGCATCTCTACCAGAAACCATTACAAAGAAGGCACCTGTGGTTCTGGTTTGGAGGAACGACAAAATTAGGAGTGTGTGGAAGGTTTAAAGCTGGCATCCATCAATTTAGTAACACAGAGCAACACATCAACATCTTAGTGATCTGAAGCAGCTAGCTCAGCCTGATTCTTGTGAATTTAACTTAATTTGCTTACTTTGAGCATTTTTTCTTTTTTGTAACATCTATGAATCACAATTCCATCCAGAATGAATACTGACTGAATGCTTCCCTGGCTCAGAGATAACAGAGCCCCTTGCTTAGTCAGGAAAATGATTTAAGAAAATCAGTAGCTTTGCTTTGGTTACAAAACATATTTTAAAAATAATAGGGTAAAAGCTAAACAGTTGGGGTGCCAGCAGAGGGATGTTTCAGTCCACTGCCCTTTCGTACCAAAAGCTCCCCTGACAGCAATTAGATAAACATGTTTCTCAGCAACATCAAATCTTAGACAAAGTCCTATAGTCATGATTTCATCACTAAAATATTATGACCAAACACATTAGGGACTTCCCTTGGCTCAACGCACCCTAGCCATAAGCACCCCGACACAGGGCTGTAGCTAGGACTGACCTAGATCTTAAGGCCAGATGATCTTGACAGAAAGATGCCATTAACATCCAAAATACTCACAGTCATCAACAAAGTTGAATGTGGGCATTGATAATTTTTTAGGCTGAGGCACAGTTCAGTCCTGCCCACAGACATTGACCTTGAGCAGCACACGCAGTTATTCTGGGTTTCCCAGGGCAGGGACTCCCATGGTTTGTTCTCTGGGGTGTCATGGCATGGTGGTGACAATGCAGTGGAACTTCCTATCCTCCTCATCCTCCTCACTTCATTTGATTTCAACTGCCAATATACTGCAATAACATATCTGCAACACACCTTCCTTTCTCCCTTCTGTAGTAGGACCCTGCTCCATTTATTTTTGTCTACACTGCTAGCAACAGTGAAGTCTGGGGCGTTGTCTCTGGCTCCTGCGCTCTCTTTGGAATTAAATGGTGATAGAAGTTGTTCTACTTCCTCAGTATATATTGATTACACTGTGTATATTGTTCACGAGCGTTTTTTTTCCATTCTCTGTGAGTTTAAACTGTGAGTCAAAATCACCTTATACCGTATGAAGGCTGGAGGAAAATACTGGGAATAGAGAGAGGAGGTGACACAGCTTAGAGTATGTGTATGTGCGAGTACCAGAGTACTTAAACTAGCAGAAAATTGGTGTGTCAGAGGAGAGGAGACCCCGCATGTAATCCCAGCAACTCCAGACACTCCTGATACATGGCATTGCCTTTCCTTGCTGTGTAGAAAACCCAGGAAACCCTAACTCCCTTCTCTCCTTACTCACATACAAAGTCACACATGCTCAGCCGCACGATCACACCTTTGGTACGGATACAGAATAAAAGTAGACAAACGGTCCAGGGTAATCTACCCCAGGGCTGAAATACCTTTAAGAAAGAGGTCCATGAGAGCTACTGAGTAATACTTCTCAGCATCGAAGCACTGTGAGAGTTAAGGTGGTGAGTTAAGCCTGGATGAAGCTCTGGAAACTACTTGCTGTGGACAGAGCCTCTGTGAAGCACCTGAAGAAGCATCCACGACAGTAGAACAAATCATGGAGCGTTCAATAAAGATCTCAGCTGTCCCATAGGTTAAAGCAAAATCTACCCATTTTAAGTTGATTATTTTTCTAAGCAAAGACAAACTCCAAACTCACACAGCAAAATAAATCCTTCTGTATCCTGAGTTCTCTGGCACACAGCTGGTACAGAAGCGGAGAAAGGTCTGTGTTTCCCATGGCTCCACACCTCTGATGGAAGAATGCAAACAGCCTGCATGAGCAGCCTCCTCGAGCTTGAGCGGGGCTGAAGGAGGACACAGACTCATGCCTGTGCAATCCCTGGCCTTGCGCTGCTCAGCGTAACCCATTGCGAAGCAGCTCTTTTTTCTCATCATTTTGCCTGAATGCAATGCACACCAGGCACTGAATTACCACCATTTTCTGAACTACACAGGTGATCTGGTGTTAATACTGGCAGCACAAGTTCCCTTGGCTTGCCCTGGCAGGCTACCTGCAGCCTTTGATTGGAAGTCTCATTCCCGAAGACACGTCCACCCCTACTGTAATTCACTTCATTGAGGTCAACTGTGGCATTACCTTTCACTGTGAGGTCGCAAGCATTTCAACTGAATCACCTACACTCTTTTAACATAAGTCACTGAGCAATCGTGGTTTGGTAAAATGTTCAGTCACAACAGATGTAGGCAGAGTTTGGATTAGTCACATAGGATGAAAAGGCTTCGTCAGCCACTCACCCTCAGAAATGACATTTGCCTACAAAATAAATTTAATTTAAAAAGCAATTGATTTCTTATATATGAAGGAAAGCCTCCTTCTAACTGAACTTTTGTTCACTGTGAGCATTAGTGAAGCCTTCACTGAAAAACAGCCTGCTTCATGCCCCAGGGCAGCAAGCATCTGTCTTTGAGAAGGTTTCTGATACCCCGTGGTCATCTGCTTGCAAGGGTGTGCATGGGAGAGGCGAAAAAGAAGGAAATGCTTGGTTCACTGACAGTAACCGTGAAAGAGCTGCCATCTGAGGGAAGTGACAGCTGAGCTAGTGGAGGTCAGTCCCAAGGAGTGGTTATATCTCCAGGATTTTATTATAGAATCATAGAATGGTTACAGTTGGAAGTGACCTTTAAGATCATCTAGTTCCAACCCCCCCTGCCATGGGCAGGGACACCTTCCATTAGACTAGGTTACTCAAAGCCCCATCCAACCTGGCCTTCAACATTTCCAGGGATGGTGCCTCCACAGCTTCTCTGGGCAACCTTTTCCAGTGTCTCACTACCCTCAGAGTAAAGAATTTCTTCCTAATATCTAACCCAAATCTACCTTCTTTCAGTTTAAAACTGTTACCGCTCGTCCTATCACTACACTCCCAGATAAAGGGTCCCTCCCCACCTTTCTTGTACCTTTAGGTACTGAAAGGCTGCTATAAGGTCTCCCCAGAGCCTTCTCTTCTCCAGGCTGAACAACACCAACTCTCTCAGCCTGTCATCA
>VZSZ01008920.1:5713-18491 GCA_013398815.1 Ibidorhyncha struthersii
ACTTGAGTCTACTTGAGTGTCCTCTAGTTCTGCTGAAACAACAGATACTAGTTAGGCAGTTAAGTGTCACCAGTGCCAAAGGAAAACTCCTGGTCTGGAAACCCCCTAAAGCCTGGTAGTGTCAGTGCCCTTTTCCTCCTTATTTTTTTCTGTATAGGAAGCTTTGGACAATTCTCAGAAGAATCTAGACAATGATGTAAAATTCCTCAAGTCTTAAATGCATCTGTGTATTCTGCTTTTGGGGTGCTTTATTGCAAAGATAACTTCTTATAGGGAGGGAGCCATCTTTGTTGCTGTATGAAAATCCACCCCCTCAAAGTGGAAACAAACTAGATAGTGCTGCAAGCATGCAAACCAATTGGTCAGAGATAACACTATTTCTATCGTGTTTCAGTGGTTTGAAATGCTTGTAGTGATACACAAGTTTCAGAATATTTTGTGGTTGGTCAATGTTTCTTAATGATTTCCCATCCTTGCTCTTTCCTGCCCTCCTGGGTGGTCTGTTTGGGGTTGCCTCCTCCCCCCCGCAAATCATCCCAGTCTTTACTGTAGCAATATTGTACTTACAGGGGTGACCTCTGTTGATCAGAAATGGGCTTGCTGGCTTTTTCTCAAGCCATGCTTGCGACCTTCAGTTTGCTTTATTTTAAACTGGGTAGACCTTTGAGGCTGGCTCAGACTGTAGAACTGGGCATTGCCCTTGTACATATTTGATGAGATTACACAATAACAGTCTGTTCCTGGGAGGGGGGGGGGCACAGGCTCTGGTTTATCTGCATTAGGCACTTGAAGGATAAAAAATAACTTTAATCATTCCTTCAGAGCTTCAAATTTTTCTTCCTGCTATTGACTTTTCAGTCATGTGGGATCTTTTGTGCTGCTGGTGAGTGTAGGAGGCAGTTAACGTTACCACTCGTCTCTCTTCAGTAGACTGCCATGTTAATTTGGGTTTCTTTGGGTATTACATTTTCAGTATTCATAATCACATGTAATCAAACTCATGACTTAATTGTGGGTTTGCTGATACCCAGCTTGTAAGTACTGGGTAGCAGTCCCTCAGTAACAATTGGGTGTTGCGTGATGGACATTTCTAAGGAAGCAGAGGCTACTTTGCAGTGTTGGCTTGAGGGTGGTGCTCACCCTCTTCACCAAACATCTTTCCTCCAGCTTTCTCCCTTGTACAGTCACATCAGCCAGGGAGAATTGCTAGTGCTCTCCTCGAGTGCTTTGTGGGACTGCAGTAAAGAAGTGAGTCTATTTGTTTGGTTCCCTCATCAGTGCTGCTGGTGTTAGTCCAACTTGAGTAAATTACCAAAGAATAGTTAATAGCAGGTGTTTGTTCCTAGTCTAAGTTAATTTTCCACGTAGATCCATTTTTAAGATTCATTGCAAGAGTGCCCAGTGATCTTACTGGACTTAGCCTGTCCACAAAGGTTACATTCACATTGTGGGGGACTCCTGTGTCCCCCTTAATGAGGGGGACTCCTGAGCTTCATTATGGGGATATATTTGCTGCCTCCATTTCAAGTGTTTGGCAGTTTTTTGTATGTTAAGGAATAAGATACTTCTGTATCAGTTAGTCTTCTCCAAAATTTCATCCTCTTCCTTCACCGAAGCACTTGCTTTGTATATAGCTTGCAGCTGCAGTTAAGAGATTAAAGTTATGATCCAGCTATGTGGAGTGGTGGTTTAATGTATTAATTTCTGCCCCTCAGCTGAGAGGCAGTTACTGACCTTGTGAACTAATGTCCCTCACCTGGTGCAGATGTGAAATGAAGCAGGCTTGCCTGCACCCTTTGTGGAGGTCACCTGTTTTGTTTGTTTGTAAGAAACCAAGAACAGATGGGCTGTCAGTTGCTGCATCTTGGCAAAGCAGCAGCATCATTCAGCAGCCAGGTGGGAGCTCTGAGATCTGTTTGTGGTGGTCTGATACCCTTATTTTCCATAAACCCACTTTTCCAAGGTGTTTGAGAGGTTCTTAATTAGCTTCTGTCACAGTTGCTGCTATGACTAAATTACTGCACTTGGGTACAACTCGTTCCTAGGAACACTGTTGCAGAGCTGCGTGTGATGCAGGTAGAGCTGATCCTCTGGCCAGCCCACGCTGAGCCCTGTACTCCTATGCTAGCCAGGCACACACTCTCTAGCTTAATGCCAAGTGAAAATCCCTGTGTGCGCTACTGGCCACCCCACAGCCAGAGCCCATGGTGTGACCTCAACTTAAAATGCATTTCTGAGTGAGTGTTGCAGTGCCTTCAGTAACTTATTTGAAAGTCTCTGAAGCATAGATAGAAGGAATTTGTCCATCTTGCAGACAAGGGAGAGTGGAAAGGAGAATACAGCTACATAATGTCTGAAGGAATCTCCTGCATGCGCTCTCCCTTGCCTCTGCAAGCAGGCACTTTGTGTGGTGAGGATGGGCCAGGGCGCACAAGAGAAAAGGTGAAAGCCCAGCAGTGTTTGGTGTTGCTCTCAGGACTCCTGAGGAATTTAAAAACATAGAGGGGATATTTGTTCATTGCTCAGGAGGTACTTGTGAAAGGGCTTAATCAGAAACACTTTCCGAGAGATCAAGTAGATACCCCTGTCATTCTTGTTTCTCCATGTTAATTTTCAAGGACTCAAATTAGGAACTATCTTTTTAGCTTGTGATGCTGGGTTTCTTTATCAAAACCATATGGTACTTGGCTAATGAAAAGAATGGTCTTGACAGAAAGGAATCTTCCCAATTAAAAATTAAGTGCCATTTTCTAGTATGCTGCTGGGAGCAGTGTGGACTAAGAAACACATCTAAAATAGGGTGCCAGGATTGGCAGAATTGGGAAAATGTGGGCTGCCTGACCATTTCTGTACCCAAAATATCACCAAATAACCCTTGACTGTATACAGATTCTGGTCATTAGACTGAAACTGAGAGTGTGTGTAAAAACCCTTGCAACATAGCACGATGTCTCTATAGTCCTAGATGTTTATTCTTTGACCTCAGAACAAAAATCTACAAGTCACTACGTTGTTTTCCTAGGAACTGCTTTTCTAGATTCCCATATTAAAAGGGAACATTCAGGTGCTGAATCTTTAAATCTCATTAAACTTGTACTTTTTATTTGCCCGTTCACCTGATCTCCTTTCCTTTTCAAGGCCTCCCACAGTCTCAGGGTATATAAATCACTATGACTCATCCAAATAATACCGAAATGGACCAACCAGAGGTTAATGTGCCTTCCTCTTCTGGTACCTTGATCTTTGTAAAGTTATCTCACAAACTTGTCACTGTCTTAGGGCTGGATACATGCATTGTCTTTTTCTAAGATGTGTTGAAGTTGCAACAGGTTTGTACTGTTACTCGTGACTTGTTCCATTTGTTTAAGGATGTGGTGTAGACACAAATCAATGCACTGGTTTGTCTTGGGATCAGTCTTACCTGTGACATCTGTCAGTGCTTGCTTGTATGTTAATGTGTACACAAATGCTGGATCTTCCCCATTGCCTATGATGTACTTGTATATGATGCACAAAATACACAAGGTGTTTTAAAATGTGCGGTGATCACAACTTGTTGCCTGAGGGTAGGATGTCCTACAGTGAACTGGTGTTAATGTTCTTTTTCCAAATATATTTAATAAGATCCAAAGCCTTGGGGGGGTGTGGGGGGTGGGAGGACTTGCTGGTATTTGCTGGCTTTTGTTCTGAATCCAGGGTCTGATGTTCATTAACATCTCTTGCAATTCCACCCATTTAACAGAGCCTTTCTCAGCTTGTTCTTTCTGTCATGAGCTATGTCAGAAACAGCACTGGATCCTGAACTATCACAGAAGCTGTCAAGTGAAGTAGTAACAGCTCTCTTCAAATGTTACAGTGCACATTTTTAACTGTAAGGTAAAACTGTTCAAAATTACTGATGCAGCTTGCAAATGGAACAGTGCGAAATTGCAGATAGTATGCAAAACCAGCCTGTGTGTCTGCACTTCGGGCTCAGTGTTCAAAGTTTCTCCTTTTTTAAAAGTGATTTTTTTTTTTTCTTGCAATACAAAGACATTACTCATTTGGCTTTGTTTCCTGAATTGGCAAAGGATATCTTTGTTCTTAAACTCAAACTGACATCTGGAATTTGCGTTGAGTTTCTGTCTCTTCTGCAGATAGCAGAGGGCGGTGTGATTGATACAAGATGTCCTTTAGCTGTAAGGTTAATTTGATCATAAGAGCATGGAAACAGGAACACTTCTTCACCGGCTGTGGCTTTCAGTGGGCATGCATATCCAAAATTAACTGAAGTGCAGTACTGCATTCTGTTGATCCACAAGGCTACCTTTGTTTCTAGAGTCAGCATGATTAGTCATCAATGTACTGACATTAATACATGGTCAAGGAGTTCTAATGTACATGTATTTCCTGTGTTAACTGTATCTGCTCTCTCTGTACCCCAGTGCAGACTTAATCTATAGTTCTCTTTTTAGCTCTCGCCAACTTCAGAGTTTCTTCAAGTTCAGTAAGGCCCTGTTTTTATCGCAGTCACTTTTCAGAGTAAAAAGTAAAACAGATTGGTTTAACTTTGTTTTGTAATCTTTAGCACCTTCCTCTTCTTGCATTTCTTCCTAGTTCACCTTTAACAATCAGTTCAAAGCTGCTTCCCTAGTCTGAAAAATACCGAGTCATAATGAAAAGAAAACCTGTAGCCCACTGTAGGAAGATCACTCTGTGCTTTTACTTCAACTTCAGTGGCTGGCTGGCTGCCTCAGAAGTGGAGACTCCACTGCTGCATAGTCTACAGAAGCTGAAATTCTCTTGCACCCATACTGTACAGTGGATGTGAGCAGATCAGAAAGTGGAGGTGCCCTGCGTCTGCTCCCAATATGTTTGTTAAACTGATCAGTGGTGGTTTAGTCAACCAGAGGACTGGCATCTTTGGCTGCTTCTCAATGTTACAACCGAAGATTTCACTGGGGGCAAAACCAGGAGGGTGCATCACTGACTTTCTACTGACTCGATCCCATTTAAAGGCTTTCTCTACAGTTTTTTTTTTGTCCCTTGCGTATTTGGTAGATTATGAATAAACTGTGCTATAGTAGAGGTATGAGCTAAACTCCTAACCCTGTGCTCAAAAGGCACAAATTGTTATAATGAGCTTTGGCCAGCTGTAACTCCAAAGGCTGGCTATGCTCAGAGATGAGCTGGCAAGGGAGTGTTTGATCAGTGGAAGCCTTGAGGTTGTGCTCCATCATGCCATATGCTTATGTGACTGCAGATTAGTTGCTCCCAGAGCTTGTGAAACTGCAGGTCAACCCTCTTCAGAGGAAATATGAAGATGGCATGGGGAAGAACCAGTTTCCTCAGCGGTCACTCACTCTCCCCCTCATCACTCAAGGTTACCAATGCACTTGTCCCTGTTTTTGTGACTGACAATGAGTTGTGTGCTTTACGGCTGCCACCAGCCACCTCCAGCTGCTTCCTGATGGGATGATGGAGTGAAAGGGCCTTCTCTCCAGCTCCCTCCACTTGGTTGGTTGTTGAATCAGCGTGAGCTGTACCTGCAGGTGTGTAACAGCCCAGCTGGGATTTACAGCTTCAGTTGGCTGCTCTGGGCTTCTCTCAGTGCAGGTGTGACCATTACAAAAAGGTCTGGATAAATAACTAATAATGGGCTTTGTTGCTCTTGTTCGAAGTGCTGTGTCTCCATTCTCAGACTGGCCTCGCTCCCGTCTTGCCACCTGCTACGCCTCAGGACTCAAGTAAGTTCCCTGTCCGCATGGCTTATTAGTTCAGGTACCAGTTCTGCAAAGCCCAGGGGTGCCTGTTGAAGCCCTACTGCCCTTTACTGGCTTAGCTGATGTGGGGCCTTGCTCACAGTCTGCCTGTTCGTTAGACTCAGCCCTAGATATCCCTGGACTGATATTCCCCCTTTCAGTCTGAAAGGCTTTGCTCCATACTCATACCTGCTCCATGAAGGAGTTGATTCCTGTACTTCTGGCTGTTTCAATTCAACGGCTTTTATTTTTCTTGTTTATTCCGGGGTTCACTGCGTATGTACAAAATCTTTCTGACTTTCTCAACTCTCCTGAATGTGGCACAGAGGCTCACCCTGTGAGACATCAGAATTATTTGTCTACTTCCAAGGTGCACAGAAAGAAGAATCTCTTACAAGTTTTAGGGAGGAAAAGCAGCTGCATGCACACAAGTAGAAAGGTATCTCTGGGTAGAATAGGTGAGGGAGCAGTTTAAGAATTTTAAATAGAAGGAAGAGTAACTGAGTTTTTTTGTTTTCTTTTTTTAAAATTGCTTTAACAGGAGGTTTGTCTGTGTTCTAATCCACAGAAAGTTGCAATGTAAACTGGGGGTTTCTGTTCATCAATACAAAATGTGCCTCTCGACTATAATGCAAAAGTCAGTCTCTGTCTGTGTCTGTTTGCAATAGAAAAAGTTTAACTGAAGACTGATTTAACGTATTTCTTGCTCTTACATGTAATCATCCACACAGCAGTCTTTGCTGTTTTTTTTCCCAAGCACCATACAGCACTATTCCTGTTTAAAAGCAAAATGGGGATTGCATTGAGCAGTGGAACCTGTTGAACTTCCTTGGTTTGAGAGAGAGACTGGAGAGAAGAGTCCAGGTTCCACGTGTTTTAAATACATTAAACCAAGGCAGCTGCTCTGTCAGATCAGCACCACTTCCTACCTTTCCCTCCATTCAGATGGGAATTTAAAGCTAAACCCAGCAATATGAGATCCAGTTGACATGCTTGCAGGTGGAACATGGGGGTTTTGAAATTTGAGGATTGAGATTTTGCTTGTGGAAGAACTCAGTGTGGGTGCAAGAGCTTGGATCTTGGATTACAGCTCTTCTGCCAGCTTGCTAAATGCAGTCAAGTACTCTGGACTCTGTGGTAGAAGAGCTGTGAAGGTATAGGCTGGAACTGATCATTTTAGGTCGTCTGTGTGTTGCTTGACTACATGGACAATGTAATAGTGATTTTTACAGGTTGCTTTCCATGTGTCGGTCACAAATAACTCCTAATTTGCCATCTGGAGGAAAACTGTTAATAGATACATTTCCAGATCAAATTAGCCTAATTTTCCATCTTGCATTAACCGGGTTACTGTGTTCACATGCCAGAAAGATGTTGCTCTTTGAAAAAGCATGTTGGTGTATGTGGCAATGACCCATGCACTTTTTAAATACCTAGATCTGTCCATTCTCACCTCAGTATTGTTAACCATGCTGTAGTCTGACAAATGGATCTTTTACTACTGCCCTGTTATATAGATAATTGTAATTAACTGCAGTTTGGTTTTTTTTCCACTACTTGAAGTTGTGTGATCTGAAAACTGGTGAACAAAAAGTATTCGTGCATCTTACTATGGGTATCTCTAAATAAAATGTATTTGTATAGTGTGTTGGCTTGGCTGATTGTTTGCTTTATTTGCTAATTATCCCACTGCAAGTAAATCCAGGGCAGTTTGTGCGCAAGTGCGCTTGGGTTTCTCCTTGTAACAGTCCAGTTTCTCTGTTGACATGACTGATTCAAAAGAAATCAAGTGAATAGTTGTTTTTCCTTCATCAGTGAGTGGATTGATATCCCAAGGGCAGGTTTTCAGCTTATTCCTTTTTTTCGTAGATTAAACATCAGTCCTGTTCTCTGTACAGCTGCAGTAACGCTTGTTGCTTCTATAAAAAATGTATCTAATGGCAGAGTTGGGACTGTTATATTCTTCATAGAATCATAGAATTGTTGAGGTTGGAAGGGACCTTTAAGATCATCAGGTCCAACTATGACTTGATGGACTTGCATCTCCTTCCTGTTCTGTTCTTCTGGTACCTTATTTGTTCTGAGGCAAAAGTTTTCTTTCAACCACTTTATTCTTCTAAGAAGGAAATACCTCTAAGAAGCATTGGACAGCACAGATACCTATAGGTAGACAGTTAGGTATAGGACTAAGGGTTTCGGGAAGACCTTACGTACCAAAACTGCATCTGTAGCACTAGGTCTTCCACCATATTTCATTGCATGGGAGAGCAAGGCCTCTGACCAGCTGTCTTATTTTCCTGCCTCTTCTTCCTTGTCTAGAATTGGGAAGGTTATTTTTTGGCAAGGAGGAATGTCTTTAAGAGATCTAAGCTTTATGTTGGAGGTTAAAATCATGTGTCTAAAAGCAGCTCCTGCATCCCCATCTTCTTCACGCTTAGCCTCACCCTCAGGTGCTAGTTTCCATGGTCATGGACAAACTGCAGCTTTGTATGCAAGCTATGGAAGACCACGTCTCCAGCTGCCCTACCTCTGCTCCCTGTAGTACTGCAGTAGGCATTACTGGTGCTTGTAGATGCTGGAAGAGGAGAGTCTAAAAGGCATATGAATACTATACTGTCATCCTACTAAGCCTTGTACCAAAACTGTTTGAGAGCTGAGAGATAAAAATAAATCCCTGGCCCTGCAGACATGCAGATGATGGGTTAGATGTGGGGTGAGGCAGTGGTAGCAGTACAGCCTGTGGCTTCTGGCTTGCCTCCTATCAGCCATGGATTTGGGTGAGCTTGTGCCAACCCCTCGGTGTGGAAGCTGGAGTGGAACTGCTCATGAGCTGTGTTCTGTTCCTATGTGGTCACTCCTCAACACAGAACAGGTCCCCTGCCAGGCTGATGCTTTTGGTTCCACCCCTAAGCCTCATAAGAAGGTGAGAGGAGTGTGAAGGGACAGTTACTTTAAACTATAGAAAGGGCTCTGGTGATGAGGTTTTCTAACACCCCAGCTGCATTGGATGCCTCAGCAACCAGATGGTGTGGGACCTGTCAGCTGATGTGCAGGACCAAAAAAGATTGTGGTTGGCTGAGGACCTCAGGAAGTACCAAGACAGTCAGTACCCATCAAGCTCTTCCTAGATGTGTGGCCAGCATAAATCTCAGCAACAAAGAGTCCAAATCCTCTCCCAGCAGCTAATTCTAGCATTCACCTATTTTGTCCCATCATCTGCCTCACAGGCCCACTTGCTCTCCCATTCACTGTGCAGATGAAGCAGTTTGTTCCCCTCTGTGGGGCAGCTCCTCTTGTTTTTGGAAGGGATTTTTAATTGTTTGGGGCCATGGTCTTCACTCCTTATACTGAACAGTCCAGGTTCCCTCAGTGCTTTCTCACTGGCTGTGCTTGGTGTGTGCATGTGTCTGGCCATCATCATTTCTGGCTGTGATACCAAGATGAGATCCATTGCACTCCTTGGCTTGGAGCCTGCAGCAGGTCTATACTACTATGGACTGTGCTTTTACTGTACGCTAAAGACACAGTGGCAGTGCACATTATCCCTTTCAACACTCAATCTGCTGCCTGCCTCCAACTACCAGCCCAGCTGCTGCAGGTTTGCTTGGCTGTCATTGCTTCCATTCTTGGGTGTATTTTGTTTCTGATCTTCGTGACCTGGGATCTCGGCTCTTGCCAGCTGGTGGCACCGCTGCTGTAGAACAGGCAAGCGAAACCGAGACAGTACTGAGGCAATAGTTTCACGCTGGTTCTGTTTGTTCTTCCGAGCCATAGCTGTACTCATCCTGCCTGCTTTTGAATGGAGGATCAGGATAGTCTTCTCCAGTGTAAGGTGCTTTCAAGGTCCAGTAAATGGATAAATAAATTAAGAGATGCCAGGGATGAAGTGCTTGAACTGTTCTTTGGGTAAGGACAGCCCACTTTGTCAGAGACTGAACATGAGCAAGTTCACAGTGTATTAGAAAACAAGAACTTCTGTGCTTTGTCTCCCAACTTTCTTGGTCCCCCTCAAGCCTCCTCATTTGGAAGAACAAATGTCAGGATGGCCTCAGCCGCTTGCAAGGCTCAAGGGACCACATGGCCAACATGGCATTTGGGAGCTACTGATCAGCTGCTCCAAAGTACTGCCCTGCATGGAGGGCCTTACCTTTCCCTCTTCATTAAGGCATACCGTGAGCTGGGAGAGGTATGAGAGAAGCCACAGGCCATAAGTGCAGAGCTGTGGTCAAGAGGTCAGCTAGACAGTTGCTTGGACTGTTTGTGCTAAAGACACAAATAGAGTAAGGGTCATGTTCCAGGGATGCTGAAGTCTGAGCAGAAACATTTGTAGCCCCTGTAATCGGTGCATGTGGGGTTTTTCCTGTGTTGTCAAAAGTTTCACTGTTCAGGGGTTTCCTCTCTCCACAGACCCACTGCAGTGCCTAGTGCGTGTTGAATGTTAAGCACACAGACTCTGCTACAATAGAAATTTCACAGATTCTAGACAATTCTATGATTCTATGATATGACTAGATTTAAAGTTGTCTTTGGGGAGACATGGACTAGTACTGTTGCTGTTAAACTCCCCATATAGCTGCTCTATTCTAGGTCAGTATTCACCGAGGGAGGAATGCTGGCTAATTTCTCCAAGTATATGAACCCTAAAACAGGTCTCGGAGCCAAGAGGGTGAGGAACAGTTTGTCAGCACTCAGAAAAACACCTGGGAAAGCACTGTCCGTTTCCTCACTTGCTGTGGTGGCAGCCTGCTTCCTGCTGCTGAGGGCTGCTGGACACCACACAGCAGCCAGGCCAGTGAGGATACCAGTAGAGAGCGATTCAGCTATAACGACTTTTCATCTTGCTCTCTGATAAAACCACATCATACACTTTCTTCCCTTCCAGGAAAGAAATTCTAGGACTAATGATGGCTTGTCATATGTATTTATAGGAACATCTGTTTCCTCTTAATCACAGAAAGCCAACTTTAGCTTTTTACCTGTATAAACAGACTTTTGACTCAAAAAAAATTATTTTCCCTGTTATCCTACATACAGTAGGCTGCTGCTGTTGTACTTTGAGTGCATTTAGTTTTGGGGAAAGCTTTTAGTTCTGCACTCTGTGTTGCTCAAATCTGCTTAGGGGAAATGAAACAACCAGCACTTGAATGTTCTGCACAGAGCAATAGAAAGTGACTGCAGGGAGAAGTCTGGCTCATGTGACATGGATTTCCCTGTCACCTTTCTTTATCAACTTACTGACATGCTCTTGGAATAAGACATGGTCAGAGAGGTCGTCATATCCTCAAATGCTGGGTTCCTGTACTTTCCAAATGACAGAAGAGCTGAACTTGAAAGGGACCTTCGGAGACCGCCTAGTCCAACCCCCTGCCCAAAGCAGGGTCAACTAGGGCAAGGTGCTCACGACAATGTCCAGTCAGGTATTGAGTATCTCCAAGGACAGAGACTCCACAACCTCTCTGGGCAACCTGTGCCCAAGTTTGACCTGTTCACAGTAAAAAAAGTTCTGTTTAAATGGAATTTTCTGGTTTTCAATTTGTGCATTGTCACTGGGCACAACTCAGAAGTCTGGCTTCATCTTCTTTCGTCACTGCCATGAGGTTGGGGACTGATAAGATCCCCCTGAGCCTTCTCTTCTCCAGGCTGAACAATCCCAGCTCTCTCAGCCTGTACCTGTATGTCAGGGACTTCAGTCCCTTAATCAGCTCTGTCACCCTTCACTGGATTCCCTCCCAAACGCCCCTTTCTTTCTCGTATTGTGGAGCCCAGTAGTGGACACTGCACTCTGGATGCGTCTCACCAGTGCTGAACTAGTAGAGGAGAGGAAGGATCATGTCCCTTGGATCTGCTGGCAGCCCTCTTCCTAAGGCAGCCCACAGTGTTGTTGGCCTTCAATAGAAGGGCACATGGCTGGCTCGTGTTCCACTTGTCCACCAGGACCTCCAGGTCCTTCTCTGCCAAGCTGCTTTCCAGATGGTTGGACCCAGCCCATGCCGGTGCGTGGGGTTATTCCTTCCTGAGTGCATAACTTCACATTTGCTTTTGTTGAACTTCATGAGATTCCTGTTGGCCCATTTCTCCAGCCTACTGAGGTCCCTCCGAATGGCCCCACAACCATCTGGTGCAACAGCCACTCCTCCCAGTTTTGTGCCATCTGTGAACTTGCTGAAGCTGCACTCTGTCCTGCTGTTCTAGTCATTAATGAAGATACTCAGCAGTATTGGCCCCAGGACCTAGGGTACACCACCAGTGACTGACCTCCAGATGGACTCTGTGCCACTGACCACAACCCCTTGAACCCAGCAGTTCTGCCTGTTTCCAGTCCGCCTCACTGTCCGTATACCTAGTCTGTACTTCATCAATTTGTCTACAAGGCTGCTATAGGAAACATTGTCAAAAGCTCTGCTAAAGTCCAAGTGAACAATATACCCTCCTCTCATCTACCAAGGCAGTCATTTCATCGTAGAAGGTGATCAGGTTGATCAGACATGACTTCCCTGGTGTAAATCCATGCTGACTACTCCCAATCACCTTCTTGTCCTCAATGTTTGAAAATGGCTTTCAGTAGTATTTGCTCTATCACCTTTGCAGGGACTGAGGGGAGGCCAACCAGCCTGTAGTTCCAAACACCTCTCAGGCTCACTCATTTGTTTCTGCCATTGCCAGTTGCTGCATCTACAAATGGCCCTTTTATAATTTAAAGCAGGTGACTGACATTTAACCAGAGTTGGCAAATATTCTTGAAGATGCTATTCAAAACATTCTCCTAAAATGTATCGTAGGATAAAAATGCTTGTAGTTTATCCCAAGATGAAGTTTGGGGGAAAACAGCAAACGGTGCAACATCCAGCTTCCACTTTACAACACTATTATTTTATTACCAATCAATTAAAGGAACATTTACATTATCTAGAGTAAGGGAGGGTTGATATTCCACTAGGCCCATTAAAATCCAGCTGATAAAGGCAGATGCTCTGTATGCACAGCAAAAGGCACTGTACAACATGGTGCAAGGATGTTTAAAAGTTTCTAGCAGGGCT
>VZSZ01008921.1:0-35189 GCA_013398815.1 Ibidorhyncha struthersii
GGACTTATGTCCCCGTTCCCGGAGCCATTCTCCAACAGTTCAGCGTCATGTAAATTGACTCAGATAGAGGTATGATTCAGAGTTGTTACAGTCCATGGAAATGTTTTCCATGCTTTTATTGGACTTTTGATCAATCCTAAATGTAGAATTTGGGTGAGCTTAAGCAATAGTTTGCGGTATTTACACAGACATTGTTTCTGGTATTACCAAATATTCTGGAAGCCTGATTACGATATACATTTAGTCTCTATTATGCTATGAAGTAGGCATACCAGTTAATTACCTATCAGCTGCAATTCCTTTGTTTGTACAATGTAATTGTTCACCATGAAAAACCATTTAGATTATTTGTTTATATTAATTATTTAAATGTACATAAAATAAAGTGGCATAGGGGAGAAATTTGAGATCATTCTACTAATTGCTTAGTAGGCTAATGGAAGGTCGAACTCCAAAATTAATTCTGCTTAAAACTTCTTCAAAGCAACAAAAATGACAGAGTAAGTAACTGAGTGCTCTTTCTGCCTCTAGTTTTCATTTTGTCTTTTTTCAATGAAGCTGCATTCAGAAAAGGTGAAATTTACTTTTTAAATTTTTTATTATTTAGGGTCTGTATTTATGTAGGTGACATTCTGATGACATATCTAGTGTAATAATGCTGAATTTAATATAACGTGGCACCCATTAAATGTGTTTGAAGTAATTAATATTTCTGGCCTCCTGTTTTACAGAAGGTATGTTGATGTGCATCATCTTGAGAGTTTATAATTCTGGACTTGATTTACATTGGTGTCATTCATACAAAGCAGCCTATCTGTATTTATCTACCTCTTTTCATGGTTGGGAAGATAAATGTGTATTTGATAGATCCAGTCTGTATGGTTTTTGGCTGCTGATTACAAAACACTAAGCTTAGTAAATTGGATTTTAGTGCAGTTCTGTTTGAACGAACTCAGCGAATCCAGAGCAACTGTGAGCTCAGACGCAATTGGTCATGAGCTATAGCTGATGAGCAAAACAGTAAAAAGGGATATCAAGAGACAGAGTTATAAGGGCTGAATTTTGTTTTCGCAGAGGAACTTTAATGTCTTAGCAGAAATACCCCCATAATTATCAGTTAAAGCCCTTGCCAACCTCATCAACTTACAGTCAAAGAATAAAGGCTTCCAAGCATGTTGGACACCTGTCCCATTTCTGAAGTCCTCATGTTTTCAGGCAACATCACAGACCCTTAACTATGAACAAGGGAAAATGCATCTGGGGGAGTACTTACGTGCCAAAGCTTTTACAGTGTAATGTGATGAAACCTTATTTTACTACTTTGGGTTTCCAAATTTTGGGTGAACTTTACAATTAACATTTTTTTTTAAAGGCGGCTTTCTTAAAGGCGTTATTTAAGAGCTGTCCTGGAGCAGTCATGCTGTGTATTAAAAAGAAGCAAATCAGAATAAAAAGTGGTAATCAACCCATCTCGATTTCATGTAGTTACCTTATGGAACTTGAGCAGCTAAGGAGAGTCAACAGCTCTGACGGTAACTCTGTCATTAACTCTTACAGACCAAACGACTGAGCAACCCTGTTGCGTCCGATGCTGAGCACATCAGTCCCAGGAATGAGCACTCCTGGTGACAGCTCCGCTGCTGCAAACCCATGCCAGGCTGTGACCCTGCTCGGAATGGAAAGCCAGGCAAAGACAGCAGAAATAGGAAGGAAATGCAGGCAAAAAGGTACCCAGGTACAGAAAAATGTCTTTCTCCAATTTGTCTCACTGGTAACTACGTTCAACTAATCTTCATTAAAATGATGTTTAGTACAGTCCTCCTCACCCTGCCGAGTATGGATAGAAGGTTTGTGAGCATAGCTGATCTGAAGGTTTATAAAATCTTCTGATTTCATGGGATTATGTGTTGAAAGGCTCAATGAACGTGGGAGCACCATGCAAAATGTGAGTGGAATATGCCGCAAATAAGTATTTTTCTATGGGTCTTTCAGTTCTAGCTTACCATATTTACATCTGCTCCAGTCTGGTAGTGAATTGAATCTGTTCCTGGTGGAGGTGTTTCAGGAAGTTTTTGAAGAATAATACTTCATGCCTTTTATAAGGAAAATATGGCGCTGTATAATACACAGCCCAGTTCAATATTTTACACTAAAGCTGGAAGCATCTACAAACATGTCATTTTTTGTTTTCTATAATACCAGCAAATAGGAAATGAAAGGCCAAAATAAGGGAAATTCTGTAGGCTTAAGAACTCTTTTCAATATAGTTTGTTGCTAATAATGAGGAATTCATTAGCTATCTGGGAATGCTCAGCCAACATCCTTACCAAGCGTGCTCAAAATGACCTAAAGTTGAAGAAATTCTGTTTGTTATTAAGACAATTAAAAATGTTCATGTTAAAATGAAGAAGAGTTAATATGACAAGTTAGGGGTGTCTGGACCCATTGGAATCATTGTTCTGACTTGTTAAATTCTGCAGAAATCTGATGCTTCTAGAGGGCTAAAGGAAAGAAATCTAACTTCAGAGAAGGTCTGAAAATTTCCCACTGCCAAGCGAAGAAAAAAAATATAACTGTAATGTAAACGTATGTGTCATGAGAGATTGAATGCTCATGAGACGAAGCTGCTTGCAAGAAAATGCTATTAAAGCATTAAACCAATGAAAAAAAACTGTATAGAAGAGCAGGCTGCTGAAAGTTGTGAAAGGTCATGTAATCCATCTCTCTGCCTGAAGGAAGGACAGGAGAATAGTGCCTTTAGAGCAAACCTTAAGGCACTATGCTTTACATTTTCACTGAAGGTAGTTAGGCAGAAAAATGTAAACCTCTCCGATTCAAGCGAGCAAGACTTTCCACCCTTTCCTCAGCTTTTTGACACTAACGGTGGCTTATTTGCTCATCTATGCTAGCAGGCAGCTGAAGAGGACAACATGGAAGATAAGGGAGCCACAATATCTGCTTACAGACAAGCAGCCTTGTGCGTCAGCACCCTAGCTTCACTGCCAGAAGAGGAGGCAGGTTTGCCCTGTCTGCCTAGCTAATCAGTCGCTTCATTAGCTCTCCCCAAAAGTGTCTTCTGTAATTATACATTCTACCTCAGTTCTTGCAAAACTTTCTATTGTTGTCTCTGAATATTATCAGGGTCTTCTCCAGTTATTTTCTAATTTACTTTGCTACCAGATGTCGAGAGTTTCTCTATGGCTTTGCCTTGGTACTTGTTGTAGTTTCCCTGTAAGCAGCCTGAAGAGGATGGCAGAAATGTCTCTTAAATATGCCATCCATGCACACAATTCTTATCTTCCCATTGTCCTCTCAGGATAGGTATTTGGGTAATATATTTTTCTCTTGCTTTCCACATTTTCCTCTTTAGAAATGTCATTGACAAGAGCATCTAATGCCATTCTATGCAAGTATAAGGAGAAAGGAAATAAACTTTTGCACTTCTGTTCATTGCAGAATTCCTGAGAGCAGCAGAGATGGTGAGGGGGGTACTAAAGAAAGATAGGCAGACCGAGATAAAACAGCAGCCATTTTCCAGCCAGAGGAGCTTCCCGGTTTAGCTAGTAATAGAGACTAAAGTCAAGACATGCTTCTAATAAGGCCAGTATTAACTCACCATAATTACTTTACCTTATGGTAATGCTAATTCATCATCATGGCACTGCTATAAATAGAATAGCCTCACTTCACATTTTCCGATAAATTCAATAAGTTCTGGGGTTAAGTGAGGTAGTAAAATTTGTGATTCCACACAGTAACACATGGCAATTACTATTTACCACAGAAACCCCTCTTAATGAATGCAGTATTAGGGGTTACTGCTGATTTTAATTTCAGAATAGAGACTGAATTTTCTCCTGAAACGATAATTTATGTATTTCCAGTACATCTAGGTCAGTGCAGTTGTTTAGTGTGTGGGGGAAATTGATTACTGTGTACAGCATCCTATGATGAAAGAAGAAATCCACTGTGTATCACTGAAGTCTTCACTATTGTACCTCCTCCCATCAGGTAACTTTACAAAGCCTGACTGGGCAAACTTGCACAGAAAGCAATGTCTCTTTTCTGCTTAAATAATTTTACTGAGGCCAAAGGGAAGGGTTAAAAAGCCATTACTCAGGCAATTATAGGAAGGATATAAATGCAAACATCTAAACTTTTTGAATATATTCAGTTCTGGAATTCCAGTTAAGGTACATAAATATCAAATCTTGTATTTTGGATATGTAGTAAAAGATTAGGGTTTCCTTTTAGTTGTTACAGCCTGTGTCTAGTAGTTGTAAGAGCAATCTGCAAATGTTTACAAAGCTGTGAGACTAAAGTAATGATTTGCTTTATTTGCTCAGTTTCTCTTCAACTCATTCTCTTTGGCTTCTCTGATTCAACTCGTTCGATCATGAAGTGTTGAGGATATTTGAAAAAAAATGGACTGTGTGGACCAAAAAGGACAATGTTCAAAGACATTAGAAGGGCTGGGTGGCATAGTTCAGCCTTTTCTTAAAGGAAACAAAAGGCATGTAAAAAGAGTAGCCTCCCATTATAGACAGAAGCGTTGTAAGGTAAACAAACATTTAAAATGTCCACTTCCTCTTTTCAGGATGAGATAAGGTCCTTCTTTAGATAGAAGAAGCTGATGTGGCATATGTACAGCAGCTTCTGTTAGTCACTTCCCTCATACAGGTACATTTTAAAAGGTGAATCAGATTGATACTGGGTTTGCAAGTGATACGAGCACCTGCAGGGTTGCAGGGTTTGTTTTGGCCTCAGCTGAGAGATACAGTCAAGCTGTTGCGTGGCTGGTGGTGATACACTGATGGCATAAACAACAGCAAATTAGTGTGCGCAAGAAATACAATATTCCTCCAAGAAAAAACATTTTCTGGAGTTACTGCAGCTTCCTCGGAGATCTGACTGCAGTCATTCTCCAGGATCTTAGTAAAACCAGTGCGACATAAAGGCCATCTCAAAGGGTTTCTTCTTCCAGGACCCCTTTGATCCTGAACCCCCTAGATCTTTCAGAGAACTACAGAGCTGGAAGCCCATTTAAACTTTTGATTTGGAATAGCAGCACTCAGCTGAACTGACATCAAAGTAAATTGGCAAATTAGCTATGCATTTGTATGCAGTACTCTCACGTGTGGGTCACTCAGGGAAATAAGGTGGCCTTGCTCAGCAGGCTCCTAGAAGCTGCCACTCTGCTATGCGGTGCTGAAAGTAATTTAGATGTATTGTGCTTCTGGGTCCTCATTCTCCTGTTCCCAAAAGGCATGATTGCTGGTGGAAAAATATTCAAAACTGATATTTTTGAAGGCGACTTGAGACTTCAAAAGCTCTTCATTGCCAAGCTGCTGGCAGCTTGTTTCTCTAAGGAAGTCAACAGTGAGCAGTGCTATACAATAAATAGCAGCTTGGCATAACCATTACCTGAAATAGATGATATACGGGCAGGAGAAATGCTTAGGCATGTAAATAATAAAATCCTACAACTCAAACTGGAATACAATGGAAACAAAGAGTGGTAAAAAGAGAACAAAGGACAAATGTGTAAGTGAAAAGATGTATCCTGTTAGTAATTTCTGACTCTTCATCTACCTGTCCCTGGGTTATTTTTCACTTGGTATAAACGTTCATGTTGCTTTATATATTCTTAATGTATCATATTTAAGTAACATTTTGGACTATAGTGCATAAATGATGTCCCCATTATGGCTGTACTGTATCACAGTAACAAATTGACTAACTTATCATTCCTGCTTGATTTCTACATTGAAGTTTGTCAGCTACATGGCTTTCTTCCTTCACTCATTTTATCATCAGTGAAAATTAATTTTCTTGTATTCTTGTATTCTGCCCTTCTTATCACTTTAAGACAAACAGAAGGTCTGTGCTGGGTAGTGACTCACAGAAAGGAAATGAACATCCCTTCTTACTGCAAGGTAATATTAGCAACAAGAAATCCTCCCATGACCTTATTTATCTATCATTTACTAGTCAATTCACAGTTACTTGTGAAAAGCTGTAATGTATCCTGTGAGTATCTAAAAACAGGTTAGGGAGAAAATTATGGTTGTTTTTTAGGGCTCCTCTTGTATTTATGAAAGCTGTTGGGGATCTATTCTATCTTTTTCAGAATTATGTCTATATTTAGACATGCTATTTAAACCAACATGTTAAAATTAGGCTTCTCAAAAAAAAAAAAAAAAGTGGGTAGGTTTTCAAAAACTCTGGAAACCCACAGCTCTCATTGAGGTCAATGAAAACTTTGGGGTACCAGACTTTTCAAAAAGATGAAAAATTTTTGACAGCTACCCTTTAAGAGCGGTTAGGATTCATTCTCTACTATTTTTCAAATACCAAGACACATTTTGTAGAAAGATACTCTACAAATGCAACAGCTTTGATTTCTGATGAGTAGTAATGCTGTCAAAGATTAATGACAACAGCTAGTTGTTTGGTTGGTGCCATAAATTAGCCAAACTGTGGGGAGTGGGTTTAAAACAGAAAAGTAAAAATAAAGAAAGAGGGTCCATTTTTGTTTTAGTCCATAATGTAGGGAAGTTGTCTATGACATTTACAAAAGGCTAAATTTCATCTCTGTTGCCCTTGTATTCAAAAGAGTCAGATCCAGAGGAGGCACTGGGGAGAAGCAACTTGTTCTGCATTACTATCCATCCACAGTATAACAGCCTACATATGAGTCTCAAAGGAGCAAGTAGGGCTCGGAGCATACCTCTAAGCAGGCTAAATCTGCAAAAATGGCACCTGCCCCATGACCAAGCTGTGAAACTACTCCAAAACCATTTAGAACCTTAAAAGAGTGGTTTTGAAATAGGGAGGATGAGTAAGCGAAAACATAATAGGAAGTACAATTTGTGTTTATGTGTGATAAAGTGAATACGAGAGAACTGGTAAAATATTAGTGGAAAGTAGGTGATTGGACCTACTGTACTAGAGTAGTTATTTTAAGTATTTAATTTCTTTGCAAATACTAGGTGTTTGATTTTAATTGTTTTGTTTACTTCAACATTATCCCTGATATGCACAGTTCAAAAATTCAATGGAAAGCTTTATAGTGTCTCAACTGTTGGTCAGGTACCATGTGTACTTTAATTAAACTCAGATTTTAAGTCAGCTAACCTTTGAAGCCAGACTAGTTCTTTCCTCTGTTGGGGTAATAACTGGAGGAGGTGTTAATTTGTAGACTTTCTCCATTATCTCCAGCAGTTCAAAAGCATCTGGTTTACTAAGGCTTCTATATAACATGAGAAATTACAGAATTGTTAACAAGATACTATCCTAAAGAATACCAGAAAATAATGAGGGAATGATAACTCGAATGGCATGGAAATGGGTTTGGCATGGAAATAGGTTTGGCATGGGAATACATATATCTGAAAGCTACCTTAAATTCTGTACAGATGAGGCAATTTAAATTCAGTGCAAAAGATCACACAAAACTGAGTGATGCTAGCTACTATTTTATTGCATCGCTTTTATTCAAGATGCGTAAATGTGTATTATTTGTTCATTAAATAAGTCTTGTGTTCCTTTGATATTGCTTCAGCATAAGACGTGTTTAGTTCAGAGTTAGTGCAGATGAGCGTGGAATTAGTGCAGTGCAGTTAGTGCAAATTAAGCGCACCCTTCATGCCTTTCCATAGCTAGCACCATGTTCAGAGAAGCCGCAGACTGACACAAACACGATCACTCAGGCACCTGGGTGTGTGGGCATGCTTTCCTGTGCCCATATTGGAGATATTTTGCCAGCAGAGAAGAGAAGGAGGAGTTGAGGAAAGGGAGATCCCAGGTATTTAGGGGGGAAAAAAAAAAAATCTTTCTTGAGATTGTACTTGTTTGTACATCCATCCGACTGGTAATAACGCCTAACTATTTTCTTGTTGAAAGATTTTTATTTTTTTTTACTGAAAACAACAGTTCTGGCAGAGCACGTAGAAAAAGTTTTTGAGACAGCTATATAAAAGGCATGTGGAATCTGAATTTCCCAATTGCTGATAGTTACTGAAAAACGCGATAACACTGCCTGTATGATACATCAATTCAAACTGTGCAGATGTACCACATTATATCACAGTACCTCTTCCCTCGAGATGTTCATTGCTAAATTTGATGTCCAAAGGAGTGCAGCAATGGACAATGGAAGTGCTTTAGTAGAGGTCAAAAAGTGCATTCCCCCTTCTCTTCCTTTGTTTACTAAAAACGCTGAAAATATTGATCCTGGAGGAGAAATGTATCCTTTAGAATAAACATATGATTGGCTCGTGTTGTTCTTGAACCCTGAATACTTTAAGAATGTTTCAAAACCAATGGTTTCTCCCCCTTTACATCACACCAGTCCTGTTTAGCAAAAGCATGATCAGGCCTAAACTGTTTGTCACTATCCCAACATTACAGGGCTCAGCTGTTAATAGAAGTATTGGAATATATCCTACAGGAAGCATATGGCTTTGCAGATCAGGGAGGAATTTATTTAGTAATAGAATTTTATTTAGAGATTGGTCATTAATTCTTTAAATCAGCTTTTGGTTACAAGTATTTGCTTAAGTTTATGCAACATAAATTGCACACAACTACAGCTCAAATTATTTCTTATGAATAATGCATTTGAACAAATACAGGCCTTTAATGTATTTGCGGTTGATTTGTAGTCAGTTCATAATTTTTATGTCTGAGCTAATTTTTTCAAGTTGTTTACTCATTTAGGTTAGAAGTGGGATTTTACATATCTCCTAGTATTTACTATGCAATTTTCAGGGTGTATGGTTTATTGCTTGAGGTGCTTTTTTCCTCTCTTTGAAAGTCTGGGAGTCCACCTGCCTAATAACCTCCTGAAACATTTACTGTGTTTGAGTTTACTGTGCAGATAATGGAAAGAAATGCGTAAACTGATGAAAAACACTTCTCTGCTTCTTGTGCAAATATTAATTCATGCAATGGTTATGCTATGATCTAATAAACTCTTTTGCATTCCTTCTGTGTGACAATGCATGTGTCCAAATATTCATGACTAAATAAATAATAGTATGCACAGATCTGCATCATTCAGATTAAAGAAGTAGAATAAACCATGAGAAATATTCCAGGAGGAAATAATTTTGTTGCAAAGTCATGTTTTCTGAAACAGGAAAGTTTTCTTTCAGATCAATTTCTGAGAAACAGCTGGAAATGCTGCTGTTTCAGGGCCCAGATGCCCCGGTGCAGCTCTGCTCACCCTCACCCTCACACTGGCCCTTTTCAGCTGGGATGGACTCAGGTATTTCTTATGTTTATGTGTATATTTTGTTTCTTCTAACTGATCTGTTTCAAATTGCAGTAGATTGTTTCTGCTCACCACTCAACACTTCGCTCATGATTCAGTTGCCCGGAGTCTGCAGTCACACGTGTCCTTTGAGAGAGACAGCTCAGGGATAACAAACCCACGAAAATGCAACGGCTATTTTCTGTTTGATTGCTTTGCCCCAGGCAGCAGGATTTCAAGGCAGCACAGGTCTGCAAGTTGGATGGGCACCACCAGCTCTGCGGCCAAAAGGCTGCTGGTCCTCCTCGGGAAGGAGAGCTGCCATCCCTTGCAGCCCCTGCCCTGGCGTGAGAGCCCCGTGGCTGTGACCAACCGAGGCTCACCTTGTGGGAGACTTCAGACGTTTCCAGGTGTTGAGGCAAACTGTGCTTGGGCCTCTCAGAGGTGGGAGTGTAATGGAAAAAGGGAACAGCAGGCTTCTGCTGGGAAGTGAGGCATTTTTACTTTTGTGTTTCTGTCCATTTCAATCAATGAGTGCTAGGCGTGTGCTGTACAGGGGAAGAAGCAGCAATTACTGTAGCATGTGCTGTTCCCAAAGTGATGTTAACTTGCAGTAATGCCGCTTTAGCAGAAAGAGCAATCAAGTCCATAACAGGCAATTGGGGAGAGCTGAACGTGGGAACACCGTCCGAGGCAAAAGACCACCATTTGAGCTCCTTGTTAGGAGCCTTAGGCTTCACTTGGGCTCAGGTCTGGGGCAGTGCGGTTACAAGCATCGCACAGCCTTCCTGGAGCAGTGCTAGCCCTGATGAGCACCTGTGTCACTCTCCACTTAAGATATGAAATCAAAAGCTGTACAGCTCTTCAAAGCTTTCACACTGTCTTCTGAAAAGCTGCTTAGACAGAAATGTGCTCTGCCGTTTTTATCTGTGCTCTGCTTAGTGGTCACAGCCATGTTGACTTATATTCTGCTGTGATTTTTCCTCTCCTAGTGGAGAGTTAAGCCAGTCCTAGCTAAAAAAAAAAAGTGTCTGTAAGGATGCTGCCTATTAATATGCCTTGTAATTAGTACATCCTGGATCTATGTTCAAGAGGCAGAATTTCAGTTAACCTCTTTGGCTGGTGGGAGTTCCCTCTCAATGTGAGCGAGGGGGGAAAGCCAAATGGTGGGGGCTCTGCAGCTCTATTCCCTAACTCCTCTGGTCTCTGAGAAAAATGACTTACGGATCAGTTTCCACAGATCAGTGGCCATCATATTCTGTGAAGAGACTTAGTTGCCAGGACAACTGTTGCCAAGATAGACTGTTTTTCCTTAGGAACAATTTCAGTGTGTTATTTCTGTACAGCAAACCATCTCCCGTGTCTATTGTTAGACCCATGCGAGAAGCTGTTGGAGTTTTAGCTCCAGGTGGAAATTAGGAAACAATAGGAAGGGAAAACAAGTCTAATTACCAAAAGAGAGTTTGCGGTCCTTCATGGATCTGCACAAAGTTCGTGGTCTCTCAGACTGTATGTGCAACCTGAAAACATGGGCCCCAAAACCTGGCACTAGAAGCCCCTTCAAGCCATGGGATCAAAATGAATTCCCAAGCTTACAATTATCTTCAAAAATATTTAGTTGGGAATAGTATAAGGTCCTTGGGGATATGCCATATTGTAGTATATAGCTATAAAAGTTCTTATGACTAAGTACAGTGGCTGTGATCAACAGCCTACATGTGCTGGAAGCAACAGATTCCACCACCTCACCTGACCTGGGAAATGCTGGTGGTTTTTGGAACGACTGACATGCCCTCAAAGGACCACTCTGTTCCCTTTGAAATACCACCTGAAAGATTGCCTTATCTTCACTTTGTTAATGGTATATATGCAACGGTCAAGAATCCCTCTTGTTACAGAGGCTTTTAAAGTTTATGATTCAAAACTTTACCGTTCCTGTACTAGTTTCTAATTTTTTGTATGAAATACTTTGGTTCAAGTGGAAAATGACTTTGATTAATGTATAATATTAAATAATATACAACTGAAGGAATGTAAGCTGGTTAAATGCCTAAACTACTCTCCTGAGAAATACAAAGCAAATTTAACACTGTTCTTATTGTCCACCAGAGGTCACTTCCAGGCCACTTTATTCATTATTGGCTGTGCTTTCACTTGCCTAGTTAGCATCTGTTGTTTCCCATATTAAGTACTTCTGGATCAGCTGTGCAAATGCAGGTCCTGAAGACCCTACTAATGATTTTGAATCTTTTCTAGAATCATTAACATTAAGAAACAGAAAGGCAAAATCCTGCTGAAACATAAGAAAAATCATGAAAAAGTGTAGGGACTTCATTGATCCCATTATCTCAGTAACTACCCCATGCTTCACAAGCTTTGCTGTGCATATTAAAGAATTTTTGGTGCAAACAGACTCTACCCTGTATTACTAAATCTATGTGGGATTCTTATCTGCTCAATCTTCACAATACATTTCTCGATATGCACTTAAATTGAGAAGCAAAATGTGTTTACAGCTTCTGATACTTCAACCGTATGTGGATCTCGGCTGTTGCGTGCTTGCAGAGGTATTTGCTTCACACAATTTTTGTTGCAACATGAAGAAAACTGCAGAGAAGTCTTTACTCGACTGATAACTTGTCAAATGTGAACAACTCATCCAAGTTAGGCAAAAGATGCCATTCTGCATCTTCTACTGCAGCTAGAGTGAAGAGCGGTAAATCAGAAATGTTGGTTTATGAGCCCTTAAGCGTCAAGAAAATGCCTGTGTTTGAAGCAATCTGAACAGAAGATAACCCCATTCTTGTCATGTCTCATTTACAGCAGATGAAAGAAAAGAAAAGGAAAAGAGGGAGAAGGTTCCTGTTCCTCCAAAATGAATGAAGGGCAGAAATTCCCCACTAGCCTGTAGACCCCATTAGCCTGATAGTTAGATTATGTGCTCTGAACTTTGTATGAATGGCATTTATTTTTGTTTTGTTATTTTCTTGATGGCAAGATTTAACCACTTCTTGCACAGAGCAATATAGCACTGAACAGTTTGGCACCACACACCCATGTGAGCATCACCATATTTTTTGCTTGATCCAGTTTAGTAAATATCAAGGTATAAACTGTGGTTTTATCATGAAGCACTGTAATTTATCTTTGTATATGGGTATGGTGGAGCAGAACAAACCCTATGAAATCCTCTGTCTCTCTAGCTCACTAATTCTTCTGATATTGGGACAAGATTGTAGCTGCTCTCAAATATAAAGGTGTGAATATGTCATGATTTTACTCTGTGCTTAGTTTTCCAGTTGCACTAAGCAATGCATTCTTTGCAGAAGTCAAACAGAAAGCTGGGTGAAAAGTGGCCTGGTGGATGGATAAAAACTTTTCTTGAGTGATGGATGGTCCGTACACAGATACATTACAAATTTATAAGGCAAATCTCTATGAAGGTGAAGACAGAAGTTGTTTGACTTTATAGTCAAACTTTTACAAGGTAGGTAAAGCAGAACAGCTGACTAGGGATGGTAAGAATAGCATCTTGATCTTCTTTCTGAATCTCATGCTTTTAAAGCTCAGATCTTTTTTAGCCCGGGTGACAGGAAGCTCAGTCAGCAAATTTTCAAAAGAGGAGGAGAAACTCAGTCCGTGTGTTCTTAATAGTCAGTACCCCGAGTGAGAGATCCTGAGTGAATTGTGAACTTTATCTGAATCTCAAACAGAACTTCCTCTGAGTTAGGCAGTTAGGGTTTTTTTTTTGGTCTGGTCTGCTGCAGAATTGTCTCACTGTCTTACAGCTTCTGTAAAGATTATATGTTTGGTCTTGCAAACTCCGAAGTACAGGCTCAACACCTCTGCAAAGTCTGGTTTTAATAAGAAACGGGAATAGGTTTTGGTTTCAAGTCTCAGGTCCAGACTAATATGCAGTCATTTGAAGTTTGAGGGAGGGGGCGGTGGTATAAAATTCCACTTTTTTCCTAGTTTGTCAGCTGTCTGGCCTAGAACAGAAAAATAATAAATTTAAAAATATTTTACTTTCATTAATGTCCAATGGGAACTTTCTGGGATCTGCTTGTTTAGGTCTTTATTTTTATATATAGACGTGAACTCAGTGTATTATACATGCTGAAGCTTATGCTGCCTAATTTCTACTATGACTGAAGGGTGAGACTCTGTAATAATAATTATAGTGTTATTCCTATTAGTACTTATCTGTGTTATTAGTATGGCATGTGTCCTGCTATATAAATTCCCTCCTTTCTCACAAGCAGTTGATAATTTTACCTTGCTCTTAATCTACAGAGTGGATGCAGGCCATCCAAAGATTGGGGTTGACTTCATGTACTACCCTAAAACAGGAAGCAACTGTTCATCTGCATAGTCTCTGTGGCAAGCTGACAAGTGAAAAGAGATAGATGAAAAGCTTCAGCTTTGCTCCATCCTTCGAACTGTGCAGAAATATGGATGCACGGTAGGTTACACAGGCAGGGGATAAATCACTGCTAATTCAGAAGAAAAAGATCCTGCATAGGACAGCTTCCACTTTATATCTTTCTAAGAGCTCTAATTAAACTCACTGTATGAGCACCTGTTAAGAACGGTGGTCCGTAATGCCTGGTCTGAGGTTTTTCTGAAACAAGGCTATTCCTAGGGTTTTGTTCTTCAGAATTCTTTAATCCCGACTCTAGTTGTCTCAATGAAAAGTTTGAAATACTTTGCAAACGCCTGGTTTGGGGATAAGAGCACTCTGTTGGTCTGACATCAAAGTGAATCAATGAGCTAGCTGTGCATTTCTATCCACTGCTTTAGCCGTATATTCTTTTGCAAGTGTCTAGAAGCTGTCACCCTGCTATGCTGTGATGAAAATAATTGGGATATAGTTCCCACTTCTTTTATTCCCATATGATACTGCTGCTGGTGAAGAATACTCAGAACTGATGGCTCCAAAGGCAAGTTTCAAACTTCAAAAGCCAAGTTCTCACGTGCTGAGCTGCTTGCTTCTCCAAGGAAATCTGCAGAGAACTGCACCATATATCAAAGAGCAGCCAGACTAAGACCATAGCCCCAGATGAATGATATGCTGAAAGAAGGTACATTCAAGGATCTAAATAGTAAGGAACTCAATCCTCAAACTGGGAATCAGGAGAACCAAATAATTCTGGAGGGAAGGCTGTATAGAAATAAGGGGACAGAAAATAAAATTACAAATCCAGTGAAGGCAGACACTTAAAAAATTGCGAATACTAGGCCACCTGCCCTATCACTTTTACTTGTCGCTTAATGCAGGAATGTACAATAGTCTTGGAGGTTTGGATACCACATATAAACACGCTGGGTTTGCCGCAGCTTGGTAAAATTTCTACAGTGTGATAAAATATGTTTCAGCGAGATGATGTCCTGACCTCGTGAGAACCTAGGGGTAGAGAAATTGCTGAGAATCCTATCTGCTTCATAATTCTGCTTTTGCAGGCAAGCAGCCTTCAGTGAAGTTCAGCAGGCATTCAACCAACCAGACATTTCTGTGGGTTACAAGGTTACAAGATGAGCCCTGGATGCCATGCCTTGACAGCATATAGATAATGCATTTGGTTCTCGGCCAAAATAGTAAAGGTCAGTATGGAAAATTCAGCTTCCTATTTAAAAAAAAAAAAGTAAAATCTCTAATTCCAACTCTCTGTTTAATGATGTTGGCTCTACAATGTTTTTATGAAATCATGGTTGACAAATATCACCTCTCTGAACTGAAGTTTTAATTTCATTTTTACTGAAACTAAATTTATTCTAGCTCCTGAACAGCAGGGATAGAAAGGCAGCCTGACGACCTTCCACGTCTCTATCTGATGCCACCACATCAGAAAACAACAGCCCCAGAAATGAGATCTTGTGAACAAAATCACTCCTGACACTGTTGGAGGACTGGACAGTTTGAATTGTTTTTTTCTGCTGGAGATGTCTAACAGACCTTCCTCTGGGTAAGGAAATTTTCTGCCAGCAGAATTGCTTGAGATAGCTCTTCCTCAGTATTGTATTATGTTACTAATTTGGCAGAGCTACCCATGGCGATATCCCACACACTATTCTTGCTACTGTACTTTTAATGTCCTCACAATGGTACCATAGCCAGCTGGACAGTGCAAGCTCCATTGAGAAGTTTATTCTAGTCACTAACTGTATCACTAGCACTATAGGGAGGGAAGTAGTAAGTGGTTTACTTAAAAGTTTAAAGATATATTCCTTCACACCATGTTGTTTTTCCAAATCCCGCATCCCATTTTTAAACGTAAATGGGTACGTGTGCATTGGCCAAGTTTTTTCCAGCATAATTCAGAGTACCTTGCAGGAAAAGCAGTCACTGCAGTCAAGCAAGCCTCAAATGTCCTTCCTTCTTGAAGGTTACTCAAAAATGAATCCATCGCCTGAATAAAGGGGAAAAAACGTACAGTCAGAATTTCCAGTGCTGGCAGTTGTTTTGATTTTTTTGGTTGTTCATTTGTACTGTAACACAGCCAATGTCTGTCCAAGGCCAGGCAAAGAGCAAAGGGCTCGCTCCCAGAATGTCACATGCGGTGCCTGTAAATAGGGGTGGTAAGAACGAGGTAGGCAATCATTAGGATTGTGCAAGACAGAGATAAGTCAGTAAGCAACCTCTTTCCAAAATAAAGCACAAAATTACAGCTTTTAGTAGAAATGTAGGGTTTGGGTTTTTTTTTCTCTTGCCAGGCTCATCCTCATAGTAAAAATCCAGCAGGCTTCTGTTCCGTTTCTTCTCTACTGCATGCTGCTGTGCTGGCTGTCAGGGAAGCCAGTGGTGCGATAAGAGTTTCACTGTGTACCGATCAAGGAAAGGTGTTGGTAAGTAAAGATCTTTTTGCTGTGCTAAGTATTTGACCATACTGAGGCCATGCAACCCTTGCAGGTACAGATGTGCCGGTTAGAAAGGACTTTTGTTAGGTGCCCTACCGGAGCATGGCAAGTTGATGAGGAGGACTGTTAGCAGGATGTAATCTGTCAGTTTAATAGCATTCTGTCCTTGAGTATTCTCTGTATAAATGTAATATCTGCTTTTGAGGAGTGGTTTCCCTAGTACTTGGCTTCAATAGGGCTGTCCTGTGCTGCCAGACTCTGGGGTTTTGGGCTAATGACTCAGAGCTGTCACCTCTAAGACTAGGTCTGGAACAAGGACTCCCTGCTGCCTCTTCCAGGATCCCTTCCCTGCTGTTACCTGCATTGGGTGAATCATGTCCTAAAGCACGTTTTATGTAGTGAATCATGTCCTAAAGCACATTTTATGGAGGAACAAAAGAATTACCCGAGATCTGTGGCTTTAAATAGGACCTCCACAACTAGCTACCTCCTAAATAGAAAAGTTTCATGGCATCTTTCAAGGCCTAATTCTGATCTCTCTGCTGAGAAAATCTGCACCTGTGTAAGCCTTGGGACCTGAGGATTGTCATTACACCCATACTTAGTGTGATTCTCCATGTGGGATTCTCCATCTTCTCTAAATATAAATACGGATTGAAAACCCTTTTTTTTTTTTCCCCCTATTTCAGGTCTCTAAGGTTTGCTCAATTTTGGTGAGAAATTTGGAACATTTTTCTCTTTTATCTAAACCATTGTTGGAGCAAATTATCATTAGTCTCTTTGGGAAGTGATTTCATTGCTAGGAAACCCTGCCACCAATTTGCCAAAGGTAAACAGGCACTTCAGCTCTCCTAGAATAAAGGATTGAGGTGGTCAACTTAGAAAACTTTGGAGGTACATAGATCTTAGCTCCTCGCAGGCAAAAGCAACAAAGGTTTGTGTGAGGTTGAATCTCTGCAGGGAGAGGACTTCTCTGAGAGCTTAACGTTTTGTTTTCAAGTTGTTTTTTTTTATTATGCCATTGTCATTATTTTGAGTTTTGTCTTGCTGCCTTGATGGGAGACAGCAGCAATTATCAACTTTCCTGGTATTGGATAATTAACATAGTATAAAAAATCAGCAGAAGAAAATCCTTAGAGGGATCTTAAGAACTGGCTTGAGTCCATGAAGCTGGATAAGAAATGTAAACCAGGATTCAAGTTTTGTTAGATTAGTTAGCTAAATACCTTTCCTTGTTTTATTTTGGTGTATGCCATTGCCCCAGCTTTTGATGTGAGCCTAATGGAGGAAGCACAAAGCAGTAAATAGAAAAGTGGTGCTTCTTAAACTCTGCTTTTTACCCTAAGGATAATATTCTCACAGTAATATGCTACTGATTATACTTTATTGTACTTTATCAGATGAAACATGACAGGGGAAACTGCTCTCTTTGGGTAATCTTTTCTGAAGCTTAAAATAAAGAGAAATAATTGAGGTGACTAGAAAAATATACGCTGGATTTGATTTTCTCTCCTTACCACAGGAATTGTTCTTCCTTAGGCTTGTTTTTCATTTTAACTGGTAGAACTGGGAGAAAATAAGGCCAATTGAATTTAGAATGTGGCTTATTTACTATAAAAGTTTGTCAGCTTACATTTGTCGTAGTTTCATTTTATTTTTTTCAGTTAAACACAGAGTATATGGGACACGATTGCCTCAAATTTGACCCTTATATTAAAATCAAGGACAATTACTGTGGTGCAACTTGTCAGAATGCAATGCAGAACTTTATGGTGTTACCGCCTGTTACTGTTCTGCTCAGACAGGGCAGTAAAGTATTGCAGATCTGGGATCCAAGAGGACTTCATCTCTGAGGTGTAATACTGAGGAATAAGTGTATCTTAAGTGTATCTTACTAATATACAAGGTCTGAAAGGAGAAATTGGGAGGCAATCAGATCATTACTACTTAAATGCACTTAAGCTTTTGGTCCTTTAAGCTAAATAGTGGAGATGCTATCAAGAGAAACAGCTTAATCACTCTAAGCTTAGACATACAGCAATCCTGATAGCTGTGGAGAGGAGTCCCTGCAGAAATAGAGTAGCTGGAGAGTTCAGGATTCATCCCAATGTGGAATACTGTATGACTCATTTGGCATGAAGAGAAATGCTTTAAATTTAGACATACAATGAACAAAACATTGAAATGAATTTGCAGCACAGTGAGTTTGATGACTTGCTATATTAGGTATTTTCGTTACATGTTGAGATTTTCAGATTATTACAAGCTTGGTTGTTTCCCTTCTGGCTTCCATACACAAAGATACAGTCAGAGGCTAGATGAAATGGTTCAGACTCTATCCCTTGTTTTTGGTCTTTTGGCTGAAGGTGGGATTGTATTTCCTAGGCAACATTTGCAACTCTTTCGTGGGCAACCCTTTAAAATGATGTAATTGGAGAAATTTATGAAATTACTCTGCTTGACTTGTCACAGATCTGTGGACATGTCACAGATCTGTAGCAATGACTGTTCTTCAGCTTTTCAATGCTTGGTACTTTGGCTTTCATTGTTGTTGGTAATAAGTTCAGTTAACACAGATAAACCTGAAGAGAAAATTTATTCCTGCCCAGTAATTCAGGGCAGTGCTCCTGCAGTCAATGGTTTACCCAGGCAGAGATGATCCCAAAGGTAAAAAGGGAGAAAACCAGGAACAGGGCTATGACCATTTAGCAATATTGTATTTTTGACACTCCTTATCATCCCTTTAGTCTTGTTTCATACCTCCTCCATTCTTTCATGTTGTCCTTTTACTTCTCTCCTTTTCTTCTGCCCCATTAACCTTTTGTAGTCTCTGCACAATTTCAGGAAGCTGAAAACGGTTTCTGCCTTTATAATGCTACTGTAGATACGTGGCTTTTAATAAATAAAAAAATACAATCCATTTTAACAGCAGCCCATAAAACAGAGGTATAATGAGATTTTAATCTGATTGTACCATTTGTACTCTGAATCACTTACAGAGTTTCCTACAATACTCTACTAAATGATTATTGCTTTTTCTTTCCAGGGGCCAGCTCTCAAAACCAGAAATCATGCTTGCTAGAGTTGGCTACTAATCTGATGGTCATAACTTGATTGCTTTGTGCTCACTAAGTCCCAACAGCAGAATTCCCCCAAGGCATGATTTGTCAGTTAGGTAACATTTTTCATGTACTGCTGCAACCAGCAAATAGATCAGCAAGTGCTTTCTGTCATGTGGTAGAACCAAGTCACCTGCTCTCCTGAGTTGCTAAATCATAGTTTCTGTCCAAACACTCAATAAGTACATATGGAATCGTATACTTTCTTACCATATCCTGTCTGTATTATCATGTGTATACCACATGTCTTGGAATTAGACAACTGCTTTTCAACCTCCAAGCAAACTCTCATCATTATCAATACCACTTTGATATGAAATTTCTGTGGCTACTCTGTATAGACATTTTCTGGTCCACATTTCATCATATGCCCTCTGTAATTTCATGGTTGAAATAAGTAAACACAGCACTATCTGTTTTAACAAACTGCATCAGAAGTAGCCTTAATCTTATGATCTAGCTCATTTTCTAGGTCATATACTGTGATGTGTGATTGGATTACAGCTGAAGTATATTGGCTTTCTGGTTTTAGAGCATGTGGACCTCTGCAATAACATGAGAGCATTTATTTCATTGGGTTTTCAGTGCTGTAACTAGGTATAGTAAAGAATTTTTCATCAAAATAATGCATTTCCTAGCAAATGAAGCTTTCCATAGGAACAATTCAATTTTTTAAGTTGCTTTTATTTTCCCGGGTGGGGTGGGAAGGAGTCAGTGTTTGGTACTCTGTCTAAGCACTAAGAAAATATAGTGGGAGAAAAACTTAGAAAACATTCAAAGCAATTTTATTTTAAATCACACTCTGGGAGAAGGATTGAGAGATCTACAGGGTTTCCCTGGAAAAGCGGGACCTCCGTGAATAAAAGGAGATTTAGGACCAAAAGGAGAAAAAAGAGAACATGGAAGTAAGAAATAAATTTCTCATGTTTCTATAATCTGCTTTTCAACCTTTTAGTATATTTTCCAAGAAATATTTATGTTAATGTCCAGTATTCTCATAATATCATTTGAGGAACAGTGTGATTTCCAGAAGTGTGAGGATCAGAAAAGTAAACTGTCTGTTACGTAGGAGGTGTAACGTAACTAGGGGAAAAAAGTGTCTGGAGTGAGTCACTAATTTATTGTTGTCTGTGAGTGAAAAAACAAACTCTCTATCTCATATTATAAACAGCATTTTTTCTTTCATTCTTTGTCTGTTCATGTGGTTTTGACTTCAACTTTAATTCATTTAAAAATGTTTAAATGTGCATTTTGCCTTTGAGAACTGGGCTTTTCCTTCTGAATAGAAGATGACTTTGGCAGCCCTGAGAGTTCAAAGCCCACCCAGGTATTCATCCCAGTCAGGGATAAGGCTCTCCCAGTGGGAAAATTTCCCATAGAACAAATCTACAGTGTGTCCTGTGGTTTCTGCTCTGGAAACTGAATAACACTCTCACATGGCATCAGGTTACAGGAGAGCTAAGCATCTCGGAGACAGTTGTTGTGTAGTCATTTTAATACAAATTACTAAACAACACCCTTAACTCCTAGTTGCAGTAACTGATGACCTGCAGAGACAAGTAACTGCTTTGGAAACAAAAGTACAGGTTTTGGAGGCTGAACTAAATAGACACAAAAAAGGTAAGGTCCAATCATTGATCAGTTTTCTTTTTGGCCTGGTAAAATGACATGCTGGTGCTGGAGAAGGGACTGAAAACAGCAGGTTGAAACAAATATTACACATTTCTCTTGTGTTGCTTATGGGAGATGGTCATTAATTAAGTGCTGTCTCACTGAATACATCCTTCCTGAACTGACCTGCCAGACTTTAAGAATCACTTTGCCAACATACAGGGCAGGGGCTTTGTTACATGGACTGCGGGATCATAGAATCTTTTAGGTTGGAAAAGACCTTTAAGATCATTGAGTCCAACCATTAACCTACCACTGCCAAGTCCACCACTAAACCACGTCCCTAAGCACCGCATCTACACATCTTTTAAATACCTCCAGGGATGGCAAGTCAAGCACTTCCCTGGGCAGCCTGTTCTAATTCTTGACAACCCTTTTTGTGAAAGGGTTGCATTACATTTCTCTTGCTGCCTCAGCTCTAGATAATTTTCTATGAGTAGACATGGATTGGGATGCTGTCTGCCTGGGCCTGGCTGCAAGTAACTTCTCGAGAGATACTGTGTGAAAGCTTTCAAAGAATGTCTCATCAGTGCATGACTAGCTCTGGTACAAATGCTGCATTAGGAAAAGCACAAGGTCCATCATTGTTCTTAAATTAACTTGGGGGGAAATGACACAGGTTGCAATTTACCACATAGTAGTAGTAGAAGATGTAGATGTAGTAGTAGTCATGTAGCTCCACACCACCTGCTGAGGGGGTGACTTCCCTGGAGAAAGCACAACTTTGAAGCCATAGTTGTGTGTAAAGCCTGAAAGTAACTTAAATTTGGGGCAAGAAATTGAAGAGTATGGAGAGGCTGAACAGCTGGTAGCAGTAATCTCTTAAGACTTCTCCCTTTTGTCCTCCTGTGCTTGTGTATTAGCACCCTAGAAAAGGGTATCTGAAACTGTTGCGGAGGTTTTACTTGGCACAGGAGTGTAGTGCAGGTTCCCTGCCCACAAAAGCATTGTGCTGGTACCGTTCCCACAACATCAGGGGAAAAATTAATTATGTGTATGTCCCACTTTTTGTATCATTGTTATAAGTTGGTAGACTCCCTTCATGCTAATCCCAGAAACGTGTTAAATAAGATAAACTAGCTTGCCCGTTAAAGACAGCAGCTGTGTTTCAGAAGAATTGCTGCTAGCAGTTTTATCTGCTAAATGAACAAGAGCTTCACTTTCCATTGGCTTTTCATGAAGGCCTGTCAAGGATGTGAGCTATATATTCCCACTTCTCCTAAGATAATTTATATTTCCTGGAGAAATACTCAGTTTCCTAGGCTTGCTAAAGCTGTCCCTACATCTCCTCTTTCTGCTCTGTTGCTTTAAACCCTGAATTTTGTTACAGTCCCTCAGCTTTGGTTTCTGTGATAAAGCTAATGGGTACGGAAGATCTCCTAATTGCAGCTCAGTTCCCTTGTATGATTTTAATTGATCTGTCATTTTTGCATTGAAACTTATCACGCTTGCAATTTGAGTGTGAAGTCCTTCAGATCCTGATTCAAGAGCTGTAATACTATATGAACTGGAAATGAAAACCATTAGAGCAAGACTTGTGATCCCATTTCTTGGGGAATTCCAGTTTTCTTGAAGTGTGGGCTTGATATATCCAGGTGTGTATTTTGTTTGACTTCTATTGGATTCTGCCTACTACTTCAACAAATAGTCTGTTTATAGCTGGTATTAGCTACTTCACAATTGTGATATGGATAAATAACTATAGCATGATCAATTTTCAGTATAATATAATTATGTTTACTTTTGTTTCTAGCTTTGATTTTAGAGAATATTAAGAGCATTGGTAACAAAAGATTTGTCTCAACTGGAAAAGAAGATACTTTTGACAATGGAAAATCCCTTTGTACAAAAGCTGGAAGTGCAGTTGCCTCTCCTAGGAACGAAGCTGAGAATACAGCTTTAAAAGACTTAGTAAGACTTTCGAAGCAGACTTATATGGGGATATCTGACGAACAGACTGAAGGCAAGTTCTTATACCTGAATAGAGGGGCTGTAACTTTCACAAACTGAAATGCTGGAGAACCAAATAATCTACAAAATGAAGACTGTGCAGTAATACAAGACTCTGGAAAATGGAATGACGTTAATTGTTCAAATTCACGTGCTTCAATTATTTGTGAATTCTTGAGCTGATGAATCTAAGAAAACCCAAAGTTTTTGCTCTCACTTACGTGGTTGATACAGAAGTTTGATCCCATAAAGGTGGCCTGGAGTAACCAGAACTAGAGTGTGTTTATAATTGTTTTTTCTTTGACATTCAGTTTTGAATCTCCTAATAAAATACAGATTTGATTTTTTCAGTCATCATGAATTAAATTGTGTTTATCATAGTGGTAGTAAGGCTAATGAGTTATGGCATGCTCAGCAGGTTGGTCATTATACCTTCCTTTGAGTTCCTCATAAATGCAGCATGAGGGAAGCATTTTTTATAATTGTGAAACTAATGAAAAAATTTTGTACATTCGGTCTTTTAGCTGAGCTGTAAACTTGGAGAGATAACTCTACACATGTTGCTTCTGATACATCCTTTTACCATGTAAATAATGGACAGTGCACACAGTCCTATGTTATTTCAGTATTTAGTGATGGCTTTGCTCCTAGTGCGCTTTTACTCCAGTTCTAATATTGACCGCTAATGATCACTTAGAGCCTCGAGTTGTATTTGTCGTCTGGGTACAGAGGTCCATTGCACACAAGTGATTACTGACATGCAAATAATTTCTTTTTTGAAGTTCCAGCTATTTTTATGCTGCTTTTTTCTATTTGATAGGAAAATGAAATGTGCTGTAACTACAAAGAGCAATAAAACAGTAAAATGCCAAGCCAGGTTGCTTTATGTGCAGTAGATCAACCACAAGAGAACAAGATCATCTTTTTTGGCAATCTATAGGCATCATTTGAAGTAAAGGAGATTTAGATCAAGATTTAAATATAGTAGAAAGCAGAAAATTCTTGTCTTAAGTTAAATACAAAAGCCTACTGGTGAAATGTACTCCAAATGGAATTTAACACATGCAGAAAAACAGCAAAAGGCCTTATTTATGTGAATAGGTCCTTAATGTGAGAGAAGTGATACCATAGCCTTTTATGATTTTTTTGATGGGAGCTTCTCTCCCCTTGAGTGAACTACAGAAAGGTCAACTACAGACTGGATTCACTAGGAATAGGTCAATAACATGACAACAAAACCCAGTACTAGAAGCTCAACAATTAAGAAAAATGTTTATGTGCAGGCTGTACGTTTTTGACAATGGAAGAGAATAGAAGATTTTTAATTCCTCTTCCACTTAGTTTAAGACATGTAAGCTAAGTACCTCTACAGAGAGAAGGACTGTGTCTACACTGGCAAGTTATGTGGACCCATGGGAACGTAGGAAGGTATCTGTACAGAGGAGCGTTTGGTACCCAGCTCGTCTGTTTTACAGGTGTTATTTTCGTTGCCTAATTCCATGTCTACCTTTGTAAGTAATGACATTTCTTTTCTCTGCACCAGGTTATACAGGTATAACAAAAAAGAAATTACCGAAATTGGTGAAGGGTATGAATTTTCTAGAGTATGATTTATCTGCTGATCTGTATCATGTTCTCCTTGTCATTACTGGCAAGGTATCTTTGCAGTTCTCAAGTGGACTACATTCCTTTTCTTCATTAATTGGGGTCCTGCAGCTATGAAAACAAGAACTTTTAAAATTTTGCCTGGGAGCTTTTAATCAATATTTATTATATGAAAATGCAGGATACGGGGCAATACTTAAAAGAGAGATTTGGATTAATTTAGGACAAGGAAGAGACATTCTAGAGAGTAGGTACAACCCTGTTGTGCTTTCAGGTTTAGGGATCAGTGGTAATTCAGTCTCCAATGCATTTATTTGGAATGATTATGTAAGTCTACCTTGAGACTGTATCCAAAAAACACTGTGGTATGTTTTGTGACCATTTCATTGGAGCAACAATGTATTCTGCCCCCAGTGCATCAGCCAGTAGGTTACAATGACTAAACTGCTGATTTGAAAAAGATATGGAGTAGTATTTTGCAGATACGGATGGTTGTGTTCTTTCAATGAATTTTTTTAGAAATACTATTCCTAACTGCCATGTCAGGCACTCTCTCAAGAGCCTAGCTCTGAAATGTCATTTAGACTAATTTTGCATGATTTTGCCCAGCAAATCTCCAATACAGTTGTTAGAAATTTATGAAGCCTCTTGTAACCTTATGTTAAGATTGTTTGTGTTCGGAGAGCACTGCACATCATTCAAATGGGATGTATACAAGCTGGAAAACTCTTTGCAGGTAAGTGCAAAAATATTCTTATGCTAAAAACACTGGGAGTTCATGAAAGCAGAATGGGAGGACATTCATATTGTATGCTCAGTTTCATACAGTCCACAGTTATCAGATAACTAACTTTTTTATCAGGCTATGTACATGAGAGATGTATTTGGCCCCAACAAGGATGGTGTATATAGCAAATTAAAGCTGCATTTCTTGAATCTGCTTGAAATAAAAGCCCGGTCAGCTTATCTCTTGGGCCCTTAAGATCTCAGGCTTCAGTCTGGTGTCCTTTCTTCTGTTCCTAGCATTCCCTGTCTTGTAGGTTTACCTTGGTGTAAACCATCTCAAGGGAAACGGTTCCTCAGCTGAAACACCTCCTGTGTGGAAGGGAAGCTGCTAACTTTCTACAAAACCAAACTCTGCTCTGTATTACACTGGTGAAAATCCATCTCTGATGGAGTTTCCCTAGAAATGCAGCTGTGTAAGCGAAAGTATGGCACTATTAGTTTGTGCTTAACCCAGTAAACTGTCCTGTCCTGAACCGTTGCTCGGAGGAGCAGAATAGCAGTGCTGAAATCGGTGAGCTTTGGCAGGGCATTGCGTGGGAGCAGGCTGATCTTCTCAGACCACGGGACCACCTGGAAATAGAAAATGAGCTTTTATTAAGTTGTATTACTTGAAACTTTTAAACTCAGTGAGGTACTATCAGACATGCCTTGAGTTCTGACCTTTCTCACCTCGCGTGTTAGGGACACTTCTTTAGGGACACCTTTCTTCAATAGGTGCCGAAAGAGAGAAAGAGTTTGAACTTGTGTGCTATTATCTTCCAAGAGGCTTAAATCAGCATCCCCAATGACCACTTAATTTTGCATTAATTATAAACTAATCTGTATTTGCTATTATACCCCTGATTAGCACCATCTCATTTGGTACTAATATGACCTCCACAGAGCTCCTGAATAATTCAGGATGAGAGCTGCAATTGTTAATCAGATGCTGGGTTTATCTTTCTGAAACAGCACAATTTCAGGCTAAGTACAGGCTTAGGAAGAGCTATCCCGTCACGTGAAAAAAACACAATCTCTGAAAAGCTCTTTTTCTTCTCTTTATTTTTCAAGTGGCAATTTTCAGTGGGAACTACAAAGTGGAAACAGGAAGCTATTTCAATCAGTAGCAACTTGTACTTACTGCTTTATTTTTAGTTATACCACATAAATATGGGGGAAGGGGTGTTTAACTCATGCTCAGAGCAGAGGAGAAATGTGCCCTTTGCTCTGGCTTCTTTCTGTTATGGAAGAAGGCATCACCCTCGTGTGAAACATGCAGTGCAGAAGCGTGTAAAGGCACAGAAGTCTGTGGCTTTAGCGCTACCAAAGTGGCTCTGCCCTTTTGCCTAACACCTGGAGACGTAAGGACAGAAAAATAATTCCTGGACTGTAGTTTGACCAATAATGCCCAGGAGAAGACATAATGCCAGGAGAGCCTGGAAACCAAGTGCGGTCTCATATCTCTCTGAAGCTCACTGCCAAACCTCTCGGCACTAGCAGCATGAACTGGATCCTCTGTGTTATCTCTAGGGAATGAATTTATCCTGAGGCACCTACAATTAACATCTCTTTTTATGGTCTGTGACCCTGGTGATGTTTCAGACATGGTAGCTTGAGCTGTTTGGATCAGTGCTTCAGGGCAGACAGTTGTGAGAGCTTTTTCCTAGCTGGCTGAGTGCTCTCGTTTGTTTATGCCTTCAACTAGCAGCACAGTTTGTCCCACGGGGCTGAGCTTGTGCATTAATCCAGCAAGAAGCTTCTGGCAGCTTTGCAGTGGGAGGAAGACGCTACAGTCTCTAGCTGGTGGGGATCGTCTTCCAGGGGGTTTTAAATACAGATAAAACTTCAGGCAGCTGGACTAAGTATACAGGGTGTGTGTGCAGTAGTCAATGCACATTTAGGAGTCTGATTTCAGAGAGTCTGAGTGTGCCAACGTTGGGCGCAGCAGACTGAATTTCAGTGTTTCATTGCAGCCTTAAGAGAAAATATTACTACTGAGCTGCAAAAAATGCATGAGTATGTATGCTGTCTCACAACAGTCAAAACCTCAAAGCTGCCCTCAGTTCCTGTGTTGCTTTGCCTTAGTATGGTCTCTTATTTACCCTGTTGTCTGGATGCCCACGGCAACCGTATCATGATGAGTCCCAGATGTTTACATCCCTAACTGTCCTGCTCCATCTCACAGCTTGTACTTGAACACGTTTCAGAGATATGCCAAAGGCAGTGAGAAGGGGAAGGAGGGATTAAACCATCTGGCCCTGCTGCCTTGTTGCAGCTTTCCCCATCAGGGTTTCTGCACTCTCTTGGGAGAGAACAGCATCTGCCCCGTTGGGCTACAAGACTTGGCCACCTTTGCCTTGTGCTTGAGATATGTACAAAAAAAGGCTTTGTGCAACCTTCCCCCCAGTCCAAGAATTATTTCCAAGCATGCTTTTGAATCAAACTTTTGTTTTTGATACAACAAGGGAAGCTCAGCTGCTACAAGCTGGTTTAGCTGAGCTGGGCACCCCACTTCACCAAATTTAGTTGGAAATCCTAAAACCTCTTAAGAAACATCATAATACATTGGTTACTCACTTGAATATCTCCTGCCTTGCACTTTATGGATCCAATGACACCTGTGCAAGGGTCACCCACTCAGAAGTGGTCTGATCAATGGTGCTTTGCTTACAGATCACAACCTTTTAACCCCTCTATTATCTTAGGCCCTCTCCACCCTGCTTGAGCAGCTGTATGCATTGACGGAAGCAAGGTAAGGAGGGTAAAGATAGGAAAAGAGGCAGGAGGAAGAAGTGATGCATTTTTAAAACGTTTTTACCTCTTTACTTTTTCTTATACAGAGCTACAGCTAAGCTGAAAAAAGGTGGTGTATTAATGGTATTTCCTAAGCCTGCTAAGTACAACTTTTATTTGTGCATCAAAAACTAGTAAAGCAAATATTACCTTGAAGCCTCAGATTGCCCTCTATGTGCTGTTATTTTCAAGTACCTGGGCTTTAGCTTAAAGCTCCAATTGCCAGCATCTGGAGAATCTCAGCTTTCATTTTTCAAGACTAAAGTGCATTTCTAGCTATCATGACTAAAAAAAGTTTTCATGAAAAAAGCTTAAAAGCCTTTCAATTGGAAAGTTCTACAAAGTGAAAATGTTTGTTTCCTTTTAATCTCATGTTTTAAAGTCTGTCTTAAAGCAGAACCTGTACTTTTAACAAATGGGGATTAAGTGTCAGTAACAGTATGGCAGGACTCTGTATGGCAAGAACAGCTGCCAGCTCATCGCACAATAGCAGTTGTAAAAGCTATTTAAGAAATGTTTCAAATGTTGTCTGCGACACCTAAGTGTATTTCACTGAAAATTGTATACTACACTCTGTCTTGACTTACTGGGAGCTTTCCAGTGGTTTTGAATGCTGCAGCCCTGAAGTTTATCTTTGTCAAATGCTCTCACAACAGGTCTGATTTTGGCCTTTATTCTGGCAAATTGTGTGAGTCATTGGAAAGTATAATAGTTTACATCATTTTTCTCTGATACAGTGGCACAGTACGTTACTCTGGAAAGGTAAAAGAACATAAAAGAGGGAATTTATTAGGCAGTTGGGCCCCATTTGTGTGGAAACATAGCTGGGGAAGTAGAAGCTAAAGAAATGCAATGTCCCATTTGCATGGTAACACTGGTACTGCAACAGTCAGGAGCACAGCTGTTCTCTGCAGGTTTTGGAAACTAATATTTAAAAGTTAATACTTAAAATTCACTTCAGCTTTAGAGGACCGTCCAAGATAACAGTGGATATGGACTGACCTTTTGAAAGGGGGACTCTGTGCACGCAGCAGGCTGGGCTCTGCACAGGGCAGAACACACGTGAGAAAAGGCACAGTTAGGAAAAACCTGTGCTACACTTATTTTCTAGCTTGAACCCTGAGACAGTCTGGTAAGACAGACAAGCAATGAGACTGCTTTAAAAATAAGCATATTTGAAGCATTCTTGTGTAGATTCCCTATCCTGACAAACAAACGTCTTCCTGCCTGCCAGCTGCTGATGTTGCAGGCGAATCTCTGTCACAGTCCATTCCCTCACAAATTAGAGGTTTCTAAGATATCACAGCCCTCTTTTATAGAGAGAATGCTACAACCTGCTTCCCTCTCATGAACATAGACGAGAATATTCAGAGAACAGGCAAGTATATGACTGGTGATAGATGTGAGAAACCACTGAGGGACTTCAGGACATGGGATAAAGGCAGGAAAAGGAAAATATTATTAGCAGGACAACAGCTGCTCCAGTGATTTAGCATATTTATCTGAGGCTATTGGTCTAGACCTTTAGGTAAACTTCACTGTACTTGTGGCATGTGCTCTACAGCGATGTGAAAAGGCCCGTTTTAGTTCAGTACTTATGTGGAAGCTCACGTCTCTGCTAAAAACAATGGAAAAAAACAGTCAACAAAAAGAGCACCCATAGTTGTCCTGCTGTTTATATTTCCAGAACAGTACGCATAGGCCAGCAATTGGTAACATCTTGCATAGTCACTTCTGTGAAGATAATATTTGAGATAATGGCTATGTAGTTGCATGGTAAGTACATATGTTGGCATCTGAGACAAAATGAACAGAAGTTGTTGTTTGTGCTTTCACATTTTGGATGGAAAAGATGTGGAGAAGCACATAGTCCATTGTACAGCTATGCATATATGTGTCATGTTTAGCTGAATGGATCTGAAATCTCCAGGCCAGGCTGTAGTTCAAATTTCCTCACTAAGAACAGGACAACTGCTCCTTAACCAGGCAGTGAGCTGCTTGGGCGTACAGGGGCTAGATTTCTGCATGCCAGCCTCCCAGAATGATTCCTCAAATCAGGGCAGTGAATGCCAAACTAAATATAAATAAATAATAAATTTCAACAGGTAACTGAAATGGTTATTTGTAATTATTTTTTTGAGTTTCGCTTGTCTTACTAAGAAAAATAATAAGTTAATAATAAGTTAAGCTTCAAAACTGCATATAAAGCTGCTATAGCAGGCTGTAAGGATTGACCCCCATGGAATAACAAAATTATATTTCATTAGCTAAGTAGCTGACATTCATGGTTATTATATTTCTCAGGGTTATTAAACATTCTCGCTGATTTGTCATGCAAGCTAAGTCTGCTCTGTTTTAATAACCTACTAAACAGTTCTAGTTTGAATCATTCTGGCCTCAAGCAATATTCAAGGTCTCCCAGACTCTCCAGAGAGACTCTGAAGTTGTAGGGCTCTGTTCATTCCTTCTTGTTTTCCTTCTATTTCACTGGATCTTCATCTGTTCCTTTTTTTTTTTAACCTACTAGATGAACTCCAAGGGGATTTAAATCACTAGCTAAAAAAAAAAAAATGCCCTGCAGAGTTGAAAGAAAACAGATGGGAGTGTGTTTCTTTGGGCAACTTGCACTACAGATTGCAGTGGCTTGTGCCTTAGCATAAGGAAAATGCTAACACTGCTGTTATCCTAAGCAACGATGGAATAGCCCACCTTTTCCCCTCTCAACATCTGATTAGAGAGAAGAATTTTCTCCCGGTGATCTCTCAGACCTCCCTTCTCCAAGTTTTCCCATTCCTTACTCTTTTTCATCTTTCTCCTCCACGTTTTATGTGCCTAAGGAAGTTTCCAAAGGGCAATTAAGTACCAAATTCCCTTTTGAGTTCAATGGAAATTAGAGTTTAGAAGTATAGGTGGTTAAAAATTTAAAAAAGTCAAGAACTAGCCACCGTTCTGTTCTGTGTGGATATTTTAATTAAATCTTCAAAGAAACAAACAAGGAAAAAATACTATTACTATGATTTAGCAACAATCATCTAAGGATATAAACATGCCCCATATTTGCAGGGAGAGGTCGTATTTTATATTGTGGCACCAGACATAGGCCTTAAGCTTTTATTTTGGGCATGAAGAATTTCTGTGCTCACTTCTTGCCATTTTTACTATGTCATCATATTTACTACTGTGAACTACAGGACTACATGAGTCCTCATCCTTCAGGGAGCATCTCAAGGTATATGCTGAACCAACGCAACAAGTGTTGCAAATAAAGCCACTTTGGTTATGAAACAAGCCATACTTCTGTTGAGACAATCCTCTCAATTTTAACGTACTTACCCAATTGCTAATTATGAAGTAAACTTTTCCTCCAATTCCTCTGTATTATCTCCGTTAGTAGATAAATAGTTTAGCTTGCCAAGTCTTTCAGAGAACTCAGCAAGGAAACTGTCTTGTAATAAGCATCGTTCAAAGTATCAATAACCTTTTTAGTCTAAGATTTTTGGAAAACTAGTAATAAACAAAAATTACTGCAGAAAACTACGAAGTAACTCACTTTAGTATTTGGGCTCTAGAATATTCTGTCCTGGATGCATGGCTACAGTCAGGGAATGCTCAGGGTGAAAGGAAAAGGTTTTTAATAAATATCTGTATGTAGCTGAGCCTTTCCTTTCTCTTCGTCCCTTACAGGAATCTTCCAAGAATATTCAGAACACTGAAGCCTCTGCAATAACTGCAACTTACATAGTTTCAAGTCAGCTCAAGTATCAAGACAAGGTAAGGAGATTAATCTATTTTCTTGGGCACTTCAGCCTGTGGCCTTTCCTTGGCATCTCGGTGCTCTGGCTGTCCTGCTGGCAATATCCACCATGGCTGGTTTGAAGCCACCAGGGATTTACAGGCAGAAGCTGCAGTGGCTGTAGGTAGGGCCACATGCCTGTGCTGTGTTACACTGCTGCTAGAAGGACAAGCCGCTGAGCGCAGCGAGGGCTGGGGCCCCGCAGCACCTCTTACTGCTGCCGCCCGACCGCCCCTGCCCCTGGGGAGTGAGATCCGCTTCTCTGGAGGTGAAGCCCCAAGCCACCATGCTGAATTGCAGGAGCTGGATGGATGCACGGCTGTGCTGCACCAGCCCGGTCAGGTGCTCGGAAGGTCTGCTTTTCATGGGAACTGAAATAATGAAGTGCCTTAATAGATATAAAGTGTTCCTCTATACTTCTGCACTAGTTAGAATCTAAAAATGTGCTATTACAAAAGAAACAGATTCGGTATATTAAATACTATATCCTTCAAACAATACAATCAGCTAAAGCATACAGAATTTTGTGTTCAATCTCCTGAAAAGTTCTGTGCAAAATGAAGTTCTATAATACCTATTGTCTTAATTTTCAGCTCATAACAGCAATAAAAACCACAATACGAGGTGTTTTCTGGGAATTCATTACCAGTTGGGGTCCCTTCAGTAAGATGCAAAGCAGCTTCATTTTAATGTGACCACAAGACCTTGGTGAGTTTATTATTTTTATTTGTTAACTCTGTACTTTTCTGCCGTGTGTTTTCAATAGCAAGTTTCTCCCAAGGACTTTGAATTTCAATTGCAAATGAAATGTTGACAATGCTTTCTTGGATATATATGTTGTAACACTTATCAGTGAGACATTAGATGGGCCATTTCCCAGCAATAACAAGGTAATCACAGTTTAGCAGGATTTATTTTTTTTCTATCTGCAGGCTAGATTATCTTATTTTGAATTGATAACAAGGGCCAGGTGGCTGTTTATAAGGGCAAGATATGAATTACAAGCATATGTTTCCAAGGCGATGTTGGCCAGTGGCTGTTCAAGCATAAATTGCTTCCTATTGCCCCTTTTGATAGGAGGGACATGGTACAGTTGATCTCCATGGGAACACAATGTGGCAGGACACCTTGATGATTACTCTTTGCACTATTTCCAGTAGAAAAAGGCAGTCTTTTGTCCATCATGACACTACTAATTGATATTGCAGTGGGTAATTTTGTTGTGTTGTTGACCAACGATTAGGAATCATCTCATTAGGAATCACCTGTAGTATTCCCATAGAGGGCTACATGTTTAGCATGGAAGATACAAGGATGAATTAAGGAGTTGGTACAGGATAGAAGAGTGAATAGATGCTTTGGAAAAAAATGGGCTTCCTCAATGACCCTAGGAATAGCATCTCTCTAAACCTTAGTTTCTCTAGCTGTGAAACAGGTAAGGTACAGATGCTCTGGAAATCATTCTTGGGTTGTGAAGTTAGAATGAGATTATTTCAGGGTTTCTGTTTGTTTCTAAAAGGACAAGACAGAAGCTGATTACAGTATGATTAATTTTTTACTAAACCTGGGCAGAGAATTTGGGAAGGGAGAAATTGTCCTGCCTGAAGGAAGGAAGAAGACACTGTCTAAAAATCTGCCATGTTATGCCAAAGCAGGAGCTGCTTGCTGCCTTTGTTTTAATGTGCTCTAGTTGATTTTCTCAGTGATTTTCTCAGTTGATTTGGTTCAATCAAAATGACTTGTCTAGCAACTTGCTTACCATTTTCATATAATCCAACAGGCCGCTTTGCTGATGTCCTGTAGGATGCTGACTATGAGTCTGTAGTTTAAATCGGTTGCTTCAGGTATATGAGAAAGAAGGAATCAGACATAATCTGAAAACAAAGGACAAATAGTTCTTCTGTTAACGTAGTTTTAAGGTTATAAGTTTTTTGGCAGGAGACAACCATGCCTTTTCTTTTTTTTAACAAATGCTCTGAAAAAAATGGTCACCCCTTTTCTTGATAGCATAGTTTGAATTTGCTTCTCATAGAATGGAAAACAGATTGAAAGGGTTGTGGGTTTTTTTTTTAATTTCATTGCTTGAAGGCTTTTTTTTTTCTTTTTGTGTCTTAAGCTTATGTTTTCTGTACTTCACAAGACCAATGCTATGCAAGGGCTGTTCAGTACAGTCTGAGTATGCATGAGTATGCATGCATTTAAAATGAGCCAGCATTTTAAAATCTTCTGTTCCAAGCTCTGTTCCCTGTCTCTGCGGTTCTCTCTTTAGGTACCTCACTATCTATATTCAGCATTCCTTCTTCTGTTTACACTTAAACTAGAAATCTCTGCCCTGGGATCCATTCCCCAAAATAAACGTATTATTAAACTGACAGCATGTCACTGATACTGTGTTTGTTCATAATGTAAATAGGTCTTATCAGCAATTACATTCTTCCTGTAAAATGCTTATCTTCAAGTTAAAGTGGCATAAGTCTAGAGTACACTCAGCAGTAATACAAGTTTTAAGACCTACCCATAGCAGAATTTGTATCATTTCAGTATTAGCAGTGTAGTAAGGTACCGCACTTTCTACATTTTTCATCCTATTCCTGCATCAACGCACTGTAAACTAGCATAAAAATTATTTTATTGGTGTTTCTTATTTTCTGAAGGCAGGGAGACTGTTGATCTTCCCATAGTTATTATTTGGATTTGCCTCAATAAAATTAAATCACAGGTGGGGAGGAGGCAGCACTTTACCCATTGGATTGTTTCACTACTTAATTGGTGACGTATGTTTAGTTCCCTATATTTCTGATGAGGGCTTAAGCTGATGCCAACAAGTCATCTTAAAACTGACTGTAGGTACCTATGTCTGGGTGATTTGAAGGTCTGTAGCAGCAGAACAAATAGAATACGGTGGAAATACTAGTCAAATACAAAAAAATGAATATTGTTTTGAACAAGGTAAAGATGGAGAATTGACTACGCCTGCTTTTCCACGCAGATGCTGTGCCAAGGACAAGCTCAGAGAGCTGATATCAGGAACTTGCAGCACAGTGACACATTTAAGATTAATGTCTCACAGATTGCTAAAATAAACTAGTGTGGCTGTACAGCACTGCATTTTATGTGAGAGTGCGGCATAGCTTTATGCAGATTGGGCCATGATAAGGTTGTTAGTAATCAGTTCATTTCAAAACAGTGTGATGAGCGAAATGGAGAGTTCACCTTGTTTTCTGAAAATTGGAGGTTTGAAGGCTATATAAAATTGGTTGTAGTTTTGAAATCACCTTGGCAGTTATTAGTTTACAAATTAGTTTTTTGAGGGTAGCATGCACAGCTGCTATACAAAGAAACAGTCTTTATGGGTACACAGTGTCTCCTCCCCCCCCCCCCC
>VZSZ01008921.1:36758-118471 GCA_013398815.1 Ibidorhyncha struthersii
AAGATGATTAGGGGATTGGAACATCTTTCATATGAGGAGAGGCTGAGGGATTTGGGTCTCTTTAGAGAAAAGAAGATTGAGGGGGGATCTTATTAATGCTTTCAAATACTTGAAGGGAGGATGCCAGGGGGATGGGAGCAGTCTTTTTTCAGTGGTGCCCATTGATAGGACGAGGGGTAATGGGCACAAGCTTGAACATAGGAAGTTCCATCTTAACATGAGGAGGAACTTCTTTACTTTGAGGGTGGTGGAGCACTGGAACAGGCTGCCCAGAGAGGTTGTGGAGTCTCCCACTCTGGAGACATTCAAAACCCGCCTGGACGCTGTCCTGTGCAACCTGTTGTAGGTGACCCTGCTCTGGCGGGGGGGTTGGACTAGATGATCTCCAGAGGTCCCTTCCAACCCTGACTATTCTGTGATTCTGTGATTCTGTGACTTCCCTGATTAATGTTTCCAACTCTTTATTTAATTTTAAGTATAAACTGTGTTAGGTGGAAGAAATAGTACAAATCTGAAAAGATTTATCATGTTGTTCATGTAATAAAGTTGTATGTGTAAGCATGGGGAGGATGTATACGGGCAGTGATACCAGACAACAGTACTAACCATTACAACTGTTGCAGAGTTGCCTAGAAACTGGATCTATGTGAGATTGTGCTCTGGCAAGTTAGATTCCCAAGAACTTGGGCACCTACACATTTAAAACATTGCTTCCCAAAGTCTCGATCCACTAAGTTCCATCTTATCTTGCAACTGCAGAAATCTCCTAGAGCTGCAGGTACCCCAGAGGTCTGATGCCATTCAGAAACAGAATTACCTGTGTCTTGATTGTGCTGAATTGCCTGGTATTTTTCCTGCCAGGTACTATCTAATCCATATCTTATACACGTAACACTAGTTCTTTTCATCTACCTCATTTGGACGACAGAAGGAAATAGTTTCAACTGGTGGGATTAGAGGCTTTGTAAAATGACTAACCTGCATTCAAAGCTTTGCTGCGTATCAGGTAGAGGAAGGACTTGAAGATAGATTGTTTATAGCATACATTTGTGAGTGTCAACTGGGTATTTGCTAAAAAGGGCACTGATATCTCTTCAGTTTGCTTTTTGGTTTTGTTTTTTTTTTTTTTCTGTGAGTGAGGACAGACCATGCTGAGCAGTTTTAACTGCAGGATGAGGGTCACAGTTGTGAATGGAAGTGGATTTCAGTGATGAGGTTACTTCTAAAGGGGATCCTAAGCATATCTCCTCCCCTGGTATTTTCTCTTAGCTGGGTCAATCAGTTGATATTAGACATCTCTTTACTTGTTGAACAAGGAGCCTGAAGGTACTGGCTTGCAGCCGTAAATTCTGCTGGGTAGAAAGATGCTATAGTCAGGGATCATGACAAAACTTAAGTAGTTTTAGTAAAATGCAAATGAAAAGTAGAAACCGCTCTATCCCTAAGAGACCACAGTGTAAATTGGCAAAACACAGAAAAGCTGTGGAGCAGAGGTATTTCTGTCTCACAGGTGAGAGACTGTGTTGGCTTGCTGAGGTTCATAAAACAAACCTCAGCTAGGATCAAACATAAATGTCCTAACAGTAGAAGGCATCGGAACCAGAAGGAATTTACTCACGACATGCCAATCTTTATTGCTGGGAAATCAGAGGACCAAAGCCTCTGTTTTGGGGTGTTTGGCGTTGTTTTTTTGTTTGTTTGTTTGGGTTTTTTTTACTTGAAAATGTTTTCCATTTGCAGATTTTGTGCACATATACAGATTTTTCCAGGATCCATTTCTGACCAAGTGAGGATCAGCTGTACTCCACATGCAAAAGAGACCAGGTGCTCACAGAAACATTGAGCATACACACAGCTAGAAAACTGTATTAAGGTGGGGTAAATACAACAGATACAGAGATAGGAAGCAAAGTTTAGAATTCTGACTGTCAGGTCAGACTGTATATGAAAGGTTATGTGCTTCCCTAATAAAAGAACGCCTTGCCTTCTACAAAAGCAATTAGTGGTCATATGCCATTTTCACTTTTTTAAAACAAGGAAAAATGGTTACAATATCGCTAAGAATCATCAAAATTTTCTTTCAATTTTTATACATTTTGTATATGTCTACAAATCTGGAGTTATCTGTTAGTTCTAGGTTGTTTTTTCTCCAACTTTGGTTTTCTGTTCTTTAAAAGAAAAAAATTTCTCAACTCTTAAAATGGTTCTCAGTATTTGCATAACAAGTGTGTAAGCAAAACTAAAAAGGCTCATTCGTGCTTTCATTATTCAGTCTCCACTTCAGCAATGTCATTTAACAAACACGACGCTGTATAAAGGGGACTTGCGTGAACTGCTCTTTCATTTCGCTTTGAAGGAGAAGGGTAAGTTGAATTTCCTTTTAATAAATCACAAGGATCTTCAGCTAGAAGGCAAACCTGTTCCTTTTCATTTCCATGGTCATATTTACATTTTAAAATTAAGTTTTCCTTTATTAGAATTTTTTTACTTTGCTTATATTAGCAATTTTAGTAGATGAGGAGATGCCTGAAGGACACCAGATTGTAGTGACTGATGAAGGTCATTAAAAGTGGATTAAAACTGAAGAGCTCTTTTTTCCATTTTGCTACATAACTAATCAGGACTCTGACTCTGCATCATAATCCAATTATGAGCTGGATGCAGTAGTCCATTCAAATGTAATTCCCTGAATGATCAGCACCAGACGGAGAATACCTGTTGTAATTGCATTTCCTTATCTCAGGGACGTAAGTATTCCCAGCCACCTAAGGTAGGTTTCTCTTAGAAACTTTAATAATCTGCTCTCTGAGTCATTGGCCAGCATCGTCAGAGGTGTCTGCCAGCCTTCAGTATAGTCAAGGGTAAACAATTTGAGACACTTCAGGTTCAACACATGAAACTCAACAGCATGTGTGTTCTCAGGTGGATTTGAAATTTCCACTTGTTAAAGTGGAAATTCTTGACCGTGAGGAATAGGCACTGCTATTACTTAAACAGATTCTATATGCAGCAAAACACTGAAATTTATGAAGCTGAATATTCTTATGTTCAAGGGTGTGTCCCACTGAATTGCTTTTGATGAGACATTCCTCTAGAAAAACAAGTGAACTTTGCCCTTAAAAATAGTTGGTATTGATGCAGATTTAGGATAATGTCAAAAGCCTTCTGTGATGGAGTCGGTCTGGAAGATGTAAACAATACTGTTTTTAAAAAAACCTCAGACTAGTTTTAGTGTATCCATTTAATAAATGGTAATAATAATAAACCGATATTTTGATTCTGTTTGGCATTTACGCTTGAAACAAATACCTTGTTTTAACTGATGAACCCAGGTGTTAAAAATCTCGCAGCATTCAAACCAACCAAGATTTTATTCTCAACTTTAAGTAGAGCTGGATGTAGAACATATTATGTGTTAATTGAACTTATCTTGTCAATTCTGAATCTTTTTAAGGATGGAAGTTTTTAAGAGAGTGTAGTGCATGATCCTCTCTAATTCGTGCCAAAAGAAAAGTGAAGTCGTGGGTATTAAGTTAAATGTTTTGTATGACAGTCAACCCATCAGGGTCATCTCATTAGAAAGGGATACTCCTTCTGGCATTTTGAAACTTTCTTATCTCATCTCTCTTATTAACTGAATGATGCCAATAACTGTATATGTCCATGCCATAGTGTCTTGTAGTCCCTCCATTCAGGTTGCAAAACCACACAGCATTACCAATGCCGTATACCCACTAGTTGGATTGTAAACCCATGATGTATGGTTTCAGAGTGCTTTTTAGTCATGATACCTGGGCACTGAGATTATAACCCTACTTAATGTTATAGCTTAAAGGATAAAATAAGATGAGCAGGCCTATTGCCAACCAGCAAAAATCCATTTTCTACAAGACTAACTCTGACATTTTCAAGCTTGTGGAATTTTGTTCAAAACAAGATAGGCATGTCAATTGAGCTATGAAATTTTGCCTGTGTGTAAAACACTATCAATCTGGTTATTTCAAATAAATGTGCTGAAATAGTAGTGTGCTTAAAGAGATTGCTAACTAGCTCCAAACCATCACAGCAACCGCTGTAACAAATTGTGCCTTTCAGGTTGGTAGCATATGCATCTATGTTTCACTGAGTGATTATAGCCCTTACAGACAACTAATGGCTTAAGTGCGATCAGTTACATCTGAGCCCATCATTTCTCAAGGATTAATCCAACAAATAGTGATAGCAAAAAGGATTATTTGTCTTCACTGCTCCCAAATGTGTACCTGTCATTCTGTAACAAGCATACCAGTCTGTATCAGTCTAGAAACAGTTTTGTGTATAAGCTATGCAAAGGTAGCAAAATAAATCTGGGAAATCTCTTGTACCTAAACTATAGACTTTATTTAAATAAGGAAAGAATGTAAATTACAAGATGACACGAATGAGGAGGAGAAGAAAAAAACATTCAGTTACATAAGCCAATGTCTACAATGTCTTACAGAATCCCTGCCTGACAAATATGTGGGTTTTCTTACAGCTGGCCTGAGCAATCATGCAGTCTTACTCGTCCTGCGTGCTTGCAGCAATAGCTACCTTGCTAGTGACTTGCCATGCGCTACGTGAGTGTCCGGGAATTCCTGGGCTACCTGGTATCCCTGGACTGCCTGGAAGAGATGGTCTGAAAGGACAGATACATCTACCAGGTAAGTAAACTTCCCTTTTTTTGCAACAAATCCTTGTCATGAAGGCTGCACGAATAAAAACAGTTGACAGAGAAGGGTATGTGCCCTCAAGGAAGCAGCTGCATTAAGCAGAGGAGGGAAAACATAATGGAGGAAATAGTTTATTTTTTTTTTTCTAAAAGATAGGCCTTCTCTCTCTTCTGGGAGAAGTGGAGAAGTTAACAGGTTATCAATCCTTAAACATATAAAATATATATATATATCTTGATAGTGCTTTTCCATTGACTTTCCAAAGGGAATTGCTTCTTTCACAGCAGAAGCTTTTTCTTTTTTTTTTTTTTTAAGTATGAAGAAAATGTTATTCCACTATTTACAAGTGTAATTAAAAGGCTTCTGGCATCTTTCTCTAGTATTCAAAGACAGTATGTGCAAAAGTCTGGTAAGGAACACGCTTTGCACTGTGTAATTTTCTTTCTATGCAGAAATGCTTTCCCTAGGTCCATTAACAAGGCTAAAGCACGTTATTTGTAGATGTAACACATTTCAGTTTGAGATTAAAAGTTCTATTTCATCTTGAAGTTAGTTTTGAATGACCTCCTAGCAGGTTCTTTACCTATTGTCAGAAGAGCCATAAACGCTGAGTTTATGTGAGTGCTTCACAGTGGGAACGGGAAAGAATTAACAAGCCTAAAGATAAAATGTGAGATCTGTGTGGATGTTTTAGTCTTAGTTATGCATTACTTCCTTTTTCTGTCCTTCAGCGTTCCTGTCCTAGTGGAAATTACCTCAGTCCTGTCACAGTGCAAGTTCTTTTGGCATATTTTCCTCTTAATATATATATTAATACATAAACATTTATGTATATTAAAAATATACATGAATTTGAAAGAAAAATATGCTTCTCTTTTCCAGGTCTCATAGGACCCCCTGGAAGCCTGATAGGACGTCCTGGAAGAGATGGTGATGGTTTTCCTTGGCTGCAAGGTGAGAAAGGAGAAAAAGGGGATATTGGACCAGCATGTGAAAAAATCTGATGTACTTGTAATGCTCTGTCAGTCAAACGGACTCTCTTTATTGGGTCAAGTATGTTGCTTTTTATTGACTGTGAAGTGCAGTAAGAGTTGCAACATTGCAACTTGGAGAGAGGGAGACACAGCAATATTTCATACTTCTACATTGCCATTTGTTTTAATTGTGAATAACGGAAACGCGATTACAGGAGCATGCTAGTAACTTTATTCTACATGTAGGACCTTTCTTACCCATGGAAATTTGTATGAAAAAAAGTATCTACCTTTACAGCAAGTTTCCATCTGTAGCAGGTGGTGCTGGATGGACTCTATTTCACACAATCTATGCAGAAACTCTCCTATACTAGTGTTTATGGTTTCCATTAAAATAAGATCCCACTGTAAAAACACAAAGCATCCACCCAGCAGATTAAAAAGAAAACAGTATGGTGCCATGCAACTGTTCCCTCCCCAAAATCTCCTTTGTGCCTGTTTGCTAACGATTATTAGAATGAAACAAATTGTCTTTGGCAAAAGCTACTTTCACAGACATGACAAACGTAAGGCTTCAAACCAGAAAAAATAATTTTCTTCTGTGCAGAGGGGAATTATCATTATTTCAGAGGGCTGGAGGTTTTTATTCGTTTGCTTTACTACAGATTAACAACAGTGTGAAAAAATACCAGGAAAATATTTATTTTACACCAAAAGATGTTAAAAAAAAAATATTGTGTGCTAGTTAGTTTTGGAAAATGATTAGTTTTATCCAAGGAATTGTTCCTATCAGCACAGCCTAGTTTTTCTTGATTGTATAACTTTTATTTTTGTCTGTGTAGGTCTACCTGATTCTCTGGACACTAAACTCCACAATGTTTTAGTAAATTTGAAACACCGACTTTCCAGACTTGAAGGCGGTAATTATTCCCCTTTTTACTTTTTCAGCTCACAATCAATCTTAAGTGCAATAGACAAAATTAATTATAGAATCATGACTTGCAGGAAAGAAATCACATTATATCCCTTAACTCCATTTTCTCATCCAAAGCAGGGGAGATCAGGACTCATTTTTCCTGAAGAAGCAGATTTCTCTCAGGAACACTAATGCGGATTTATTCAAATCTGATTTATTTAAAAAAATTATTCTAACTGGTGTTGCTCTTTCCACGTGGATTCATGGGAACTCCTTAGCTTTGTACCACACCGCTAGCATTTTTGTCTCAGCAGCCAGGTTGTTAAAGGTGCTAAGTTGTTTTTGTACTGAGAAGGAAGTCACAAAAGTTATCATTTCTGCGTTTCACTTGCTCAAATTTGGAGCAGATTGATCCTCTTTAGAGAGTTAGAGAGAGTTATTTAGAGAATATAATAGGGCTGATGTAGCAAATGTTAGTGGGACATCCTTGTCTTGGAGAAGACAAGGACAGATGGTCGCAAACAGCATAATGATATACTTAGTGAACAACTAGCACATTGGTAAAATTTTGAAAATCTATTCCTCTTCACCCTTTACTCTCATTCTTGCCCTCTATTCCCTCCTCTGTTCCTCTTAGAGCTTTTAATTCTCTCTTTATCTCTTGATTTCTTTCTTTGCTTCCTCTTTAATATGCCATAGGAAATTAAAAATCTAACTAGTTTTTTTCCTTTCGTGTTTTAGTGCTTGCTTTGAATGGGAAAATAAGAGAAGTAGGAGACAAAATACTTGCCAGCAATGGGAAGGAAGCTGATTTTGCATCTGCTCTACAAGCCTGTGAAGAGGCTGGAGGAACTATTGCAACTCCCATGAATGAGGAGGAGAATAAAGCTACTTTGAGTATTGTGAAACAGTATAACCGATACGCTTACTTAGGTATTAAAGAGGGTCAGACTTCAGGTCAATTTAAGTATATAAATGGCACACCTCTGAATTATACCAAGTGGCACCAATATGAGCCTAATGGCAAAGGGACAGAAAAATGTGTAGAGATATACACTGATGGGAGCTGGAATGACAAAAAATGCAACACGCATCGCCTCACAATCTGTGAATTTTAAAGAATGACCTTTCAGCCACCTCAGACTATGGAGACAATGAGATATCCTGTGTCTCAGGTTTATGCAATAGCTGCAATTATTCTATGTCAGAAAATCTGAAATTAATCATAGTATGGTATTTTTTATCCTTACGAAAATGCCAAATGTGGTAGGTGATTAACTTCATTAAAATGTGCCTGATCTGATGTGTTTATCTCTTTTGGAGGGTTGGGAATAGCTCAGAATTCATTCTTCATTACAACCTCTGTGCGCTGTGCCTCTGTGAAGATTAGGGGAAAATTCCAAGGTTCAAGTTGGGATATTGGAAAAACTTGAAGTTAAAATTGCCTGTGGCTTCATATTAGAAGCATTTTCAAGCATTTAATGGTTTCTGCCTTAAAAGACATGCACAGAGCTTCACTTCACTGAAGCAATTATGGTCTCAGGTTCTGTACATCTCTTTGAACTGTAGGGGTTGTATTCTGTCATATTGAAGCATGCACTGATTCATTCAGCATCCTTATTTAACTTTTTTTTAAATGAAATTATTAACAGCGCCAGTTACAATTAATTTTCTTAGTTTCAGAAGGTACTCTCTATGAAACACTAACATGAACATTGCATTAGATCCACATAGACATAATATGTTTATAAAATACTAGAGACTGCATTTTGTTGCTAGAACATCGCATTCTCTCATAAAACTATGACCACTGCAGTGTTAGAAAGCCACAGGTCTTCTCCCAAACCACTGAACAATCACATACTCTTTTTGGGGAGCAGGTAAGATTGGATTGTTCAAACACAAACTATTTCTCTGCTGATGTCATGCCAAGCAACCACACAGTCTGAACATGTCTCAAATCTGCTAGGATCAAGAAGAACCTTTTCACAAAATATTTTCGCTGCTACTTAGTTTGGGTAGCTGGTGAGCAGTGGGTGCTCAGGAAAGTACCACAAGTAGCAAATTCTCACATGCTTACCTTGCAGTGAGGAAGTCCTGGGCTCATCCATTATCATTTTCACACCCCCTAAGGAAAAAAANNAAAAGGAAGCACTGGAGTTAAAATACATGCATAAACACTTTTACTTCATCTTCTCCTCTTCCCCTAGATTTGGCTCTGTGCAGGGAGCCCATAGGAACCTGGATTTGACTCCGGGCAGTGTTGTCCCTTGTCCCTATCCTGCATTGAGGAAGAGATGTGATCTATTCACATGGCCATTTGAAGCCCTGTCAAGTAGGAAAGCTTCAGTGTCTTCAGACTCGGGAGATAAGGGGTTACTTTTGGCAGCAGAGGATTCATGCCCAGCACTGCATACAGTGCTCCAGCTGATCTTAGAGTGGACGGGGACTTTGAAACGGGAAAAGTACACCCAGTACCACCTCAGATAGATTTCAAAGTGTGAACCTGCTTTACAAAATAGCTTCCTTGGAGACCTATGACCATGATACCATTTTGGCCAACATAGGAAGGGAATAGATCATGCCATGATAAAAATTCTGACTCTCGGGTTACTTTGAGAAAAGGTAAGGCTAAACTGATCCCTTTTAATTTTCCTAGACTTAGCTCTGACCAGCTGCACTAAATCTGCTAGAAAGAGTTGAAGGTTTACTTAAAACTACCTCTTGTGTTTTAATTATTTGTATTTTAATGAGTAAAGCCTGTTAGAAATTGAGTCTTTCAACTGTACAGATTCTTTGTTAGAGCAAGATAATTACCTGACAAAAGAAGGCATCATGTTGGAGAAAGACCCAAAAAAATAATCACTCTACTAACATGAACTTTTATTACCTGAACCAAATTCACATATTCATTTACACAGATCTCCACCTAGGTTTGGAGTATTCTTTAGTTAACCAAAAAATTATTTCCACCACATTTGTGTTCGCAAAGTGGCTATACAAATCTCTTGTTAAAATCTTTAATGTGTAAAATCTTAGAAATGGCTTAACACAATTTATCACCAACCTCCAAACATATTTAGCCTTCAAGACACTTGGGTGCTTTTCACCCAATTAAGAAAATTAAGATTTTTTTTTTTTAAGAAATTAAATCCCGGTGAAGGTACATATTCAGTAGAATGTCACTTGATTATTCTTTGCAGTTCCACAGAGGAACACAAAAGTATCCAGAAATCATTAATTTATTCTTTTAGATGGCTTTTTTTAATGTGTATATAACCCTCCCAATTGAAACCCTCAAATGCCGTTTAAATGCATTTCAGTCTATTTTTTGTGAAAGATTAAATTCTGCATGTATTTATTAATAGATTTTTTTTTTAGTGGACAGAGAGGTCAGGCACAAGAACAAACAGAATAAGTTGTTTCTCTGTTTTGTTATTATAACATAAATAATTTTGATAAAATCATTCCTTAAAAATGCAATGAGCAAAAATAATCCTTGGCGCATAATGGCCAGACCAAGAAAAACCCAGGTTAGTCTTTTTTTCTTAATTTATAATAATTTGCTACAGAAAAGCAATCTAACAGTAAGACCGTTAATTCAGAAAATAACTTATTCACTTCTCAAATGCTATAAAAGCAGATTTTGAGAATTAAGATCTTCGTACAAGTTAAAAGGTCACAAAGATTCAATCCCTCCTGAAGCAAATGGACTGCATATCACACAAGAGACATTTAATGCAATGGTTATTACAGTATATTTAACAGTGAGAGTTTTGTCAGGCCATAAAAATGATGGATAATGATTTCAGAGAGAATTCTCTCTGGTCTAGAGTGATATCCTGTTTTATAACTGTGTAATTTAATTAGGTGGTTTAGCTTAGAAATACTATTAACAATTTTGAGCACTCAAAAAACCTCTCCCCTGTCCATGCCTACCACATGTAAAGAAATTGACCTTCGATTAGAGCAAATAAGTATTTTCCTATGGCTTCCTGATTTTTTGTAGAAATTTGATTTGAAAAAAATGAGCCCCATGGTTCTTTGGAAAACTGAGTTCAAATTCAACCTTGTGTGAACGTAACTGGCAGGATGTGACACAGGCTGGCAAGGCTACCTTATCTTGTATAAATTGTGACCACTGCCTCCTTTATTTTTATTTTTTTTAATTTTGAGGCCAAAATTAAAGAATAATTATATTATTCCTCTGTTCTTCTGGAGAGAAAAGAACATACATGGTGGAAAAATACTAGTACTTGCTGCCGCAATATCCTAGCAGTGCTGCAAATACAAAGTGGGGTAAAGGTTATTCATACATTTTACATTTATTTGCAGCTTTTCTTTAGAAGAACGATAAGTGCAAATAGGGGAAGAAATATTTGCCACCAGGAAATTTGTTAGCTGGTTTTGAAACCGCATTGAGAAGTGGTAGAAAGACCAATGGCCCTATTACAACTCTTACAAACCAGAGGAAAACAATGTCTTGGGACTGTTGTATAATGGTATAACAGACATGTTTGTCTGGACCTCAAAGAGTGTCAGATTGCAAGTTATTTTCATTATGGGTGGTTGAAATGCACTGTTATAAAATCATATTAACCTACAGTTATGCAAACATGCCTGGGTTTAAAGCACAATCAATACAGGATGCTTGGAAATTAGAGTAGCGCCTTTAAAAATGACAAGTAACTTTGGTTTGATTTGAAGTCCCTTTTAGGAAACCAGGGTTTGGCAGAATTTGTCTTGAGGGTGATAAGGCAGGTGTGATGAAAATTTCATTCCAAATTTCACCTGGCACCTGTCTCTGTCCTGGTGGCTCGGGACCCAAAAGAAACTATACATCCAAGGGTACCTTAACCCTTGAGGAGGCTGTAGCAATGGTAATTACAGTAGTAAAGACAATTTAACCTTCTTCTGCAGATAATGGAAGACAACTGCAGAATATATAGAATAATAGTTTCATCTCGTTCATATGAAGGTTTTTTCTCTCTCCCATTAGAATTCTATTTTGCTATTAACAACTACTGAAGAGAGGAGAGATTGTCTTGCTTTCTATTTTTTATAAACACAAAACTATTTCTTTCTGTGTTTTTCAGCTGAGCTGTGCCAAGTGACATCCACTCGGATCCTTCACATACAACTTAAGTCAGTAGAGAAAGATGGCAGTAACATTTACAAGCCTTGATCACACTGTCTACAGGTAAAATTAATACGCTCTGCTCTAAAATGCTGCTCATAATAATAATAAGCCAGGTTTAAGCTTGCCATCACACTTGTCTATATCTTGCTGAATTCTTTGCTTCCTGTTTATCAAGCTGGGCAAAAAAAGCCTCAGCCTGTTATAAGAAGGCGAGACACTAGGTTCCGCATGTTCTGTGCTCTTCCTGATATTCCCAGGAATAAGGGAGCTGTTGGGGACAGTCTGAAAATTATTTGGAAGAGCAAAGAAAATGCAGAAAGCACACAACAAGATGGTAGCAAGGTAGGATGGAAACAATAGCAGAACAGCCCAAAATCAATGTAAACAGAAAATAAGTGGGATTGGGGCCGTTTAAATATAAACTGAGAGAATAAGAAGAAAAGAATTTTCAAGGTTAACTGAGGTGTGACTAGCACTATGAATGAAAAAAAAAACCAACTTTCAGGAGGTTAAGTATACAAAGGAAGGGCTAACAAACAGGCTCATGGAAGGAACACACACCCACATTCATAAACTGAAATTCAACTCTAGTGCTTGTATTTCTCGAAGCAGCTAGGAAAGCAGTGTTGACCAACTTTTGTCCTTAGCATGTTTTGCATTTACCTACCCCCATTGTGCAACATAATCTGCTCTCAGAATATCCTTCATTTGCTTCTCTAGCACTGAAATTATAAAACCTCTTGATAGAGCTTCTGTGATATGCATCTCGCGGCAAGATCAGATAATAATTTACAAGTTATGATAGTTTCATAGAATATTCTATTAGGCAATCACAAGTGTAGCAAAAATCTAAGTAGTTTTAAGTATCTATTTTAGCTTGCTCCATCTTATCAAGACACTGATGAAAATCAAGAAAATAAATGTTTAGATTTTATCAAATCTATATCAGTTCTTGTGTCTCCCTCCAGGTTTCCCAGGCCATCAGTCAGCATGTGAAACCCCATTAACGGAGGCCAAGCCTCATCCTTTTCTCACACTTGCCTAACCTTGCGGTTTCTTCCAGGTGCAGTGGAAGTGCTAATTGTTCTCACTGTAGATGCAAAGGCCCAGGTTCTGCCAATGACCTTTTCTAGGGCTCATCTGGACCCCAGGTAATGGCTAGATTCAATGTTCTCTGTTGGGTTTTTTTTTTTCCTCCATAAAACACTTAGAAAACCCCAGCCAAAAGAATGTTAAAAAGCATTTAGTAAGTCAAACACTCAAAACCCAAGAAACTTGAAATTTAACAAGAAACATTAAACAAATGTTACTCATGCAAATTTAAAACAGCCCTCTTCTGTCAAGGTACATGCAACGGGGTACTGCTTATTTGTTTTTCACAAGACTGGTGCCTTTTCCACAGCACTCAATAAACAATGCTGCAGGAATTAATCAGGCTTCTATGGGCACAAGACAAAGGGCTCAACATCAGTGGTTGAGGTAAATATGAATGTGCAGGGTAGAGGTGCAAAGTGCCTGGGGAGGTGATCGAGGCTTGCTTAGATCCAGTAGGATCCCAGACTAATGTGAATATTGCTCACATTCCCCATGTAGTTTGAGCTTTGAGAAGCACCTGTTCGTCAACTAACTTGACTGTTAGCCTTGCTTGCAACATCAGGATGCTGGCTTGACACCACAAGGATGATGGGGCTGCATCTTATCTGTTTGAACTGGAGCACAGCCTCAAACTCCTTTCCTAAAAATCTTCATTAGATAGGAACAACTCTCAGGTGAGAACTTAAAAGTGCATGGCAATGCCTTTCCATTTCAGCTATGCTCTGCATCTCAAGGCCTGTGTATTTACAGGACTGGTTTAGAGCAGCTTTTTCCTTCCCTGAAAGGTCATTGTTCTGTTGGCTAAAACTGTTATTATTTATGATTTATACACTTCCACTGGAATATTCTGCGAGTTATTTAAGTATGTGCTACTGTGGCTACTACCTCTACATATGCTGCAGAGGTACCATTGTCTTCTGGCTTTGCTGCTACTATGAGATTCTGTTTAGTTACAAGACTCCAAGTAATTATCACTGATAAGTCCTCAGTGTGTAATGAAAATGATGGTGGTGTTCCTGGTGCATATTATATTTCAGGACAACTCCTTGTTTTGGCTTAGCTTTGGTGACATTTACAATTTGACATTTACACAGCTGTTCTGTGGAAACATTGGGTATTTCAAATATGTATTGAGAAATTGCTTTGTTCTCTTCCAGGGCTGGGTTTTTTTAAAGCGTGTGAAAGCGTTTCTGCAAATCAGGAAAGTACCCTTAAATATTTTCCTCCCATTTTAAGTGTTTACCTCTTGAAGAAAACAACCCCCCCATCATTCGAGTTCAAGGTCATTAAATTTCTCTTCATATGCAGATTTGTATCATATTACATGCTCTTTGTATTTCCTGTAGGTAACAAGATGAATCTCAAGTTACATGCCCTATAAATTAGACAATTTAATGAGTCTTTATTTCATATTGGAGCTGCTAGGTAAGTTGAACATTTTTAAATAGGTTTCTGTTTAAATTGTGTTGAGTCCTCTTAGACTGTATCATAAACCTTTCCATTTTAGATATTTTTTCTGTCTCTTAATGTTTTTATTAACACTTTCACCTGCTTTTACAGCGGATATCATCTGAGGTGAAGATACTTTAAAAGATGGATGCCATAATGGAAAAACAAGCATTAACAATACAATACAAGCGTGTCCTGGTTTATCTTAACCTGGCTTTCTCTTACTAAAGCAGATTGTGTCTATTGCTTATCTGTACAATTATGACTGAACGTATAGCATTTTGCATGGGAAAAATGGCATATAATGGTATCTGCTGTAGCAAGAATGGCTTTGATACTTTGATTTTTTACTCTATAGCTTAAACTCTTGCAGACTAGCAGACTGAGCCTTTTGGAAAAAAAATTTTAATTATTTGAAATAACCTAACTTTGCAACTACATCAGTGACATTCATGTCACTGAGGGCAAAGCTTAATTTACATAGAACTTGAGACCCAGGCAGCAGAATTCTGAGACGTTGCTGCTTTTTTTTTTTTCTTTCTTTCTTTTAATGTAGAACTCTACACTGGAGAGTAAAACAGTGTGTTTTACATTTGAATTTAAATAATGCTGTCTCCACGGCTGTTCCACAAAATCTTAGGAGTAGCTTTTTTCCTGTTCCCATGCTGTGCTCAAGCTAAACCAGCAGGAATTCATCCACCGCCCGGTTTTGTGCACTTGCCTGAAGATGGGATAGATGAAGGATTTATACCAGGTACATGCAGTTATGATCATTTTTATCTAGGTGTACTGTTGTGTTCCATTTTTATGCTTTGTAAACTCAGTGCTATTCTCTGGGTTCTACTTGATAGAAATAAACAGATCTTTATTAATTCCCTGTATGAAGTAAGATGCTTAAATGTCTCCTACTTAATGACGCAATGGTTCAATTCACAGAGAAAAGGGTACCATTTTCCATAACACAAGAAACTTGTTGCTAGGCATCAGGTTGGAGCAGCAAGCATGTGCCAGACAGACTCTGTCAACAATCCCTAGACACAGTTAAAAATCAACTAAATGCACAGCACAAGTGCCAGTGTTTTGCCTGGACTGGCTCAGTCACATATAGAGCAAAGACTAACTCAATTTGCTGATCCAAGTTTTACATAAACTTCACTGTTCTGCAGGTAGTTTCCAGAAATGTATTCCCTATCCTTACAAAGATTGATGCCTAAAAAGATCCCCTATTTAAAACACAGCAGTAAACTAAAACAGGTCAAATAAACATTTAAAAATTCATGTTAATTTCACAAGATTACCTTCGCTTTATTTTGAAAGCCAAGATTCAAACTGTAATGCAAAGTGCATAATGGCTGGTTTTGTTCATAGGTTTCCTACCGCTGGTTGATAATGAAATGGAAGACATTATCCATCAATTAGAACATCGGATTTCCAGACTTGAAGGAGGTAATTTACCTGCCTTTACTTTCTGCTGTAGCTGGATTAATGGGTGTAAACATGATGAGCACCAAAATGGAAAAAGGCAGAATTTTCTGCAATTTTATTGCATTTCATTTATATTTTGTTCACTGTTAGATAGGAGAGTGATAACTCTCAAATGGAAGGAGGGGATTAGTTTTTCATAACTAGTGAGACACACCTAGGTAACAGCTCTGAAACTGGCAAGCAAGCCAGAAATTTATCAGATTAAAGTTCCTGCCTTTGCAGAAGTGCTCTGGTGGCACCTCATGCTCCTAACAGACAAACAAACTGAATACTAAAAACATACCGAAACAATCACAAGCAGATCACATCTAAGATCCTACTCGCTCAAGGACTGACATATACCCTCGTATACAGCAAACCATCTCACAGAGCTTATACACAGTCTCAGGGAAAATATACTTTTTCCAAATGTAGAACTCCTCATTCCCTTCACTCCTCCAACTTCTTTCTTGCTTCTTCTATTTCATTGTCTGTATCTTTATGTTTCTTCCCTTTTTCCCCTCCCCTCATCTTTTGGGATTTCTTCCGGCTTTTGGTGGTTGTCTTTTTTCTTTTTTATCTTTGATTTCAAGTTTTCCTCTCCTTTACCTTTTCCTGGGTTTAATCTAAAGTTATGGAGGAAAACAGCAGGAATTACAATTGGCAGCAAAGTGACTACAAAATAATGCATAAAAGATTAACAGCTTTTACCTCATCTTGCAGTCCTCCGCTTGGAAAAGATGATAACAACATCTGGAGGAAAAATATTTGCTACCAATGGGAAAAGAGCTGATTTCCGTACTACACTGAAAAAATGCAAAGAGGCTGGAGGGTCTATTGCCACTCCGAGGAACGCAGGCGAGAATGATGCCATTCTGTACTTTGTGAAAAGTTTTAATACCTATGCCTACTTGGGGATAGAAGAATCTCTAATTCCAAGCAAATTCCAGTTCCTGGATGGTACACAGCTGAACTATACTAACTGGCATTTAAATGAACCTTCTGGCAAAGGGGAAGAGGAATGTGTGGAGATGTACACTGATGGCACTTGGAATGACAGAAGGTGCAACCAGAATCACCTTACTGTCTGTCAGTTTTAGAGCTTCCCCCTGCTGCTGTCTGGCAGGCTCCCTGCAATATGCTCACCTATCCCTTGTCTCTTCATTTGTAGCTAGTGAACTCAGATAATGCAGCATGAAAAATAGAAGTTGCTCTTTCCTAGCCTGATTTGTCTTTTAAACAAATGCCAGCCATAAAGAGGAAATTGCTTGTATCAAAAGTGGTGCCCGTTTTGTCTGTTCTGTTATTCATTGCCCACTGAGCTTCTTGTTCCTACTGCTCTGTTAGTCTGCTGACTTATTACAAAAGCAAAAAGTAGATTTCTTGGGCACATACCTAAAGTGACTTACAGCCATGAGATCTTTCAGCACCCCTTTACCCACAAGCCTCTAAGTTGTCCGTATTTTGATCCCTTTCTGTAAGCTTCCCTCACCAAACCTACCCGTACAAACATTCCTGCTACCATTGCTGTTGCTCAGCCTGCATTTCTTTGGCCATCTTCACCCATAACAGATCCCCTGAAAGACGAAATAAGCAGTGCTGCTAGGGCGATGCAGAGCTATGAGCACAAGGGGGACTCACGCACCTCACACTTCCCATAGGAAAGCTTTAGAGTCAGCAGGTCTTTAATTTTCAGATACCCGAAAAGTGCTGGCCAGAAGCCACCTGTCCTGAGCCTTTCCAGCAAGTCTTAAGCCTTTCCCTGACTCAAAGTGGTAGCAGCACAAGAAGCCTAAGGTCCCATGCCACATGGCATGTGTGTGGAAGAAAACACACAGGAGACAACAGGACTTACAGCACCCACGTGGTTTAGGGAGATCAGTACAGCCATGGCAAGGCCAATTTTTTTAAGCTAGATAGTAGAGAGATTCAGATACAGCTAATTTGTGGGCGCCACAGAGCTGCTTGACAGCCCTCATTGGGATTCCCATGGGGATAAACTTGGTGGATGCCTATGTTCCTGCAGCAGCCTATACTCTGCACTCACTGCAGAAGCTGCTCAGAGCCTCCACCCTCCAGCTCAGGCTAAAGGATCAGGACAAATCTTTCTGAAGAACTTTGTTACCCGAGTCCAGTCACCTACTGAAGCTGAGTATTCCTAAGGTTAGATTCACAATTGCGCAGTATAACAGGCACATCCAGAGATGTCTTTGATTTTTTTTTTTTCCTTACTCTGGGGCCATTGACTTCAACATGGCTTAGGCAATGAAGGCTCTGCATAAGCTCCATGACATGGTAGAAAAGCTCGTTGAGCATCTGGGCATGCCTCCACCTACATAAAGCCAAATGCTTGGCCATCAGTCACACTCATGTGCACTTTGTTATTTCCAGCTCAGTCATGGAGAGCTGAGCAAGGAAGCATTCCAGCTCTAAAGTCAGACCTGCTCCTCTCACCTTGTGTCTGACAGGGAGACAGAACAGTCCAAGTACGAAGGTAACTGGGGAGCGAAGGCGAGCTCACAGCTGGTGTGAACACAGGGGCCAGCGGAGGGGCTCCTCGGAACCTTGTAGCTGTGCACATTGCTGTAATTCCAGAGCAGCAACTGGCCATGTGCAACATTCCTGCACTGTCTTAAATTCAATTACTCAAGTATTTTGAGTACGTGTTCTCACCACCTGCTCTGTGACAAGGCATGGATCTTCCTGGCCTCGGTTCAGCCCTCTGCTCGATGTCATGGCCTGTGATTCATTCTTGCTGTTATTCTTGGCAAACTAAGCGGTTTATCTTACAGGTATCTACTTAGGATGATTAATGAAACAGTTATAACATCAAACCCAGACACCTTTCTGCTTGAAAAATTTGGTGCCTGCAGGTGGTCTCCCTCCACAGGTTACTTAATTCACTCCAGCAATATTAAAATCCTTCATCACAATAATGTATTCTAAATAGGATCATGTTTCCCTGTTCTGGGAGCTGTAAAGTTATCCCAACATGTGCGAAGCAAAAACTTTTGTTAGCCACATCCTCACTTTATCCAATGCATCTCTTTAGCACGTAAGATGTACAAGCTGTTAACTAATGCCCTATTTCTGAACAACATAGCCAAAATATAAACTACCGAATCCTGTATCATGTAAGGTCTAGGTAGACTGTTATTCTGCTACGGTAACCTGGTTGAAACAGGTATATAGGGGGGAAAATGAGGACTCAGGAATCCATGGGCAGTCTTTCACTTTCAAACTCTCTTCTTCCTCTTACAAATGTTTTACAGCTCACCAGTATCTGCCTGCACCCATCAGCTCACCCACGCAGTCTTCAGCCTTGAGTGACTCCTGTTGTGAAATTAACTCTGCCACGAGCACAAGGAAACAGGAGCACAGACATCACCTTGTACAGTAGTTTTCCACTCGCTGTATTCCGATAAAGTTTAGGAAGTTTACAATGATTAACATCAGCCTGAGAATAACGTTGGACCCCCCTCAAACATTTAAAGCCATGGTAAGTTTTTTATTTTATCCTGCTTATCTCCAGGGGTTTACATAGTAATCTCAAAAGTAGAGCTAATTGCAGGTGTGTGAAAGAACCTGGCTGCCTTCAGTGTCAGTCTAATGACTATGTGCCACAGCAGAACTGTTCCCCCACCACCTCGTGTTTTGGCATTTTCCCCGGCAGTCCCCCAGGGAAGAGGGTAAAAGGGCTTAATGTGTTACTCCACAGCTACAGATGCTGACCCCCTTCGGACACTCTAGCTACTTATGATAACAGATGAAGCCCTAAAACCTCAAAGCCAGCAAATATTTCTCACCCTCCCTGAACCTGGTTCCTCTAGTAACCCTGCTGACAGCAGGCACATCTGGAACCAGCAGTCTTAGCCTGGAAAGCAGATTGGTTTAGCATTTGGGCACCTGTTTCCTAAATCTGAATGAAAGGGCTGCACAGCATCATCTGATTTGTAGAATTACAGGATTCCCCAAGGCTGGTAACTCTTTACTTCAAAGTTATTTTCTGAAATATTTATGAACTTTTAAGAAAAGCCTAATCTACCCTATCATAACCTTAAATACTAGTTATGCTTTATAAGACTGCCACCGTTCACCATGTATTTACCTGTACTTATGCACATACTGGACCACCCAGCTTGCTGACAAGCCATACTGTGTGATGTTCAATTTTCAGCCAATGGAGAGCACCCTTCCAAAGAGAGGAGAGTGATGACAAAATCACCAGGATTAAGTAAGATTAAAACCATATTCACCTTAAGACATAGTGAAAAACAGGATAAGTAGATTTCTTGCAAAGAAACTTAAGAAGGAACTTGATTTTGGCAAGATCAATAAAGCATTAGCATCAAACATCAACGATGGAAGTCACATGCCAAGTTTGGGGGGAAAAGTGTTACTGATTCTGCCTTTTACAGTGGAAAACATTTCACACCCCCAAACAAGTGTTCAGAAAATTGTTTTTAATTCTATGAAAGTTATCCATCACAAAAATGATTCTTAGTAATTGTCATTTCCTGTAAAAATACCCTAGTTCATATTTTCTGTATTTGGTAAGAGTTTAAAAAAAAAATAAGTCTATTGCCTGTTAGGTGACTTTGAGGTCTAACAAGACATGTTTGAAGTCTGAACTTTGGTTTCAGTAGGTGCAAGCTTATACCCCATTGGCTATCTCCATTGCAAGACATTTCATTTCAGCGTCCCCACCAAAAGGTTTTTAACCCAGGCTGCTTTTTGGCCTTCCCATCAGACAAGTGCTAGATGCAGTACGGGGTACAGATAAGAGGGTCATTTCTCAGGGCCTGTGTAGTGCCACCTCCACAGCAGTGGAGAGCTGAACCAGTGCCGGCTTAGCAAAGCCTCTGAAAAGGTTTCTCTGCACCTTTTGCTCAGTGTAATAGGCACTGCAGTGGCCTGACTGTAGCCATGATTTTTCAAATGTTTAAATAAAACTAAGCTTGTAAGTAGCGAGTGGGTTGTTGAACATACGTAGTCTGAAGCGAGTTGGGTGTTTGAAGCCCTTGGATCTGCAATAACCTTAGGGGTATCAGCTCTGAAGGCTGCACATGCTACTTGTTAAATAACTCAGAGTGGTTATTATTATCAGATTATTCACTTCTGAGTAAATAAGATGATTTACAAGGAAAGCCCAAGTGGTTTCCTGGCAAAAAAGGGCCATCATTTTTCACTACAAGCGACTGTCTCCTAAAGCAGCTTGTGCGTGTGTGAACAGCCAGCTATTGTTCTGCTGGTCCTGAGCGAACCGTGGTCGGGGCAGAACAGCTTCTTCCTTTCTTTGGAAAGGATTGTGCCACTTTAAGAACACCAAGTGGGAGGTGATACAGGCACCACTGTACAAACAAGTACCTGTGCAGGCTGCTGCGCTCACCTGAGCCCTGCAGAGCTGAGGGGACGCTGCCCTCACCTTCCCTGCTTTGTCTGGCAGGTTGAACACCACTTTCTCTAACACGCACTCTCGCTGCCTGACAACAGAGGATGGACACCCAGACAAAGAAACTCGATTTTATCTGCGAGACTTGCAAGACGCCTTGAGCACACTGAGCAGGTAAGAGTGGACAGAAAGAGCTGAATGACTGCAGGACCATGCAAGCGTTAGAGGAAGCCAGAACTTATTTCTGGTAGTCAAGTTGAGAAAGATGCAAATATTCAACTCCAATTCAACCACTTGCTGGCCTTTCTGCAAAAATAAGGGGATAGCTAAGTTATTTCTAATTTGGTTACAAGGTTGTCAGCAGGGAAGGGATGAAGAAGAAAAGAGCTACTATTCATGTAATTTATTTTAAGTTCACTAATATCAAAACAGTTTGCTAGGTGGTTATAGTTATGTCTGCAAGTGCACTGCATAAGGCAATTTCTTTCTTTAAATTTAACAGATCATCAGCTTGTATAAATTTATTCAAAAGTGTTTAAAGTACAAATATTTTGGAACGTGAAAAGTCTATTTGACTTACAAGTGTATATAACCCCTCTCTGCAATATATTCAAGAGTCAGAAAACTAACAGGAACTCTAAGAAACCAAAGACATCTTATTAGATGAAATACAAAAATCAGAATTTACATGTCCAGAAAGTGATTTATGCATACTTCAATAGCAGCAGAGAAACATTTCTGTTGCATTTTAACTTTCACAGTAGTCACCTGCTTACTTTGGAAGTGAGGTGAGACGTACTGCAACTCAAGGCATGATGAGCAAGATCCCAGCAGTGTGCTTCTGCATTATTAAATATGCTCTGTCTTCATCATACCTTTTTTAACATCTAGTCTCAAATTTTATACATCTGATTTCTGTGCCTACCCTTCATTTTTTAAATTCTTTAAGCTAGATTTGCATCTTATAGTGACTTTATTCAGACACCTAAATGTACACAGGTTTTACTTAAAAGCAATCAGACTAAACTACTGCATGCTTTATAAAGGCTGATATCCTTTCAAAAATCAATACCGAAATATTTATAGTTGGCACTTTTGTCAGTTGTTACTTGTAGAGGTGCCATTTGTAATACAAAAAAAAAATCAGTGATAGTTTTTTTAATATTTTATGATTCTGAGCATTTTCATAACACTGTTCTGGTTTGAAAGGTTTGGCCCTCTAGGGAACAAAGCAGTGTTATTAGATCTTTGAGGTTTTACATAATTGAAATACAGCCTTTTCTCTAAGGTGCTGAACTCATTAATTTGATTTCTGTTTTTTACAGGAGTTTTAAGTGACACTTTCAGCTTGCAGTAATAGTTACCTCTTGATCATCACCCTCAATTAGAGTGAATTACTGTGCAAGAAATCCAGCTCTCAGAACTTTTCACATTCCTACTGTTTACTACCTCTGCTTACAAAACAGTCACAGAAGTAGCATAGGAATTCACCTTTCCGCAGCTACACGCTGTAACAAGGCACGCTACAGGCATTGCGGCAGCGATGACCTCTTCAGAAAACTAATCTATACATGTGTAGTTATCTTTAAATATTAATAGGAAGTTGGTAGTTATGTCAAAGAACAAGTACACACTAATACTCGTTTTCCCTACTTGAAGGCTTAAGATTTAAGTGCTCTGACTGAGCAGAACAGGAAGAAAAACAAGTTCATTGCTGTTACTGGTTTAGCCCTTTTGAGCTGTTCTTCCACTAAAATAAGTACATGCTGGGAGAAAAGGTGTTCACACCTCTGCAAAATGGGAAGTGCTCTGCAGCTCCAGCTGTGCTAAGGCAACAGAGAGTCAATCTGTATCTAACTGGGCAGTTCTCACATCTGGATAATAAAAACCCTAGTTTGGTATAAGACACCAGAAATTCAATATCACATCTCTGATTTTATCAGATATACTAAATTAGCATATTTTAGTGGAATTCCTGACCTGCTAAACTATCAAAAATGATTGTGTAAAAAGATAATGAATATTCAGTCTTCAGCATTTCAGATACATGTTTTTGATTAGTACTATTGTTTTTTTCATCCAGTCCAACTGTATTAATTGCCACCAGGCAAACCAGCGATTGGGCATTGTCACTTAAATACACAAAGAGAAGTCTGAGACCAAGATATTCCCAAAAGTGCCAATACAAGCGCATTACGTACAAGTTCTTTTGTACTGTCTGCTCTAGCTTCAGTCTGTTTCAGTAATAATGCAAATCCAAGCTTATGCTGAATAGGACCCTGCCTTTGGGGATGGAGAAGGAAAAGGGAAGGATTGATTCTCACTTAGTTATTACTGATATATGTAGTACATATATAATAATATATAAAATAGTACAATGGATGTCCTGGAGCTCTTGTAGAAAACTTGTCCTGGCTGATTTGTCTTTCTTAAAGCCACAATTGTTTTCTTCTAAGTAGGAACAGCTTTTCTCTTCCCTCCTCCTCCCCCCAAAGTGGAATGTGGAAGAGGCCATCAAACAAATGGTGATTACTTCACCAGATACATGATAAACACTAATACCCTGCTACCCACTTCAGGGACAGCAGCAAAACTAAACCTCCCAATATGTTTCCAGCCAGGTCTTTGCAAACGATACTTACTGCCAAGATCCATATGCCTACATTTGTCAGTATTTTCTTGCCTATGAGAACATCTGAGGCAGAATCTGATGCTGTTGCCAAGAGTTCCAAGTAACACTAGAAACAAAAATCTTAGAGCAGGCCACCCAGCACAAAATTAAACACTGAATTCACCTGTTTGGACATTAGCCAAGGGTCTAATTTCTTTGATGTGCTTCCATAAATACTCAGTCACACAAGCCCATAAGCAAGTGTCAGCCTGAGGCATGTTTATGCTTGCTTTACAAATATTTAGCAGCGAGGTTTTTACTCAGTAAAAGCACTGAGTAGTTCACCAGTGGGGAATTCATTCTGTTGCAGACACTGAGGTTCTCACCTGCCTGAAGTCATCCAGCTCCAGAAATCATTTGAGAGTCACAGGATTTACACAGAATCAGTTCTTTCCAAAAGTATGTAAATATGGGTGTAAACCTGAAACACTGTGTTGGAGGAGATGAAGGAATTGCAGCTTTTCTGTTGGAACTGAAGATGAGGAAAGGCAAACAGTCTTTGCCCACATTTCTTCCAGTTTGCTTCCAACTGAGTGTGTCTTTTGCTCACAGGTGCTTTTTGATTGACATTAAATGCTGTAGTTACTAATAAGAATATCCTGATAGAAACAAGAGAAAATATAACTCAATTCACTGATATGAAACAGGCCTTGCAGACTTTGATCCATCCTTCCTTTTGGTGGCTGCACTTACAAATTTACTGGGGTCTCAAAGAATTTTTTAAAACTTGTTTTTCTGTTCCCAGAGGTTAACCAGTAGTACTGGATTTGTCACCTTTCCAAGTAGGCAGAAAAATTTATTACATGACGGTTGATTATTCTGAAGTTTGGAGGACAACAAATTATATAAATAGGTGCCAATTCAGGTACCAGATCATCTTTCTGCCCCATGCAAAGAGATCTTCAGAGGACCCACAACTGAGACCAAGTAACAGAGTGGGAGGCCACCACCTCCCACAAGCATCTTGCCCGGGAACTTTCTCATGTTACAATGACCCCTATAAGCTTCAGAAGGCTGTCCTAAAGCTTCACACTACTACTGTAGGCTGCAAGTCAGCCTTCTTGGCATAACAGTATTGCTGCCTTCCGTATTTGGCCTCATGATACACTGAGGAATTATAGCTTGCCTTCCCCCCCCAGGTTGAGAGGGGGATAAATACATCTGAGTTTTCTTAAGGTTTTCCCTACTGTTGTTTCTCTAAAATCAAAAGATATTCATGAGTAACTTGGAGAAAAAAAAATACAAGATTAGCAGAGAAAAAAACTGATTTTTTAGCATAGGTTCGTTACAGCTAGAATCAAAGATTACATTCAATACCACAATGCCTGCAGCAGGCAGGACAAGCACTCAAATAGTTTCAGCTAGCGGGGAAAGATGGGGTAGATTCCCCGCAGGGCAGAAGCCACAAGGCAGCTGTCTGGGCTGCACCCTGCCCAACCCCTTCACTGGAAGGGAGCAGCCCATGCCAAAGAGTAAATCATCCCATCTGCCTATATGTGGGTTTGCTTTTTCCTAATAATCAGAAGTTAAGACTTCAAATTAAATGGTCAAACAATATTTTCTGGCTTTTCTACTTTGCAGCAGGCTGTAAGCTGGCAGACAAGTACATCAGCTTAGTATACTATAGCACAAGTCTTTTGTTTCCTGCTTGTAGGCCTCTGCAACAGTTGTGTGCCGTGATCTTAAAGATATTACAATTCATAAATGGATCTGTGCTAAGATAAGGGGAGCAGTGAAGCAATCCACAATTTAAGACATACAGTTTTACAAGGCTGACTTTAGATTTCGTTAAACATATGCAGTTAATGAAGCATACTAGCTTCATTTCCAGAATTACATAACAAGGTTATAATTTTGTTTTCTGTGGAGGGTAGAAGGATTAGAACTGTGATTTTTCTAAGAAAGGATTCTGTCCTCCGTTGGTAAGGTGACCCCTTCTTTAGGATCCAAAAAGGTCCTCCATCAACTACAGTTCAGAGAACAAAACTTGAATTTGCATAGCTTCAGGCAAGTCTTAAATAAAACACTGGAAAGGGAACGTACAACCAGAAATCAGACTTCTCTAATAGGCCTCTTTCTTCCCCTCCCCAAATGCCTTCATTATCCTATACATCTCTAAATTCATTTATTGCATTCCACTTATTGCCTTCAGCTCCAATCCTTGCAGAGGCTTTTCTCTTCTACCCAGTTGTTAGATTTAGGGAATGGATCTAGAGCATCCTTCACTGCAAAATATTTTGTGGTTTAGAGACCAGATTTGATATGCTCGCACATTCACTGACAAGTATTTTAGTTGAGATAAAGAACTCACAAAGCTCCAGTGACAGTGTTTGTTTATTCTGAAAGAAGCACCACTGCTTTTGTAGTTCTAGAGCCATGTTTTGGGTGGCTGCTATTTTGATTCATTCATACCCTCCCATAATCAAACCTTAGAGGTTTAGAAAGTTGGCAGGGATAGTGGCTGTTTGGGAAGACTAACCACAGACAGCCTGTATGTTTTAGCTGTCTCCACACTATCACAGACCTTCCCATCACTTCCCAATTGCTTCTGCAATATCACCATCACCATTATTTTCTGACTGCAGAGTATTTCAGCTCCTCAGAAGGAGCAAGGCAGCCAGAAACCCAGCAAGGCCTCCCAGTGAGTGCTTCCCCCTGCAAACACACATAGAGCTGTTTTGTCTGACCTTTGTTTCGCTGCCAGTGGTACAACTACCAGGACAGCAATACCTTATCTAAGCATAGTGGCGTGTTTTGTCTTCTTCACCAAAGGAGAAAGCAGAGGGGTGCCTTCCCCATGGTGCCCCTACCGTCTGTGTGCTCGAGCACACCTCACCTTCCTCACCTCAAACCACAGGGCTTACTTTCTCAGCAAAGGAAGACAACAGAGCCTTCCTTCATCCAGGGTGTCTTAGGACCTCTACACCAACATGGTGTATACTTCAGCTGAAGATCACTGGAATTTTGTTTTGTGGAAGTTTAACTGGTGTGACCTTCCCTCACAGCCAGGATTTAAGGAAAGGGGCAATGCTTTGCCTCATCCTCACCAGCAGCGGATGCCCTCACTGGAATTTATTCCCTTAGCCAGGTCCTGATGAGGGATCACTAGAGCAGAAAATGGGGACAGGGGATTTCCCATGCAAACCGTGGCTGAATAACTGCTTGTCCAACCAGGGCAATTGCAACAAACTGTAAGAGGAGAATGCAGATGAGAATGAAATAACAAACAGCAAGAGTTGAAATGAAAGCTGAAGAAGGAAGCAAAAGTAGAAGCAGCAAAAGGTTAACAGAAAACACCTGACAGAGAAAAAGGCAGGAACAAGAGACCACAAAGTGAGTCTGAGATTAAGGAACTCATTGATCAACAAAGAGAACTGAATTAGAAAGAGGCCCACCTCTTGATACTCCCAGCGCAGCAGCTGTGTGCAGCAGTGAAGCAGCACAAGGCAGCTCCCCAAGCACAAACATCCCTTCTCCCACAGCTGTCTCCCCTGGTAGCAAACAGCCTCACACTTACCTTCATCCACCAACAGAGGAGAAAGAATAAAAGAAAAAACAATCAAAAGTGCCACAACAAAGGTCAGAATATCACAGAACCTAACGAGCCCCAGAGCACAGCCCCATCAGTCAGAGCTGCAGGTCTGAGCAGACAAAATCCAAGCAAAACCAAGCAGCTATTTTGTAGCCTGGGCAACACCAGACAGAGCACAGTTGGCTGCAGGGAACCCAACCTGGTGGGCAGCATTCCAGCACCAGCGACCATCCTGCCGCAGGCACATAGCTTAGCTGGCAGGGAGGCCACAAGCACACTCCAGGCTCTGAGCTAGGAGAGCTTCACCCATACTTTCCATACTTTTCTCCAGTTTGCAAGATTTGACATTAATCTGAACTGCAAAACTTGACGCAACCTTGCAAGAGCTGAGGTTTCTGAAAGGTCTTGGTACTGTTGCAAGGCAGACACTGACCCTGGCTAGGCAGGCACAACTGAGTCTGGAGAAAGAACCTGTTTTCCACTGTCAAAGTCTGTGTCTCTCTCTGAAAGAGTAGAACTGGCACCTCAATAGCAAGAGAAGGCAAACATACAAGAAAGGCTGGCACCAGAGAGCCAAGGTTTGACTGAGTAGCAGAGTCCAGTTGACTTAGTAGCCAAGGAAAACTCCTTCTAGCATCTGCCTAACAACAGATAACTAGCCTTCATTAAGGAACCTCACTACTTAAATCCTCCAGGATTTATTACCAGACATCTGCTGCTTCTCCTCACAGGCCACAGCAAAAAAAAACTCTGAGCCAAGGGCAATTTTAACACTGTTAAGCCAGGTGCAAAATTGCTGGTAGCTCACTAGCTTCCTGTATATAGTCATATTCTTCTAAAGGATAAGCATATTCTATCAACCCCGTTTCAGTCTTTCTCATAACAGTTGACGTAAACCTGGTATACCACCCACTCTGAAAAGCAATGGACAAACCTGGGATCTCTGGTGAAATGTAGGCCAAATTCCCAGGCTGAAGACAACACTGCAGCCCCTCAGGAACTCTCCTTACTGCCAGAACACAGGGCAAGATGTGGTAGGAGAAAAAGCTCTACTTAGGCCCTGGCCACCACCTTTTGTTCACTTTTCTGATGGCTTTGTTATTGCTTTCAGGTGTGTGGTCCCTGGGCTGAAGGAATTGCATTGAGCCCTTGACTGACTAGGACACACCTGTTAACAATCCTGGCTCCCTGTCCAAAAACCAACATGATTTAACTCCTTCCTAACCGCTCTACTTTTTTTTTTTTTTTTCTTTTTTTTTTGCAAAAATAAAGACTTGAGACTACTAGCTCTGCTTCTGCTCTGCACGTGCGCCCCACTGACTGGCTGCTAAACCTCTCTGCCTCTTAAGCTCATACTTGTTTGATTAAACCATTTCAAACAGAAATTGGTTTTCAACAGTTTTAACAGTTTCATTAAAATATATTTGTAGTCATTCTCAAAGCACGTAATTCTTTACTGAGTGTTCATTAAATCTCTCTGGCAAGCAAGTAGGTTCTAAAACCTACTTTATAGGGAAAAAAAGATAAAATACATATTCTGATGGCAGATGACTTACAGTTCTCCCTTCTTTCCATCAAATCCTTTTATTTTCAGCTTTAGATTTGATACATGTCAGTGTAATGATCATTTTGTGTAATGATGCTCTAAGCGGGAGGGGAGGGCCTTCAGAGTCAAAATTTTAAAGAGAAGGTGACAAAGGCTTGCCCAAGAGTCAGGAGCGGTGTTTGAGTGTGGACATAGTGTCTCTTACACCAGAATCAGTGACTGCAACCAAGCCGTAAAGGGAAAGGCAGGCTGATGCGCCACGGAGGCTCTCGAAGGGACAGAGAGAGAGCAGGAGCTTTTCCAGGGCCTGCAGCTGGGGAAAACGTGTTTGTTCTTCAGGATGAAAAAATAATAGGTGAAGGAGGCTGACAGCCCTTTGCTGGGTAAAACAAACACAGCTATACAGTCGTAATGCCTATTTGCAAGGAAGTGATGCAGTGTAATTTTTGCTTTACAGCTTCAGACTCTTGACATGGAGTGAATCATGGTGGAAACAATCCTGGCCCCATGGGAAATACTGCTGGTCATTTTTGCTGCCGTGCTGATAATGAGTCTTCTCATGTTTCTGCCCCCCGCTGTGGTGGTGATCTGGAGAATGAAGCGTGTGCCGCAGATCTCGCTGCATGGTTCGGTATGAGCCCGCCCTGGTACACGCTGTGACACCACCCACCCCTGCGATGGATGGGTCAGGATGGTCACATCTGTGAGGACAGCTGTTCCTGCCTAGCAGCCATCCAAAAGCAATGGGTTTCCCAGTCTGTTGCTGCTAAAGTCCCTGTGAAAAGAAAATGTGTATAATTTTGTCATGTACGGCAGTTCGCAGCACTCTGCCTTCCATTTTTTGGCTATGTTGTAATTACTGTTGTTGGCTCTGTTCTTAGGCTGACTTCTTCTCTTGCATTAGAATGGACCAAAAAGAAGACTGAAAGAGAAGCAAGCGTAATACAGTGTTGTATTCCCTTAATGAACAACAAGAAAGCCTGCCTACCTATAATTACAATGTAAATATTACCAAAGCCTTCAGACTGACAGCTTTGCGGGTGGACATACCGAAAGCTGGCAGTGTGCTCCAGAGAGGTAGTGGTTTAGCCTGGTTGTGGTGTGAAACCTAGAAAAACCCAGCAGGGAATGGTGCAATAAATAAGCATCTTGTGCTGCTTTTGTCTGATCTGAAAACTTACTGGCCTAAAATGTTTTTTGTTTCTTTCCTTCTGCATGAATTTTCTTTTCTTTGCAAATCCCGAGTGCCAGAACAAAAACCCCTCCCCATCCTGGGGTTAGAGCAGGAGCACGAGGGACAGCCCGATGCTCAGGCATGCCCGGCCAGACACCGAGTCAACGTTAATACAAACATACAGCAACTATTTGCCTGAATTGCATTATGCAAATTTACTCTGGGAAATAATGTTATTAAGTTTCCTTTAGTTTTTAACTGTGTTGTATAGGCTTATTGGTTCAACTTCTCTTTCTCATATATTAAAAAAATAGCACAAAACTGCTTCTTTGCAAGTTTATGAAAGAAAAAATCAATCTCCATCTTAACATCAAATTCATGCAACATCAAGTTAAAGCTTTCCAGGCAAATTCTTCCACATTATGGGACATTGATTAGCAGGATTTCTGATGCACAGATTTAAGTTTCTGTTAGTTTACTAGAGCAATGGGTTTGATTTCCTCATAAAATCAAATATTGGGTTTCTTTTCTTTTGTTGGTTAGTTTGGAAAGTCACTAGAATAGCTTAATATAACTCAGAGAAACTAGTAGAAAAATTATAATGGAAAGTTCTCAGTGCTTCAAATATTTTATTTGAGCATCAGCTTGTAATGAATTGGCTGGAAGACTCAAAAGCAATATAATTTAATTTGACAGAGATCATTCATTTGCCAGAAATAAAGAAACCCACCAGTGATGATCAAAAAAAACATTGTTTTTCTTTAAGACTACAACACCTTTGTCTCCATTACAGTGATTTAAGTTACTGCCTCATAGTTTATAAGCAGCCAAAGCAGCCAACTCATCCCTTTGTTGGTGTAACTGTCTGCTACACTCATAGCCGTATGACTGACTGGTTCGGGGCCTAAAGCAACCAATGTTTTTTTTGCTTGTACTGACTGGATTCTGAGTTGGAAAGGTAGCATGTAATTTTATATATCTGAATCATTTAACTGATTAATGAGGTAAAGGCCAATAAGACATAACGTATCACGTAACTATGTTGTCTGTGGCTGAGAGATTCACAGGAATAGGGAAAAGGTAAAGAAGAGAAAGGAAACACAAACAGATGATTTGGCTGCCCTCAGATCTGCGGCTTCAGTGTTTGCTCAACAGAAGAAAATCAAAACAAAAATCCCAAGCATGGATTCTGCTGAAAACCAAGCAAACGGTAACTAAGCTTTTTTGTTTAGGTTTCATAATAATTCACATACACGTCTGTTCTGTAGCTACAGCTCCACAAATAAACTGGATCTCCAGTGCTATGTTGTCGTTGGTCTCCACTTGCACCAAGTGCCAGGGGAGCAGCGGCCTGGGCTTTCCACTCTTTACACTCTGGGGCTTTGGTTTTCCAGAGTACATACATGCGCAGGGGGCAGGTAAAGAGGGAGAGCTCACAGAAGGAAGGGGTTTGAAGCAGGAACAAGATTTAGTATTTCTTGAGAAGAATCAACGACAAAAAAATCACTTGGATATTTGTTCGTGTTTAAAGCTGTTGTTACAAATTCAGATGACCAGCTAAATTTTTGCTAACTCTGGAAGCAGCCAAACCTGCCCTTGTTTAGACCAGGTTTGGAAATAGAATAAAGAAGGGGAAAAAAATGGGGAGGATGACTAGCCAGGAGCTGTGGAAATCTTGAGTTAGGACCAGCAGCTGCCCTGGCATTACTGTGCTGAGACCAGAGCATCTCAGCCGGTCAGCCCTGTGCTCAGCCCAAAGCCCTAGAGCTCTACCCAAATATGGCCCATCCCAACTCTATTACGAGCCAGACCTCGTTTGCTTTTGTACTTTCCTGCTGAAGCCAAGCCATAGCTTGTGGTAACCACAACCTCTGCCTGAGGGAGGCCCCGCAGGTATGTGTGCCGCATATGCCCAGGGAGCGTGAGGAATTGCGACGGCAGAAGAGCACTTGCAGCCCTGGATCCCACACAGCGGACACCGCTGCTGTTAGAGCAAACCAAGGGTCAATAGGACTTTCTTTCCAGAACCACTGTAGTATTGCCCCCCAGGGACTGAACAGAGGAGACCGAAGCTGGTCCCTGACACACTAACCAGAGAGCTTCTCATGCGGGTCCCTCAATACCCGCCTCCTTCACCTTTTGGGCAAAGAAGACATGATGCAAATATCTGCTAGTTTAGGGTAATCCCAGTTCTCACATTTTGTACTGGGACTGAGATGTTACATTTTTCCTGGTTACAGCATGGCACTTTTGGACACCTAGAAGTGCATTGAAAGAGCATAAAGACTATGTCTTTCTGTGGGATGTTCTCAAGGTGCTAAATACAGGTGAACCCTTTGAGTTGTCCCACAAACAAAGTGCAGTGCTTCAAGTTCGTAGCTCGTGCAAGTCGCAGCCCTGTGAACGGCTCTATATACAGCCAGATTTAACCCCCAGTCAAGCAGGTGCATGAATAAAAGAACTATACCCTTACAGCCAATAACTGTTGAGACTTGCAGTGCTTTAATGGTCATCACAACAACAATTGGGATTAGCTGACAACTGTAAAAGCAACTAAAAGTATGACCCTTTCTCAGTAAAGATGACCCCTGACAGAAGATGATTTCCGATAACAATTATTGTGTTTAACTAATGACTGCATCCATTAAACAACCCAAATTAATATTTAATTTCAGCTAGAAAAAATTAAGCTATAAAAGTGATCATCTTTCTTTTTGAAACACCTCTGCCATGAGCCACGTGATTAGTGTTAGCCTATATATTTGTGCCCAAGAGCTGAGGTCAGATTATGATTATGGTCTTCAGTCCTTTAACTAAATAAAAGCTCTATGTTTACATGTCTTAGCAATGATTTCACTGCTCCGCTTCTCTTGTCAAAATACCCATGTGAAATTGCAGACGGCTGGTTGGTGGCACAAGCGTTTTAGTGCTAGTAACCACAGATGATACAATCAGCCTCCTTGTCACGGTTGGAGCCGTCGATGCCTTGCTCACCAAGCTCTTTGAGGAAGATGTTTAGCTGCTCTGTCTCAGTTTCAGTGAAGGCTAATGTGCGCAGACAGGTGCTGTTCGTGGGGAAATAGGCAGACTTAGCTCCACTGATGGCGATCTCAGAGGCTGGAAAGATCAAAGATGACAACAATAAATAAATTTAAAAAACTCAGCTGAATTAGCTTACATGTGTCCTGATCTTTAAACAAGTGCCAGCATTCTCATTTTCCAGACTAAAGACTTCAACTTGGAATAAAAGTGCCTCGTTGATTGCTTTTGGTAAGCCTTGGGAAAAACCTGCTCTAGCAACAAGGCACTGTCAACAGTAAAATATTTTCCATTAACCGTGGGAGAGGTAGTTTGCCCTTTTGTGTATGTATACGCACATTTATTTTTAAATTAAGGCGATAACAACGGAGCCAGACGGCCTGCTTCAGGTCACAGGTTGCCCACTGGACGCAATGGGAACAGTCTTAAAGCCCTTGGGCTGCCACATGAAAAAGGCAGCGCTGCTGGCCGGGGGCCAGCTGCTGGGTTTTAGTGTGTGTACATGCAGTGAATAGTGCAGGTGTTGGCCAATTTTGCTGAGGTTCTTCAAGTACTGTTGCAAGATAAACAGCAGTTTTATGTTCTACTGTTGTCTGCCCAGCAGGTCACATAGCCCTTGTGCAACGTGGGGTTTGTGCTAAGATGATACCTATTTACTGTTTAAAAAAAAAAAAAAAGTGCATCTTCCCACAAACATTGCATACATGTCATATTTGCTGTCCCAAGCTGAAAGAGTGATGCTTACCAGCCCAGGCCTCTGTGGTCAAAACTAATATGATTTCTGGTTCAGCAGTTTGTCCGCTCTCACAATGTCCCACGTGCCAAGAAAAGAGAAGCTTTTCTTTCCTCCTTTTTCTGAACAAAACAGACCGAGCCTCCCATCCCGGCGACCAGAGGTATCTGAGAAATACTCACGGTTGCAAACAGCCAGTGCCTTTCCCCCAACAAGCTGCGTTGTCCAGGAAAACCCGGTGGCATTGCCACACACTTCATACAGCCTACTTCTTCTGAGGAATTGAAAGTCATAACCCTTGGGAAACAAACATAGGGAAAAAATCAAAAAAACGGTGGCTTAGGCTACATCATGGTAACCATAAGACAAAGAAACATTCAGCCAGTGAAGGTCAATACGAACTCTACAACCTCTCCCTGCCCGAAAGAAAGAAAAAAAGAAAGTATAACAAGGAAAATTATGCATTACACAATAAACTAATAAATTAATGAATAGAGTCAGCAATACCGTGGCAGTAAACCATGACTATTACCTTGTTGCACATGGGTTTGCAGTACTGAGCACTGTCAATGGTGACACACACCAGCCCGCCATTTCTAGGGGCTGATGGGAGTGGGCACGGAGGTAGCTGCTTGCAAACTTTCAAGTGGGTTACAAAGAGAAAAAAAAGAGAAAACACCACATCTGAGTGAAAGCATTATAACAATATCCCCTTCCCAAACAAACCATAGGCATGCTCATTGACCTGGGCGTCGGTGGTAAGTGGCCCCACTAGTTAACTTTGTCAAAGTAAGCATTTTTGTTTGTTTAAAATCGTTTATCTTTTTCTTGGCAACACCCAATTTCTCCATCACTTGTCACTGTGACAGCAAAGTCCCTATTAGCCCCAGTTACACTTTAAAAGTGGCATTTGCATTCACAGCACTGCCATTCAGTACTATTGTGGCCAAAACTATCCAAGGATTTTTTGGAAAAATACAACGGAAATGCCAGTTCCCAGACACCAAAGAGGGCAGAGCAGGCCCTGCTGCCTCTGTGACACTGGGCTGCTGCTCAGCATTGGCACTGGGCTACAGGGATGGTGGGACCCCGCACACTGGTGCTGCCGTGCATCCCAGATGCACGCTAGCACAGTGGTTAAGCACCCTTCCTTTGTGGTTTGTGGCTGAGATGTCTTTTATCTTATTCTTTTTTACCCTCCTCAAGAAATGCAGACATTTGGTTCACTCTGACTATAGGTAAAAAAAATTTCCTAGTGCTTCTCCACTGCCACTTGGTTCAACACCCAGCAAAGAGGCGCATCGGCTCAGGAGGGGCCTCACATTTCTCTTGAGCAGGGCGCAGGACATCAAGTGCTTCTTGCAGTGTCCAGACAAGCAGATTGATTGAAGCTTTTTCACCCTTGGTGATCATTTCATGAAAGCATTTTGAATATTTCTGTGGAGTCAGGGGAGAAAAAGGCTAAGTTGAAGAGGAAAGGCCTTGGAATTAATTTATGAAGGTGGCGCTCAAATATTTTTTCCTTTTTTTTTTTTGTTTTAAATGCAGAACAAGAACCATCTTGAAAATTACATAGCTTTAAGTAACACTAATTTCCCCACAACATTTTTGAAACAATGGCTAGATAGGTTTTTTTCTATTATATTGAGTTCAAGAGGGAAGACTGGTATGGGTTGGTGTTTTTTTTTTCTGTATGTGAAAAGATGCCTTTATAAACAACTGTATGTATCTTCTTTCTATACAAAACATTGGTTTGTTATTCTTATCTTCTGAATGCTGGCATCTTGCAGACTTCCTCTGTGTGTCTGTGTTTGTGTGTGTGTGTGTGCGCGCGCATGCGCACATGCCTCTGTGTGCATAAATATATATATTTGTGACTGTGTGTAAACAGAGAAGTTCCTGTATTTTAATGTAGCTACTGCTCTATAGCCATATAAATAGCTTTGAGTCCATATGTGTGTGCCTATGCACATATGTGGACAGTGCAGAGCTGTGGTAACTCCACAACCAAACACAAGACTATAACAGACACCAGTTACTTCGAACTTACACAGATGCAACAAAAAGAGCAAGTGCAATTTTCAGCGACGGCTGCTGAAGCACGAGTCAGCAATGGCTAACTCTGCTTCTCAGGCTGAAGCTTACAGAAACATTGTTGAAAGTGGTGGGCATCAGTCATACAAAGAAAATAATATAATTCAAATCTCCGGGGGGAAAGAAAAGTCTCAACACCTGGGAGAACACCTCCTCAGCAAGTGCTGCCCTCGGCCTTTTAATCTGCCCCCGTGTGATGAGAACAATACTCTGGGCAGACACTCACAGTCTGTAGTGAGATGTGGACCCAACTCCAGCTATTAGTTCCACGTTGACGTTTTACGGAAAGATGTCTCGACCGTGTGTGAAAAGAAATGTATAGGCTCTGCCCTGGTAGCTCTTTCCTATTTCTGCCATATTCAAGGGTCACTGCCTGATTGCTCCCTTATGATATGCCGAGCCCAGGGGAGAAGGGGCACTAACATACAACATAGGCTTTCGGTTGACTGGCTTTACCTGTGTTTAAAATATTTAGCACTATATATTTGAAAGTGGGATTGAAAACAACATTGTGCATGTAAGGCAAAAGACATAACTGTTTATGTTCAAGCCACTTTATATAGCGCAAAGCAAAACAGGAAAATACACCTACAAGTACTTTTTTTTGTGATTAGCAGTGGCAGGGCCAAAGACATGGCAGTTCAAAGGACACTAATCTTTCATTTGCTTTTCCACCTTGCTCCTCTCTCCACCAGGTACGTCTGTTTCGAGCGAGGCAATGCCAAAGCAATACGCCGGTTGCGCTTGCCGAGCTGGCACATGGGCAGCCGCAGCAGGGCCCTGCCCCTCCCACCACCACAGAAGGCTGCGCAACGCAGGTCCCGGCTTGGCCGATGCAGCCAACCTCTTACCTCAAGACTCTCATTCACATCTTTTATGGTTGCACTTTTACATTCACTTGGGCTGGCAAAAGCTCTGATTTCAGTAAAATCTGAAAGGCAAACAGCAGCAGGTACAAAGCTGGTTAATAATCCGTGCCGACACACGAGCAAACCCCAAATACCGCATAACAGTTCTTGCTGATGGGAACTGTGCTGCCGTGCTGCAGTCCTAGTGCTACCTTGTATACCTGAGGCGATCAGGGCTCAAATGTGAATAAACTGTGCAAATATTGATTTATTGTAAACAGTTAGCAATCTGATCGGCTCTTTGTGGCCACCCGGGGCTGGGTTCCCAAGTGGGATGCTTCCTTTCTCTAAGACAGCCCCTATTTAGATAATTGTTAGTCATGTTCAAGAATGGCAATATCTTACCTGCAAGAAGCACTGCTAAACATATAAAAAACAGTGTTTTCCAGAGCGGGCAGGAGCTGAACAGCATTTTTTCTGTGGGAGGCCGGGGGCTAGTTACTTGTTGCTTGTGGCGCCTGAGAGCTGAGGTGCTGGAGTCAGGCAGAAAGCTGCATGTCTGTGAGTCGCTGGCTGTTGACAGTGCCCCTCGCTCTGAGGCAGTGCCGTGATAAGGCGTTCAGGGGATGCACATGTTGCCCAACTTGCTGGGAAGCCAGCGGAGAGTTTGCCAGCAGGGTTTCGGGAGGGCAAGGGGAGGTTTCTCCTTACCGTACTGAGGCAGTCTGGCTTCCCTGCTGCTGCCAACCCCACCGGGAAGTTTTTAGCGTAACTGGTTTACTGTAAACACGTTTAGTGTTTGCACACTCTTGCATGCTCTTGCTCTCTCCTTGCCACCCCATTCATCTGTGTTTAGCTGGCTCGCGCTCTCACACATACATGTATACATTCATATAGAAAACATAAATACACTTTACCTGCAGGGCTCAACCCTCTGTGTCATGCTCCAAGAGAAAGCTCATCAAATGATGGCTAAACTGATCTGGACCAAGGGGATGTGCTCTGTATCCTGTAACATCCAGAGTTTAGCTACTTGGTAAGGAGAGACAGTTATAGTTTTCAATTTCCAGCTTCTGGGTTATTAAATAAAAATTAAACAAAGTAGCAATACTAGCAGAAAAAAAAAAGTGCCAAGAACATGAACCTACTTTCGGTGTATATGATATTGCCAACTGCCCACCTGCTATCTGTGTCTATATCATATTAGCAACTGCATGCTATTTCTATTTGTAGTTTTGGTTTTTTTTTTTTTCATGGAGCCATGAACCTCATATGCTTACCTCCATTTATAGGAAAAGCTGAGTAGCTAGCAAAATTGCCACAAAAATTCAGTTGTTTCTACCCCTATATATTTGTGAGCAGATTAATCCAATTATCCATGTAATGCTGAGGTACTGAGGTGTGACTGACTGACTCCATCTGTAAAATGCAGATTTCAGAGCCTGTCACACCCCCTCCACTGCTAAGCCTCCGCGCTGACCTCACCTGCCCACCAAACCAGCCAGACACACATGCGCTCCCTCTCCAACAAACTCTGTCAAGGTTGTTATTGTCGCTGCCAGAGCAGAACTGTCCATGTTGTCTGCAGATACTCGGTTTTGTTGACACAGGGACATTCTGCTTTCGTGTTACCTTACGCAACACATTTATTTATATGGCACTTTTTCAGGTTTCTTTTTATTTATTTTTCATTCGCTTGCTTCTGCCCGTTGTAGTGTAACACGTTATGACCAGGAGATCCTGAAGAAGTGAAGCCCACGGTGGGCCTCCATTGCATTAACAAAGCCGTGCTGCCTTATGCCATCTCAGGGATGTCTTGAAAAAACAGGCATGTGTAGGATTGTGACACTTCCACTAAACAGTTCTGTGACAGCATCAGCGGTGACTTCCTTATCGTTAGTAAAATTCATATACATTACTGATATAGGTAAAAGTTCATTAGCAAAACAAGTCTGTAATAATGAAGGCCAAGGTTTCCGTTTCTAGGCAGACCAATAGGACCTTGCTCCAAACAGTTTACGTTTTGGGGCTGACACACAACACTTCCTTGCAAGATGAGCGATATGCAGCTGGGAAAAAGTCCCTGGGAATTTTTTGCCAATACGTTCTTTAAGATGCAGCTGCCCTTTAAGACATTTTCCTGCCAAAAACATATCCAGGTGTCCAACGAGGGCCATTGATTAACTCTCTAAGTCCTCAGGAGATCAGGAGCTACACATAAACCTACAGCTTGTTTGTCTCAACTTACACAGTACATATAGCACGTTAGCACAATTAATAGCACATTTACTAAGCACGTTAATAAAGTGGAACAACTTCTGGCTTGAACAGGTAAAAGTTGTGTTTGTGACATACTTGAAGAGAATGAATGGCACCTTTTCTTTGATGATGACAGTCAGGCACACTCGTTCCATCTCAACATCTGTTTGGGAGAGACTGTACAAAGGAACTGAGTCAGGTGAGAAACATGGGGTGGCAGCATTTCTCCAGTGTAGATCGAACAGGACACTGCTTAAACCACAAAGCTAGAATTAAGTGACTCTTGGGGGCCATACAAAGATAACTCTTGTCTGGCAGGATTAAGTTCATCCTTGTTGACAAGAAAACTTATCACAGAGGATAAATGTGGTCTCACACCCTCCCAGTTTGAACAAACCTGGGATTAATCCACATTTCTTTGCAAACAGTAGTTTGCCACTTTATAGGACAATACAGCACACAGCACAGACATGTCCTTGTCCTCAGTCTAGACCACAGCCAATCCACCACGCACACCAGCTACCCTCAGCTGTCAGAAGGAGCGGCCTCACTGTCTCCCGCAGGAGTAACAGGCTGCCGGTACCCAGACCTAGTAGCTGACTACTGGCACAAACCGGGACATGCCTTCTGCACAGACTTGCTCCCGCAGCTGTGGAGGGACACACAGCCATCTAGCGGCTAGTTCTTCGGTGAGAGACTGCTGGACAGGGTAGTGCTCCAGATTTTAACCTCATGCTATAGATATTTGTTGATGTTTTGCAGTTATTTCTATGCACTTTATTTTATTCCAAAATTACATCAAACCTAGTAAGCCATGTAATAAACCTAACATTTGGGAGCAAAACTTACAAGAGAAGGACAAATCTAATACTTTTTCACCAAGTTTCTTTTAATCACAAGGACTAAACAGTGATCACACATATAAGTGAAAGATAAATTCATATTACAATTCCAAAATCTAACAAAATTCAATTATGTTGGTAAAGTAAAATCCTACAAGAGTATAAGAAGCTGAGCAGAGATGGACCATCTCAACAACATCTGCAACATTAAAAACATAGAAAAAGAGGCATCTTTACATACATGGTAGGAAAAAGCTTTTTATTCTATGATTGCTGTTTTATAGAAGAACACGTTTCAAAAACACAGGTAATTGAAACACAACAGTAAGAGCACATACACAGTGAAGGTGATTTAAATATTATATATATGTTAACATCTTCTACAAAAGAGGCCAACATACAGTAATGTGATATTCAGCCTTCTCCCACCAAAGCAACCCCCAGCAGTATGCAATGCTAACTCCAGTAAGGAAATTGGACCCCAGAATTTCCCATTGTCTAATTGGAAGCAAGAGATCTGCTGATCCTTTGTCAGAGTTGGGAAAGTCGTCTTCGCCTTTGCCCATGAAAGGTTTGAGGTTCAGCCATTGGTTTGCGTACCTGAGTCATACTTTGCCTTTATCAAAAGAACCAACAGAGCAGCAATAAAAAGTAAACTGTATTTTGTTGTCTTATGTTGATTAAAAAAAGACTCTGTCCTTTATATCTTAGATAATGAAAGAACTGAGGGTTAAAAAAAAAATCAATTTCCAAGAAAATATCTTTTTCTTTCTTTCCATTTAAAATCTAAAATCCTTTTCGTTGAATACAAAGCTGTCAAATTTGATTTTCAGAAGCATCCTCATCATGAGTGGACTTCTCTTACTTTCTGTTTTTAAAGGGTGACTGCTAGTGTCAAAAAACAAGTTTTTTAGGCACCTCCCATGAGAATTCATTTCTTCCAAAGTGACCATAACATGCAGTCTTCTGGTAAATGGGCTTTTTTAGGTCCAAATCCCTGTGGGTATAATAAAAAGAAAACAAAAATTTTCACATTAAGACACTTCATGATAGCTAACATTAAAATCCTCATGTTGCTATCCATTTCATTTAGTCAAGCATGCATATTCTGGAGATGCAAGCATACCAGTGAACATGTCCAAAGGAGAACCATGAAAGTGACAACAAAACTTAAATGTGAAGTACTTCAGGGCTGCAGGAAAAGTTCTTATTATTGACAATTATTCATTTTAACGGAAAAGATTAAATAATCTTCAATGCCTTTTATAAAATAAAACATATATTTTTTCACAACAAAGTACCTTAAAATCCTTGGAATAAAAAAATTATTTTATTCTATTTGAATTCCACACACTATATAAGGCCAAATGCTGAAAGTATATGCTTCATATGAAACTTGAAAAGTACATCTGCTGTCTTAAAAGATACAGCACTGCAGTAAATCCATTAAAAGTATCAACTGTGAAGACTGACAGAATGAGAGACAGTCTCTTTTGTACTGCATGGAACAATCCCATGCTAGTTCAAGAGGCTGATTCTTACATAGTAACATCTAATGGTTTTGCAAGAACTCATTTCTAGGATGTCATCACCAAGATATTTTCCTTTCTGTGTGTTTCTATACCTGACAATGACTCCAGGCCGAAGATCAAAGTTTTTGTGCACAATGTCCAGCAGCTCTTTCTCTGTTTTCTTGGAAGTTCCATAAGTGAACAGTGAAATGGACAGTGGATGAGCTACACCGATGGCATAAGAAACCTATGGCAAAAAAAGACACCATAATTAGGAAGTAAACACGGCACCTCAGCGGGCGACAGTATGCAACAAAAGAAAGCATTCCTTCATGAACCATCTTAGGAAAATTAAGGCCTCTCCTTCACTTCCCGTATTTGCGCAATCTGTATTTGTAGGAAAAACCCATTATCCAGTCACTCCATGCTCATTTCCATGACAGTAAGTATCAGAGGTCTGAGGGCTCAATAACTGTCCAGAAAAGCAGCCAATAAAATGAAAGCTAAATGAAAAGTTCCAGCTTCAAGAAGCTGATAGGCTATTGGTGACGTTACAGTGGTCTTGAACCAGGCATATCAAGGTCTTCCTTTCTTCACCCCCCAGCCATCACCAAGGCTGCTTCTACTACAGTGTCTCATATGATGTATAGTCAAGGTAAAGCTGAAAAGGAAAAGTCCTTTTGAGAAAAGCAACATTCATAGCTAACCATACCTGAACCAGAACACGGCGACAGAGCCCCGCTTTCACAAGAGACTTGGCCACCCAACGGGCTGCATACGCAGCAGATCGGTCCACCTTCGTATAGTCTTTGCCAGAAAAGGCACCACCTCCATGGGCTCCCCAGCCACCATAAGTATCCACAATGATCTTTCGACCAGTAACACCAGCATCACCCTGCATCAGCAAAAGAATTTATCCATTTTACAATCCATTTTAAGTCTCAAACAAGGCTATGCATCCTTCAGAAGACTACAACAGCGTGTAAGTTCACCACATATGGATTGCTGTGGGGTAACTGAAGGAATGAACTTGTCTCACTGAGCTACATCAGTAGGAATAAATGCTCTTTAAAGGCAGATATTCATAAGACACGCCATTCACACACTGTGAATTATAATCAAGCACACAGGTTTACACCCAGATAGCTACAGCATGTTTCAAAAGTAAAAATTCCAGACAATACGAGAACTTGGTTTAGAAGTGATGTATCTACCACAGTCACACCGAATACAGAATATTGCTAACAAAATACGTGCCACATAAGAATGACTGACAGATTTTACACCGTCACAAAAAAAAAAATAAATAATCAGGCTTTCATATCTTTTGGCCAAAATCTGAAGTTGTGCGACTATTAAATAGTAGATGCCTTTTTTGTATTTATCATTGAAAGGTATGTCAGTGCTACATTACACATCACTCACTCACAAGTACTTGATATTTTCATTTGATCTTGGTTAGCTGATCAGTACCTGACTAATTGTCTGAACCCCCCCCACTTTTCTAAATGCTTAAGCTTTCTATTGTGAATGGAAACATGACCAAATTGGAAATTCAGTCTCCACCTGTGCAGGCAGGTTTGAAATTCTTTGTCTGCAGAATATCATGTCAGTAAAATTCAACTGCTGGAATGTTTGCAAGGCAAACATAAGCGGAGAGTCAAAGTTTTTCTTTGCGAGACTGTGCATATACACAGAAGAAAACCTTTGGCACTGTTTGTTCCATTCTGCTAAGAAAGCAGCAACATGTAAATCTGAATTGCAGATAGCTGAGCTTGTCTGAAGGATCCTGTCCTCTGGGGTTCTTCTTGATGCAATCCTTAATTTCTGATGGCACAGACAGTTGCAATGAGAATGCCTTGTGTGCCATCATGACTTGACTGCAGAACTGAGTGAGAGGAAGAGAAATGGATAGTTGAAAGGAAAAAAAAAAACCCACAAAAACCCACCCCTCATTTTAAAGGTGCTGAAAGGGCACAAATGCATTCGTAAAGTGTTGCACTTTTGCAGCAAGCTGTAATGGCCTCACAGTACAAGCGGGTGCTACCGTTGGGAAAACAGTGATAGCAACAAAATTACTAATTTTGCCATAGCCAGAATTCAAGGTACCACCCCGCTCGAAAACATAAGGTGAAAATCCCAGGTGACGTATATGTGTCTTCCTTAGAGGAACTGAGCTGGAGATTAAGATGCCTTCTATAGCTAGCGCGGTTAAAAATATAACTGAGTAATACTAATAAAAAGTAACCAAAAAGATCAAGATGGAAAAGACAAGGAAAGAAATAGCTATTTTCTGGTTGCCGCAATGCTATTGTAAATTGCACAAGCGATGATAGCAGCTGTAAGGCCATGGACACACAGGCAGATTGACCCATACTAAGTAAACTTATCCCAGGTTTAAAAAGCTGCAGACATACACTGCAACATGTTTGTACGTGCAAACATAAGCAATACAGGGTAGAAAAAACAAAAAGAATAGAAAAGGTATTCCTGGTTGGCTTACCAAATGTAATTATATTACATTTTTAAATGGGTGCAGTTCAGTGCACACCTGAAAATTTTCATATGTGTAGCCTTATTTTTGCATGTAGCTATGACTGCTGCATTAGTTCATTTGCTCCAAGTCACACCTCAAGTTTGACTCAATTTGTCCATAGTCTAGGATGTCAATGATACACAAAATTACAATGGTACAACCAATTCCATACAGAAAATATATTTTTTGTATAATCGTTATTATAATGATTAATCTCAACACATTCCTACCTGTTCCATGGCACTAATGTAAAAAAAGCCACAGCACCTTAGAAATAATTCTGGCAAATTTCAGTAAATGAATGAACTTGAACAGCAAAGGAAAATCAATGTCTACTTGGATTTGTTGTAAAATTGAATCTTATTTCAGGAAGGAGCTTTGAAATTTTGCTGTGACAGTTCCAAAGTTTTGTTTTCAAAAGCTGAATCTCAGAAGTTCTGATCCTATAAAGAGTGGAAGTTCTGCCTGACTTCCATGAGTGGAGTATCAAATTATAAATCCTGCATTGCCTAGATAAAGCAAAAGCAACATTTATTTTCTCACCAGGAGAAGCCTGTCAGGGGCTGATTTTCAGAATAGATGAACACCTTCAGCATTCATTGTTGTCAGGCAGAACAGTGCGAGCTATACAGATTTGAAAACCAGGTTCACTGTAAGGGAAGTAAACCTTCTCTTGTCCATCTCAATATAAGTGGTGCTTTCCGTGTGGAAAGTGCTGGACTCGAGATGGTTTGAGGAAACCCAGAGCTGGGCTGTACATTCCACATGCAATGTAAGATTCAGCTCAACTTGCCTGTCTACTCTCACAACACATGTATGATACAACCATGCCCTCAGAGGTTACTTCGGCATACAGCACATGAAACCCTGTCTGCTTCCCCACATACAACTGCAGTTAAAACTTCCACTAGGCAGCTTGCTTCTAACACCCTAGGGCAGACATGCCAAAGAGCTGAGCATTTCTTTCAAGACATACACCCAATGACAAAGGCAAGCTGATAAAAGCACCAAAATAATACAACACAAACCTGAGGCCCTCCAATAACAAAACGTCCACTAGGTTGAAGGTGATAAATAGTTTTCTCATCCAAGTATTTTGCAGGGACAACAGCTTGGATCACACGATCCTTCAGGGTTCTGCGCATATTCTCCAGGGAAATGGTTTCATCGTGCTGCACAGATATCACAATGGTGTGGACACGCACTGGGATGACTGCTCCATTCTCCTGGATATACTGAACAGTTACCTGAATAGAACAGGGAGAAGGAGGAAGTCAAAAACAAAGTTGCTATAAAATGTATTACTGGTCCACATCAAACGTGACGCTATGCTATATTCCAAAAATCATAGCAAAACGTCAATGCTGATGTTATAATGATCACTGCTCACATTGTTGCCAAGGTATGAGAAATTAAGCCTATTTTCTCATTCTTTGTTTTTGCTCTGCTGAGAAAAAAAAAAAAGACTAAATATGGACAATCCGATTTTCTTTGAAATTATCCAAACGTGTCTTTTGGTTGGGATTTCCAGTGAAACTCCCAAGCCTCAGAAATTTATGTTCTCAGTGCATCTTCAAAAAGGCCATCTCGAATCCCTAAATACAAACAGTCATTTGGATCTCCTGTCACTTTTTCAACGAGCACAGACCACTTAGGGCTGAAGGGTTAAGTGTTTCCTCACTGGTAGCTGTTTGAGTGCTCCTAGCACTCTTACACAGGTTGACCATTTTCCAACAGTCAAGAAGACACTATCATAAGCAGTGGAAATGCTTTATCTGCTACTTGTAGGTCATATATCTGCTACTTATAGGTTATCCTGATACTCAGAACACCATCAATAGCTGTTTTGAAAAATATTAAAGGTTTCTGGAAATAAAAAGTTTTCGTTTTCAATGATCTGGACTATCCATAGCAGTATTTACCTGTGTCTTAGAGTCAGGTCTCAGCCAAGGAAGTTCTCCATTACGCCTCAGCTCTGCTAACTTGGCATTCAGTTTATGAGCAAGGATAATTGTTAGAGGCATACATTCTTCTGTCTCGTCTGTTGCATAACCAAACATCAAACCCTACAGGTGGGGAAGATATACTTCAATCACTTTTAAAAGCACCACAACCAAAGGCAAGGAGATTTCATCTGAAGAAAAAGTAAACAGTACCCTCTGGTTTATTTTCTACTATTTTACATTACAGTGCAAGAAGCCTAAACTCAGATCAGGCTCCAACATGTTACAGTGTAATGATAAACAAACCACGTTCCTAGAATTTGTCACTGAAGGTTTACATGTTGAGCTGGAAACCTGGACAAAAAAAGCAGAATTTTCTGTGAAAAAAACAGGTTCTACGAAAAAACAAAATCTGTTGGAGCAAACCAACTTCAGGACTATCCTGTCATAGGAAAGGTGTTATCATTAGCCTGGAAAGGTTGTAGAGGCTTTTATGTATGAATACAGACATACTTATACTGCAGCTTGCAGCTGAAATTTCAGTGGAATGGGATGTGAATAGTCCACGAAGGATGCACCATTCAACAGTTTAAGGCACCTGCCTCAGATTTTCCATGCCACATGCTTCTAGTCACAGCTTCTACTGTTATTCAGCCATGTTCCCTGTATCAGATTATCATTTGTTAAATGGAGTTAGCAGCATTTTCTTTCTCCTCATGAGGTGTATGTTGTGACAAAAAAAAGAAAAAAGACAGGAAGGTACTTTGGTAGAGTGGGAAGGGAGGCTAACAAAGTGCCAAAGAAAGTCAGGTATCTTTTCATCTTATGTAGTATTATGTCCCCATGACAGCATAAAAGCATTTTAATTTAGTCCTCAAGGGTTTTTTGAACAATATTAGCTTTGCTCCTGGACTCTGATATCTCCACTTATGTTTCTCAACAGCATTGTTATAAACTAGATATTACTACTAATGATAACTACTGTAAATGTTAAACTCACTCATACTGGCATCAGTCAGATTACGGTGGTTTTATGTTAGCATCTTTCTCTTGGGAACATACCATAATTATCTACACGTGTTATTTAGCTCATAGAAATGCAGCTTGGACAGCCTTAATTATGTGGAACACCTATTACAATAGCTGCCTCTGGGAAATAAGTGAGAATTAAAAGTACTCTGGCGTATTTGCCTTCATTGTACTAATGCTGAAGACAGTTGAAACTGCGTAATTTTTTGCTGTGTAAAATCTCAAGAGTTCTGTGAAAGTGAAAAGATCTTTTGTTTATTCCATCTTACAAGACAAGTCTGGCTGCAAGATGAATGGTCTAATGAATCTAAAGCTACGCAACAAAACCAAGAAATACGTAAGCAAAAAACCTTTCCTAAGTTCTAAAGGACACATCCTCAGCTACTACAAACCTCCAGAGCTCTCCTGACTTGCATGGAGTGCTATAACAAACAGTGGGCAAAAGTCTGCCATCAATGAACTTCCAACTGTTTTAATAAAATATGGGTTTTATTCTGGGGTAGCCCAAGATGGAAGTGTAGCAATCTTCACATGGGTTTTGATTTAGAAAACATGGGGTAATTTTTTTCATTCAAACAGCTTTGATGTTTTAGATGCGATATGTACCTGATCTCCAGCACCAACATCCTCTTCATTCCTATGTAGATGAACACCTTGGGCAATATCAGGTGACTGCTGTTCCAGTGCCACTAAAACATTACAGGTCTTGTAGTCAAAACCTATTTGGAAAAAAGAAGAGTGGTGAATTAGATTTTTCTGACACAATTAAAGAAAATAACACAGAACCATATGAGAAAATTTTCATTCTGAAGGATACCACATTCAGAACTCAAAACCTAACTGCTATTTTTAGTTAAATTTTTGGTCAATACAACACTTGAAACCTTTTTTGGGAGAGGGTGGAGTATATAGGGTTGCCTTTATTGCTTATTACTGATTGTTTTCTCTTGCATTGGCACCCTGTGCCAAGCCAATTCAGATTATGAATTCTTAACCGCAGAAAAGTAGTCAAAATGAGCCTCTCCCAAATAAACAGTATTAAAAACCTCTACATAAATTTCTAGGAGCTAATGTTTTCAGGAACCGAAGGCTCTGCTCTCTGATACATTATTTTTAATACATGTAAAGCAGTCTCTGTACCTAAATCTTTTGTGGGAGTTTGTGCGAGAGCCACAAAAGAGGAAAAAAGGAGATTCAAGTCTCACAGCAAATCTGGAAGTGGGAACTTACTTTACATGATTTTCAAAGACCAAAAGGATAGTTTTAAAAAGAAATTGAAAGACTTACAGAAGATTGTGGCAAAATTTTCCACCTGTTCCTAGGTATATTAATAGCAACTTGCTTCTCTCCAAATCCAACCTTTCCTAGAACTGTAGCTACTGGCAGCTGCTGACCAAACTCATGTTCAGCCAATACAACATACATACATGTCCATATGCATATGATCCACTTGAAGAATGCTCTTCACCCTCTTTTAAGCAGGCTATGTAGAGAAGAAAAATTATATTTCTGTGTGCAATTGTTTGTTTTAGCTTTTTGTTTTGCTTCTGCATAGAAATTGGTTTTTACTGGGTTGCTGAATCTCTCCTTATCATTTTTGGCAGTTGGATAAAAAGGGGATTTATGACCTACTAGATTTGCCAGCATTTTCCAAAAGCACTGCTGTTACGTGATGGTGGAGGTAACTTGCAGATGTACTGCTATAATATTCTCCCACCACAATCTCCCTGTAAATTCAATAGCAATTAAAGGGGTGCAGGAAACAACTTTTTTTAACCAAAAGCTCTCAAAAGATACACTTCACTGTATCAGTAAACTCGGAACATTTGTAATGTATACACAGATGCATGGCAAATCAGAAAGCGAAATGTGTCTGGTATATAAAGCATTTTGTCTTTTTTATAATTCGTACATTATACAAACTAGATTCAGGCTGCACACTCTGCAGTGTAGGAGGAGCTGCTCAGAGCTAACAGAGCACCTTGCACAGTAAGAACCTGCTTTACGCCTGGGAATTCTAGATGCTACCTCAGTACAAATACGCTATGGTACAACAAAATGAACTAGGTTTCTTCTTCTGTGTCTTTTGCACCAAGATGCATCAATTGGCTTGCCAAATGAGTAACCAAGATTCAAGTTCTTGCAAGTTTGGAGGAGTGGTAGATTCTGTGGCTCAAGTTGCAGTTAACTATTCTGGGCTAACACCACAGTTCAAAGTATATTCTGTCTGCTTGCTTTCAAATACTTGAAGGGAGGATGCCAGGGGGATGGGAGCAGTCTTTTTTCAGTGGTGCCCATTGATAGGACGAGGGGTAATGGGCACAAACTTGAACATAGGAAGTTCCATCTTAACATGAGGAGGAACTTCTTTACTTTGAGGGTGGTGGAGCACTGGCACAGGCTGCCCAGAGAGGTTGTGGAGTCTCCCACTCTGGAGACATTCAAAACCCGCCTGGACGCTGTCCTGTGCAACCTGTTGTAGGTGACCCTGCTCTGGCGGGGGGGTTGGACTAGATGATCTCCAGAGGTCCCTTCCAACCCTGACTATTCTGTGATTCTGTGATTCTGTGCTCCCTTTCAGTTTTAACTAATATAGGATGGGTTTTCTACTTACTGGGATAAAGCCAGAAAGTGTATCACGTAGCACCATGTAAGCAGCTTTCACACAGGATATTCATTTTTTAGCAGGCTTGCTAAAGCCAATATATGGAAATGGTGACAGACCTGTTTTGCAGTTGCCTATTCCTTGCTCTTCAAGGATTTCATGAGTTTTTCCACCAACCTTTAGCTGAATCATCATAGCCAATATGTCTAATTGCATCTCGGACAACTCGTTGATAATCCACAATAGCACGAGATGTGATCTCCCCACAGAGCAACACCATTCCTGTCTTACATACTGTCTCTGGAAAGAGAGATGAAAACAGGATTGTAACAGCAGAGTAACCCAGCCCACTAAGACAAATAACTATATGATGATGGTGATTTTACCCAGATATATACCAGATGTACTGGGTATATAAAGTGTAAGTCCTTTTTACCTATATTTTTAGCATTATTAGTTCCTTCTACAACAAACTCTTTTCAGAGTCACTGTAGCCTGAAAGTAAGGAAAAGACTAATACGTCCAGTTTACAAATGGGAAAGTCAGAACACCAAGCATGATTCAGTGACACGCACAGACTTTAGGGAAATAAAGCATTAAGCTGTGATTTCTAAATCCACTTAATCTTAATCACTCTAAGGTATGTACCGAGGCTAAATAAAACTCATCAGTGATCAACTATTTTGAAAACTTGCCTCCAGTCCCAGGAGGAAGAATCTGAAGATGGGGTTTAGTTAAATAATACATGAACCTGAGAGTTGATGGTAACAACTCTTTCTGAAAAGATTTCAAAAAACAAGCAGTTATAGGAACTTGGACTGAAAAAATAGTACTTTATTAAATATAGTAAAGGAACGTTTCAACAAAACATTCAAATATTCTTTGAAAAATCCACTGTAATGAAGCAAAATCTGTTTCTCCCAGGAAAATTCAGTCCACACACAAAATGAACTATCCTACCTTTTTATAGCCTGCTTAGGCTTCAGTCTTTATAAAAACTTTTACTGTTTTTTCCCATCTCTCCTTCTCTTAAAGACTGTAATTCTTAGGTAATTTTTTGAGAGTAAAAGGAGTTAGCAAATGATAGCATCAAGGTCTTTGCAAAGATCATTAAAAAAAAAGGAACAGTGGCTGGGTGACGACTTAAAGCAAAGCAGCAAACAACTTACCACAAGCAACCTTGGCATTCGGGTCCTGTTTGAGATGGGCGTCTAGCACAGCATCGCTGATTTGATCACAGATTTTATCTGCGAGACATCAAAGTTGTGATTCAAAACCATAGCACTCAATACAAAACATGAACTGTTTGCATCACTTTGAATAAGTAGCTATTTCAGCAAGGAATTATTTTATTGCTTATTACTGGAGTACTTAAGCTAGCTAAATAGACAGACATATGAAACATTCTGCAAGCAAAGTCAGTAGATACAATGGGAAATTTCCTTACTGGTGTAAACTAATGGTGACTACAACTTTACCGCTAGTTTTCTGCACTTAAGTGTGAAACAAGTATGTTATGCATAGAATTACCTAAGAGGCTAAGAGGCTTTACTCCCAGCCTTCTCCTTCTCTAACACCACAAGCCAATACAGCATGCACTCCACATCAATAGTATTCTAACAAGAAGGTGATGTTCCACCATCAACTTCCATCTCCCCAACAGAAAGCTAGAGTGTACCTGACCAACACTGCTGGTAAAGCCTGAGACAGTGTTTAAATTAATGCAGATAATGCACAGCTCAGAGTGAAGTGCCTGTTTCAGGTTTGCTTCTTCTCGCCACTTCCTACCATCCTGCAATGCCATTTCCCAATAATCCCTGCAACCCCCCTAAGGCAAGTGAGCGAGTAGCACACGCAGAAGCAAGAAGGAGTTACCAACTGAAGTTTGCCTGCGGTAAATCTTGAGTATATCTTCAGTTATATCCCAAATACAAAGGTTTCAGCTCAGGTTTATCATAATAATCTTTTCTCTTTTTCTTTTTTTCTTTCCTTACCTTTTTAATGAATAATGAATCTTAATCAAATAAGGTAGCTAATCCAATGAACATAAAAGGGCAGCACCCATAACAATGCCTTCCATGTGAAAATGGTAATCTTTCTCATATATTTTAATTGTATTGTTCTTAAAAAAATCTAGTATTGCATACTACGTTTAGATGTTGCCGTAACATGCTGTGTGGCAAAACAGATTAATCTCCTGCCTTGCCATTTACAACACAATCTGTTGGAAAGCAAAGCTTTGTAAGAGTATGTCATTAGAGACTTTTAATACATTTAATCTCAGGTCAAAATAAATTCTCATTTATTTTCATTAGGAAGGTGTACATTTATCTAAGAGACAAATCAAAGGCTAGAGAACTAATGTGATTCTGACACTCTTACCTATCTCCCATGTTAACCACTTCAACACAAAAAGAACAAACACAAAAGACAATTAGCACATGTAGGCTGCACTGGAACTTTCAGCCTTGCAAGAACTGTAACATGGGTTACTAAATTTGGGACAATTATTACCAAAAGCAGGAATCAGACACCATTTTTGCAATTTAGTTAGAAGTCCAAATGAACCTTGTTTAGCAAGACTGTGGACAAAGGTAGCAGGAGTAATTAAAATGTATCTCTGCTTGCTCTCTTCAAAGTTTCCATTTTATAAGGAAATATAGCCATATTTTCAAGCATAAAAGCAAAAATTACTGGTGAAAATATGTAAATTTTTATTACCTGGGTGGGACAACAGAGCAACTGGGATAGGATGACCTTCTTAGTGCAGGTCCAACGCCCCGCAGTAAACTCCTAGTGATTGGGACTGCTTTGTAGTCTTTTTGTCACCACCCTGAATTTTTATGCCAGGAAGAACCATTATCCCTGTCCCTGCTCCACATGAAGCATGTCTCGCCTGCATTACACATGCCAGTGTCTCATGTTTATCTAACTTCCCTGAATGGTACATACAGGGATATTATAGGCATTCTTTCAAAAACATGTAAGAACACAGGTAATCCCATATGACTAATTCATCCTCACGTCTCCTTGTGGCACCTATCTGGTATAGAGAAACTTATGTTGGTGTTGCATGCTGTGGCTGAACTTAATTTATGAACTAAAACTTTCATTAAATATCTCAAGGGAGCATTAGCCATAGTAGGAAGTGAAATCAGTAAGTGAAGATTTAACAGCATGTTTCCATGTTTGTTTTTTTTCCTGCACGAACTGTATCATGAACAAACCGCATAGTCCACATTCACAGAAGGGGAAAGTTTGTCTTACAAAACTGTTGCTCTGAAAAGACCATGATAGAAAACCAGATGAACAGCTGTCCATAGAAATTACATTATCTCCATACAATAGCATTAGTGACACTGCTACAGAAATATTAGATTTTGGTGGTGTTATTCAAAGATGACCTTAAGAAGCTGCGGGAAGGTTTAAGACATTAAGAAGAATGCTCCCAAATCAGAAAAGTCTGTCTTACAGGATGAAATCAATTAAGCTCAATCTAGTTTTGAAAGGCTGAAGGAAAGGCAACCTACCAGAGGAAACCCTTATAGGCATTGGGATCACAGTCTCTAAGAACCTAAAAATAATATGCTGAGACAAAAGTTTTTGTCTGATGGACAACAATCTAACTACAGTTGATAGCTGGAAATTAGAGAGAGACAGATAAAGATTCAAAAAGGAAAATCTTTAAAGGGTGAGAGCCACTGAAACCATTAATCTAGAGGTATGCAGAATTCCTTGTTCCTTCAAATCTCTGGATGAAAACTGATTCTCTTTTTAAAAGGTATGAATGAAATTCAACCATCGTTTACTGGTGTGTTTGAAGAATTCCTGCATGAAATACTATTACCTGTGTATCAAGGTCAGACCAAGTTATATATATCAGAGGTCCCTTCTGGTCTTTAAAATCTATGTGAGAATTTAATCAATTAAAATAATAAATTAGAATAATTTAATCTATTATGCCGATAGCATATCTTTAGATTAAAATAGGCTGACACATATCAGTTTGACAATCAGTTGACAGTCATATCTGATTGTTGGCACAACAATCAGCAGTTCTAGTGCAACTAGATCCAAATACAGATACAGATATGTCTATCAAGACTGGAAAGAGAAATCTAGCTGGATGATTGGCTGATTAATGCATTAAATTAAAGGCACGTGTATTAGTAAAGGTCTCTGGTGTAAAATAAAACTAGGCATTCTATTTTTAGCAATGCTTAGAAGGCTTTGTGCACCCTTCATTCTGGTATTTAAATTTCTCATCTCAACCATCCCATTTCTCTTATCAGCTGCTAAATGTGACAGGATATGTTTGTCCACTATTTCCTTTTCTTTTTTTTTTTCTTCTTTTTTGGAAACAGGGAAAGCATAATGGACCACCTCTGGCGAGGCATTATTGTCTAAAAAAATGATGTAATAGGTAAGAACTCAGTTCAAGCATACCTTCATGTAGTGAATTACTATCCAATAGGATAAATATTGCAAAAGGCATGTTTAGGCCGAGGATTTCTTGACTGAGCAGAAAAGTATTAGATGATAACCATGAATTATTTTTGTGAATGCCAATCATCCCACAGACCCAGCCTTATGGCAGAGGTGCCAATTAACTGTAAAACAGCTCTTGCAAACTATAAAAGGAATGAATGAGTCTAGGGGAGCTGACGATAAACCCTACTCAAATGCTCACTTGTCAAATTCTGAACAGAAGTGATCTCTAATAATTAGAAGGAGCTTCACAGTTTTCCAGATAGTTGGACCCAAGTTTGTTAGGTGAATCTAGACTATGTGAGAACCTAACACAAGCCGTGACACCTGCAAGTTCTCTGGACATCCCCAAGAATTCAGTTTCATGGATTCACCACACACACAAAATAAAAATCTATGACCAGCAGTAACAACTGAAAATTTAATTCAAAAAATCTTTGCCCTTTGACGCACAACAAGCAGGTATAACCACACTTCGGGCTTTGATGCTGTGGTAAATATAACAAACATGGAACAGTTCAAAAGGTAAGGCTGATTTTCTTAAAAACCTGTGATCATCAAACTAAAATTCAATATTTTTAATGATATGTTATTTATACCAACAGAAAAAAATTAAACTAGAATGTGAAATTATATATTCAAAATATGACAAACTGAGCAATTCTCAATCTTCTCGTAAAAAATTAAAACAGTCAAGAAACTCAGATACTTACTATGAGCACTTCAGCAAAAAAATAAGCTTTCCACCAAAAAAATTTCTCTAGAAAGACTTTGAATAGCTGAATTGTGCTGTATTACATTTTCCCTATTTAAAAGACTCTTGAGGAGTGCTAAAATTGATAACTGCACTGGTACTTCAATATTAACACTACACTGTTTAAATATCTTGTACATCTGTTCTCTTTGTTCAATACGCAGTTTACTGAAGTATTATGTATATTGTTAAGTATACACAATGTTAGATATTGTTAAGTATATATAATGTTAGACATAAGACACGCAAGCATCAGCTTGCTGGAAAGATCTGCATTTTCTGTTTGTTTGGGTTTTTTTTTCTTTTGTGATTTTTTTCTGTGAATATCCAGAAGATAAACATGTTTTTAATATGGCTGAAAATCTGAGGGTCATTTTAGGAGATGTTTTCTCTTATATTTTTAAAGAGATTCCTTGAGGCTTACTGGAAAACTGGACGACATTCTGTTTGCGGGCAATTCCACCTGAAGTCACACCAGATAGGGGAAGGAATTAATCCTAAATGGTCTGGCACCTTTAAGACATTGTGGGTCAGAGGAACACACAATGCCTTTCAAAGCACAGTAAAACCATTGTGCAGCATGGACAGACACTGCTGGACAAAGCAAAATGGAGCAGTGACAAAAAAACAGTTATCTAAAAAAAAAAGGAATCTTTCTCTTCCCCATGCTGCTATCTATGTGCTTTTATGAAGAAGTCACATGTAAATCTTCAGAGAGTTTGGAATTTACCCCACTAAATGCCAAGATTAAAGACCTGGAAGGAAGTCCTAAATTTTATACCTAAGTGATTTTGAAGAATTTGGACTGAGAAGATGGGATAAACAGAGTCTTCTATAAAGTCTTTGGGCACTGTAGGTCATACCTGTATGTTAATTATTGCCAGCTATTACTTGCTTCTGTGGAATTTGGGCGTCTTAAGTGACACACAACTTCTAGGCATCGCACAGGTATAAGGGAGTGCTCTGTATACCCAAATAATTAAGCATGTGATTTCTCCTGCTTTGTTTATTAAGAAGGAGGTCTCCATTAGAGCATTCAGTCCTCAGCTAATATAATCAGAACAATTCAAATTTCCACCAGACAAAGATCTGGTTCAGAATCTTTACTTCATATAATGCCCTCTAGCCAAATTATACTATCACATACAGATGAGAAATAATCAAGAACGCACAAATTATCCATTTGGTATCAAACAGCGGAACTCAAAACTCACAATAAATTCTAGTGCTACTGATAATGTCAGAAGCCCAACTACACCCTCAGACGCCTGGCCCCATTTTAAGAAATAGCCAAGATTTTCCTGGGTGATAAAAATCTAATGGCATGTCTACATCTCCCGTGTAAAACCACAGACAGGGAAAAGGGGGGTTGCCCAGGACGTAAGGGTGATCAATTTGCTGTCAGAAACTAGAGCTACTGCTGAGACAATTAAGACCTACTGCTGGGCTGTGTTCAGGAACAAGAATTCACAGGACGACCAAGAGTTACTTACTGTCAACCTGCCCTCCCTTCATCTGGAAAATCTGTATCTTTCCTTCGTCACAGGCGTTTGGGTTTTCAGTACCCTACATGAAGACCTAAGCTGTTTAAGAAAGTATAAGCATCACAGTCCTGAAGAGGTCTGAGGAAATTTCAGTTCTCCACTCCCTCTACAATAAGCCACTCGGGTTGCCTCTTCGCATCTCACAGTACCCAGAGATCTGGCAACCTCAGCCAGATGAGAGGTTGTGCACAAATCTAACAAGTGGTAACACTGTTTATCAAAGGCCTGCCGAGTATTTTGGCACAGGAGGAAAATAACGGTCATGGGGCTTAGAAGATGGCCTACTGATGACCAGTAGAATTTTTGCAGATAAAGAGGGAATGTGAATAAATAAGCCAAATTCTAAAACAAGAGACAAGACAAAAAGAGAATTGGTAAAGGAAGGTAACCAAGGGACAAAGCTAAACCTGGGGACTCAGTTGAACTCGTTCTGTTCTCAGACTTATCTATTATTGCCCTAGGGGGATTAAAAATAATGATTAGAGTAGCATACATTGTGACCTGTCATCTTTGGAAACACCACCATCAATTTAAAATTACCATATTGTATAATGTTATTTTTCCTATGGAACTACATTGCGTGACAGACACTGGATGTAATTATATATAAATTTGAGATGGGACCTATGTCCCAAGGACCGCATGTTGTTGACATTTTCTGATTGTGTTACGTCAGAAAGAACCCCAACTGGCTTAACCTGATGTAGCTGCCTTGACATTGACAGAGATGTACTCAATTGCATCAGCCATGGATTTGATCTGTAGTAATAAGTTAATATTATAGAAGAGTATCAGAATTATAGATGTAAAATTCTCACTGCCGAACTTCTTATTCTCTGCTATGTCATTCCACCCATTTATGATTTACTCACATAACAGGAGTAGAGACCTGAAAAGGCCCTATTATAGCAAAAGGTACAGGACGCCAAATCAGCTTCTAAAATAAATAGACTTCAGGACACCAAACAGTCTATTTTCCCCTGGCCTCATTTGGGGGAACACTTGCTGTTGACATAAGGTACACGTTTATGGCAGATGGACATTTGTTTTCAATAAAATTGAACTAAGCTCTGCTGACCATACCTAAAGTCTAGCAAACAACTGTCCACTCTTTGCTTAAGCAATTCCATATATTGCATCAGATGATGGAATGGGGGGGNGTGCCATGTGCAGCTGCTGGGACCATTGATTTTTAAAGGCTTGAAAATAGCCTGCTTAGAGATATTCCTGTCATGGGTGACAGTTTTAGAGCATAGCATATATGCAGGACAGTTTCACAGGGCCCAGAAAGATACGGAACTTGAGAAGCAAGCTATGCATTCTTATCCATATGTGAAACTTGAGTCTATCAGAGATACAGCAGTGTCTCCACAGTAACACTGAAAGAAATTCACATTAAAAGGACAGAGCAGCAACCATAAACCTCACTGCCCTCTTCAGTGTAACACACACCCTGCAAAGGCATGTAAGCTTCTGTTGGAAGCACCCTAGTTATAGCGGTTCTATAGTCTATATGGACAAGGTTCAATAGAAATAAAGTAAAAAGCACCCTGTTACAAATAACTTCTAGAATAAGATTAATAGCAGATGAATTCCTCTTCAGGCTTTTAAAACATTTTAAATGAAAACACTATTCTTTTTACGCATTTGCCAAAGGTGGTTTCTTACCTGGATGTCCTTCTCCCACCGACTCCGATGTGAACATGAAAGCCCCTTCATCATCCAGCGTGTAATCACATAAACCATCCACTGGCCCATTCATGACTGTGATGCTTTTCCTAATGGATTATTATAAATAGTGGTTGAAGAGTTCTACCTTTAGTGCCTTCTCTTAAAGGAGAAGGTTCTTTATCAGCAGGACTGTTGCTGTCTTCACTTACTACCTCTTACACTAACCTGAATTTCAGTGTGTGAAATCAGCATGTGCTTGCATCTGTGTACGCATGCAAGGAGTATGCATGTGCCTGAAGTCTGTATCCCTACCTAGCCTGATCTGTCAGTCCCTGAGCTGCTCCTATATATGGAAAAGTGAAAGTGCCTAGATAATCATGTGAGGAAAATGGAAGAGCCCATTTCTTGGCAGGGGAGTTAGTTAACTTTAGGATATTTCACTAATTAACTCAGTTCTTGGAAACATTCTGGATTCGACCCATGCAAGACTGGTTATCTTAGCAACTCAACTGAGCATGAAGTAATGCAGGAGTACTGCTGACAGTTCAGGTCAGTTGCTTCTTCAGTTTGTCTCTCCCCTAATTCTGGGATCTATAGTTTGCTTCCAACTGTGTGTTGTGGTTTTACAGGGATAGATGAAAATCTGTAAAAGCACGTCTTCCCTAGCAAGAGACTGGAAGAAGTTTGCTCTGCATGATATAACTGTATTTTCCTTTTACTTTTTCATCTCTTGAAAAATAGAATTCTCTCCTGATTTCTTTTTTCATTTTCATTCATTCTTTGTGCACATTTCAGCGACGAAACATCTGATTAAGATCTAGCATGACGAGTGCTTCTCATTTACGCAGACCTGTCCCTTCAGTCTTTGCTTTTCTTTTCCTGTCCTCGCTTCTATTAATTCAGATCCCTCTTAATTCTCTTTTTGTATGATATTCTCATATTATATTCCATAACCCTTCCAAATACAGTAACTGCCACATCTGAGTACTCAGTGCTGAAAATTTCTTCTAGTCAGACGGCTCGTGTCTGGAATATGCTGATGGTATGACAGGTATGAAGACAGGTGGCATTTTGTGGGTATGTGTCTTTAAGCTAGTATACAAAAAACCAAGTAAACATACCCATGGGGCAGATCCAGAAAATGGCCAGTACTACTACATCATTATAAAAAACTGTAATTACTCTTAATTCCTTTACAGAAACAACTCTAGTCTCAATCTCAGACCAAATCATTGGTCTACCAAAATAAAAATTTCCCTTTACTTCAATGAACACTGACTCATACTCTCTTAATCATTCAAAGTGTACCTGATACTTGGATTGGAATGAGTAACACACTGCTTGTTCCATAGCCCTTGCAATTTTGACAGCAACGAAAGATCACTTTATGTGGCCCCTTGGATTCAAATTTCTGCATTGCTACGTATCTATGTAAGAATTCATTTGAATTTTCACTTTCTGCCCACATTCCTGAAAACAATAACCAATGCCTGTGAATGTTCAGCAGTAATCTGCTGTAGCATTGGCCCCTCTCTAATTATCATTGACATGGAATCGTTCATTTCAAAGACATTTTCTTGGTTTTCTGTTGTACAGAATTCATTTCACAGAATGAAAAGCACTGATTGCACTTAAAAATGCAGAATTCACACATCAGATACATGTTATGAGGGATAACATTGCCTGGAGTAAACTGCCGTCACCCCACTGACACAAAGATTCTATTCCAGCCTGAATAAATTACACATTAACACCACCTAGAAAAACAGAATTTCTTAAAAAAAAATAGAAGACCAAAGAGTAACTAATTATATTAACCCTAGTTAACAGGTAACATTCAAAAATTATATTAACTTTTAAAACAAAATAACACCAGTGGTAAGTATTCATTCTTAAATGCAATTTTTTTTTTTCTCTGTGGAAGTACAGAAAGACATGATGTGAACGGACGAAACACCTGCCACAAAAACTTCTTTGTACACACAGGAGTTTTTTTTCTAATTCTACAAACAATCCTCCAGCAAAACCAGACAAGACTGACTATTGTCAGTCTGTGAGTTCCACTCTCTCTTGCTTCTGGTTTTGCTTATTTTTGGTTTTCAATGCCACTTAAGGACATAAATTATAGTTTGGGAATCATCATTCTTGTTTTTAACAAGAACACTTTGTAACACTTAAGCAGAATGCAGAAACAGGCCTCTCACATAATCCTCTTATCCCATATAAAAATAAAAAACCACAAGCTTTTAAAAAGCTGAAGAGTGTGAGCAATTTGACATACACGAGTAATGAGTTCACAGGCCCATTGTTAATTTTGCTTTTACAGTTCCTCTTTTTGGACTCACTTCTGGTTAGTTAAATGCATTGGTCCTTGAGACCTTTGGCGGGTCACCCTTCATTAAAGTAGCCTCCCTGGTAACAGTATTCTAGAAATACTGCACAGCTGCATTTCACATAACTTGTGTAAAACCTCCAGTTTGAACTGCTTCCACTTGTGCTTTTACTATCAAGGGCAGCACATTTGCTTTATGGCCACGAAGCATCCATCTCACCGTGTTCTCTTCTAGGACATCTGTGACCAACTCTAAACTACCGTACAGTTAGGTAATGTTTAATTTGGCTTCTCTTCCCAGACAATTTGACTTGTTAAATATTTGTAAAAAGGTAAGATAGTGCTCTACTATCATGTCTTTTTGGTGCAGATCTACCTATGCAAAAAAAAAAGATGATGATAGTAAAATGATGATTGATATCAGCATTTTCCCCCATTATGTTTTATTGATAATGACCCATCAGTCAATGTAACAGACTTCCAAATTTTCTGTTAACTTTATTGCCATACTCAACAGCATTGTGGGACTGAGCCCTAAATCAGTTTCTCTGCAAACCTCTTTATAATTTGTATATTGCCCATCATTGTATTAAGTATCTTTTGACTATATTCTATGACCTTTACTCAGAAGATACCAAATGGCAAAATCTCAATCAATACAAATCCTGTGCTTTGAAATGAGGCTAAAGACAGGAAAATCACAATGTAAAAGTAACACCGTCCTTCTGTATTGTAAGTATTCATATTGACTATGCCAATCCCAACCACTGGAATAGCAATGTGAATCTTTCTATTCTATTAACTGTTAAGACTCTTCATATTTGACACCATCCCATGGTTTTGCTACTTTTACTCAGCAGTTCTGCAAAACTACCCCCCCCCCTTCTAGTTTATATAACACTTAACAGCTGTCAGAACACATGGTTTTACTGTGGCCTTGAGAAAGCCCTGAAAATAATGAAGTGAACAAGATTTAATTGAGAAAAGAATTTTATGAATGATTGGTGTTGATGCTGCTGATTCTCTAGACAGATATGACTGATAAAATGTCTCGACCCTAGACCTCTCATGACATATTCTCATCAGATCATTTTACTTGCTCACCTTCTCCTTTCCTACCCTTATCTGCTTTTCTCCTTTGCTCCCCTTCCCTCACTTTGTTTTGCTTCTATCCTTTTGGTTAAAACACATTTACCTTTCTTCTTTTTTTTTTTTTGCCTTTTGCGTACTCCTTTCCATCTCCCTACCTGTCTCTACTGATGTCCCATTTATGTTGTAAACCACTGAGAATGAAGCCTACATGGATGAATCATGTCTATAGAAATAAGAAGCTGAATTTGAGCTAGTAGCTTACAGATGAAATGAGGGGAGGGAAGAAAGTAGGTATCCTTAAGACGTGGTCATCCTCACTTTAGCTGCAGAAGAATCATGTTTTCACTGGAAATGGTACAGGTTTAGACTCATTCACTCATACTGTTTCACCACCGTGGTAACTTTTAGGTGACTTCCTTTGAGTGAGGAGGAAATCATATCAAGAGCTATGATGAACTTCTACATGACTAGAATCAGTCATGAGAAAACCATTGCTTAAGCTATGCAATTTGTCTCTCTCACCACAACTTTCAAATGCAGAGGACAATGACTTGATTTGTAGAGCGTACACACTTCACAGTAACTTCAAACTACAATTCCATTATCATTAAAGGTTCCAAACATGCTTAACTTTAACAATATACAGAAATACTTCATGCATGCAAATAACACACAGGGAAGTTTTTTCCTAAATACTTCTGGTATATTCTATCATCAGGTAAGACTTTATTTTATTGAAGTTAACTGTTTAACAGGCTAATAGTTTAAGTTCCTTATCTTGCTGTTTTATCCTCACTTTACAAAATCATGCCAGGAATTTACTCCTAATTTATGCCTTTGGAAATAAAGCAGTTTTCCGTTTACAAAAACAACTTTAATACTAGTTTCATTTGTGCTATTTATGAGGAGTAGTTCATATAATACAAATAGTGTGTTTTCAAGAAGTTACTGCAGTTCATCTTTTTTCCTATTGGAAATAAGCACTGAATTATGCAAGCCTCACAGGGATGTCTTTGAGGGCTTTTTGGTTTGCTGGTGAGAACACTTGATTTAGCCTGTACCCTTTGTTTTGGGGGGAGGTGAATGCTTTGTTTTGTTTTAAAGTTAATATAAGGAAGATTTATTAAGCTGGGTTTATTTCTTTTGTGTGAAGAATGACAAGCCTGGTCAGAGCAATAAAGCTTGAACACAGAACTCCCACCTGTTTCAGAACTCTCACTTCGATCTATTATGACCTGAAAATGAGCATGGCTCAAGGCCTCTCAGACCTGCAGGTGTAGAATTTCACTGGCCCATAAACATTCAGGGTAAAATAAATATCATGGGGCAGAAAAAACATTTGTGATTGTTGAAGGAAAGGAGGTAGTATGTATTCTGAGATGAGTGTTTACTACCCAGCATTTGTTCCTTCACATCACCTTTCTCCTTCCCTGGAGTATGGGACCTCCTGCAACCTCTGCACACTACCATAAACAATTCAACTCTCTCATTCTTGAGTTTTCTTGTAACTTTTTGAGTGAGTACTATTCCACTCACAGCATTTTCTTGGTGTGTATTCTATGTAACTTATTCCACAGTTACTTCAGCTTCAGAGAGACCCTCTGCTGTGTCTCCCATCTGCCTTCCCTTCCGCTCCCTATGAAGTCTTTTCAGGTTCTTCCATTACTAACATCAAAGAAAATAATTAATTTTGCTTCTCTCCCATGTGCTTGTCCTCTTTGCATCTCTTTGACCTCAAATTCTCTATTCTGACACATCACTGAATCATGAAATGTTTGAGGCTGGACAGTCTCTCGTCCAACCCTCTGCTCAAAGCAGGAGCAACTTGAAAAAGTTGTTCATGGCCATGTCATAAACTAATATGTGCCAGGGCCTTATACATGAAGTAGCAACGTTGACATTCTTCTTATGAAATAATTAAAGTTACTTTGGGGGCTAAATTCTGCTTTCATTAAAGTCAGCTGTAGTCTTTGTACTAATTTCACTGGCAGCATTATTTCCTCAGAACTGGGACACTAGGCAGAATTTAATATAACTTTTCTGTTTATTCGCTTAATAAAAGTCCTAGTTGTCTCAACTCCAAGATCATTCCTCAAGGCTCTGTAAACTAAACACCTGTTTACAAACACTGGCATTTTTAGCACCTCATAGAGAGACACCCAGTTTCCTGCATAATAACGATAAATTAAAAAGTCTCTGTTTTCTAATCAGTCTTCATAGATTTGCATTGTTGTACCAGAAGTGGTGGAAACACAACAAGATTAGTTAAAGTTTAAGGTTTCCCTTACACTGATTGGGTTTTATTGCTTCATTTAAACAGCATTAAACCATACTGGTATATAATTAGTTCTGCCTTTAGTCTCTGGTTGTTTTTCCTGTTTAAGTTATCAGCTCTACAGAGCAATGTTCAAGCACTTGTTTGTTACATCCCTACCTGGAGCACTATTACAACAGAATCACACATTCTCTGAGTCCTCTGCAAATGTTACGGGGGTAGATGAGAAAGAATGGAGCTGTATTCCATCTTTGCCTTACACAGCAAAAAGTTTTTTTAGTTTGCAAATGTGACAGTGTATAACAGAGATGTAGCATTTTGCTCATAAGCTATTATGCTAAATTTAATAAATTAACCCATCCATTGTTAAAGTTATGTGTTGGACAGGAATGGAAAACTCTTCACTTAGAAACTGTCTCCCTTTAACCTTACAGAAAGCCATCTATATATTTTCCCTGGATGTTTTTTCCAGTTGCTATGGTCAGTTGTTTGGCTAGGGAAAGATTGTCATCTGACATGTAACAAAGCACAACCCTTAATTTAAAGTGTGTGGGGTGTGGCCACACATCAGATACACACACAGAGCCACATCTCCTTTCTGGGGTAATAGTTAGGACTCCTTGCCTTAATGAAAGGTCTGATCACTTGTCCAGACTAAACACCATTACAGCCATAGATCAGTATCTCAAAAACAATTTGGCTAGGGAAAATCAGCTGTCTTTCAGCAGCTTGGGATCTGTACGATCTTCTGCTTTCACGTGTCTTGTGACGTTATTAGTGTGTATATATGTAAACCATTAGGATTTCCTCAGTACCTTAGGAAATAGACTGATGCATTTAAACAGCCATTACCCAAGAGATTTTGCTGCAGTGTTTCATAGATGTTTACAGTACAGGTGGTCTTTGGACTTTGAAACAAATATTGACTCTATTACATGAAGTCAGGTTTCAGGAACCTATCTGCAAAAACAGTTGTGGAATTTGTAAATTCTGGCTTCCTGACAAGGAACATTAGGTTAAATTCAGACACTTTTGACTTTTTCTAAATTCAGACAGTTTTGACTTTTTCTAGATATACAATGCCAGAAGAGACTTTTCTTTCATGAAGTATAGGACTGCAATTACTTTTATGAAACATTTAATGATCAAAATCCTTCAGAAGTCTACCCTAATGCATAGGGTATGTGAAACAATAACCAATATTTGCAGATGTACTTCTTTTATGCTCACAATGAAGATATTTACATACTTGAACTGCTTGATACAAACACACACTCGGTACTAATCTAGTAAATAATGCATAGCAAAATTTTACATTCATACGTACTGAATACAACTGCACAGTACTGTGAGCTCCAGACTTAGGCTTGTATGGCTGTCTGGAGAAAAAGATACAAACATACATCCAGCAACTTTTTTAATCATGATTCCTATCTGCGGGTTATTCACAGCCTTTTCAGACATGCTCCCACCATCATTGCTACAGAGCTCAAATACACTACCGGTGCTCTGAGGTCTGCAGGAAACCGCCAAGTCAGTCATCTGATTGGTCACATCTTTCAGAAATCCCCAACCTGACCTTGTTACCACAGCTGGTTCAGCCAGGGAAGGCTGCCATTCAAGTAGCAATTTCACATACTTCACCTGGGCAAATATATTAGCAAACAGCAAACATCATTATCTTTTATCCATGTCTAAAAGATTTCACTGCAACTAGTCATTTAGCAGCTTCTGATAAACAAGTCTGAAATAAAACACAGCCAAAAATATTCTTAGACATCTGACTAAACAGGGGACATTAGATAATGGATGAAGGGTATATAGCATCAACTAACACAACTATATAAATGGTACTAGACAAAAATGCATACAGTAACCAGAACACACAAACATTTCTACAGATTCTCATTATAGATGGAATATGGCATGGAAAATTTCAATCTCACCAAAAGATCTTCAGGCTTTTAGACATAGTTGCAACCTCACAGTTTCATTATGATACTCATTTTTTTCAAATTCTTTGCCCTGAAACAAACTAAAAGTCTCAGGATTTTTTCCAGATTTGTAAATAAAAATTAGTTTTTTTCAGAAAGGCAAATAAGAGTCCAACATTTATTACTGTGTACTATTGACATTTTAAATAGCATTCCGGAAATACTGCCTTGAAATTTTTTGAATTAGTTTTGAAACTTTGTGTTCAGAGGAAACTATGGGGAATGTCAGCAAAAGCTCACAAGATGTGCAGTGCAGGATATCACTATGGTCCCATCCCCCCATCTTTGTTTTGGCTTTATTTTCCAAAAATTATTAAAATTACTGTGCTAAGAATTGATTCATAACTAACTAGAAAGAAACAGTAAGGGTAAGAGGTCTGTGCAGCATTTTTTTCGTATGCATAAATATATATATTTGTCCACATACTTTTTCAACAGCATAAGGCATTTTTCCTATTACATTCTCCTTCTCTAAAAAAGCATCACAGGATGCCTGAAAGCACCTAATCATGATGATACCTTGAAATAAGATAGATGAAGGCGCTTAGAATAATTAGGCTCTAAACTTTCAAGATAGTATCACGGGGTTTGTTCCAATCATTGTTATAAACTTTCATATATACTGGGCTAAGTGCACAACTGAGTCATGTTATCTATGCCATTGTTTTTCCAACAGAATGCTTAACATGAGGGTGAAATGCAAGTAATATCCTTTCAAAAAGCAATTTTTTTAAAGTCACATGCAGGATTATCAAAGTTTAAAAATAGAAAAATGAGAATCTTTTAATGGTCCTTCCAAAATGATTAGTAACAAATACAAATGCACCTAGTGGCTTCTTATTCCCCATGTTCTTTGCAACTGACAGCCTACTCACTCTTTATTGGAAAACAGAGAAGAATGACCAAAGAACGCCAAGACACTTCTGCTAGAAGCAGATGTATAACAACTCTGTCTTTTCATCGAGGGCAAATTTTTACCCTTCTGCCAAATGGCACTAGGTCTAGCTAAGAACCAAGTGGGACTTGTAAGGTGTAAAGGTCTTGTTTTGACCCTTAGCAACAAGATCACTTTTAACAAAGAGAAATGTCAGGACTAAGAACATCACACCTTACCTGTTGTACTGAAACATGCAAAAAAGGACTAAAACTAACAAAAAACCCGCCTGAATATGATCCGGTGTCAGCGTTTACAATGTGAATTAAGACTATAAAATTCAAAATTTGGTTCTTAAGGATTAAGATCAATATTTTTTTCATTTCTGCAATGCAGAGTATTCAAGTTATGCTCATCACAAAAATCACAGTACTCCAGGAAATGGACCAGCAACACCAGATCTTCTCCAGAAAGCAGACCCAGTTTTAGACCTGTAAAGGGAAACCGAAGCCTGCAGCTCTACTAGGCAGGGAAGGAGAAGGACAGAAATACCAACTATTCTCTTTACCATCATAAACCCTACCTTACATGGGTACATATGGTTCTCATGGGTAGTAGCTCATAGCTAAACATGTGCAAGAGCTGTTCTTAGGGTATATGTCTTCCTTCTTCCACTCCAATATTTTCTCATCCCTTGGTTCTATTTCTTTTTTCCGTCTTCCAGCTTTTCCTACTAATGGATTTAAGGAGTGCCTTTATTTCCTAAATTCATATCAGTCATTGAATCTGTTTCCTAGGCAGAGGATTGTTTCCTGTTTCTGAGGTTAACACTTCACAAGGTTCCTGCTACTGTTCCTTTCTTATGTTCACAATCCACGTTGCTTGTAATTAAACACCAGTTTTGCCTTTGGCCTCTCAACAGTTAACTAAGGAGTCAAGCAGAAAATAGATAACAGAGCAGACCTGCATAATCAAAACCTATCAACTATTCCTATCAACTGTAAAAAAAAAAAGCATTTGACCAATACATATTAGAAGGTATACACAGTGAAGCAAAAGAAGATCACGTTTTCTGCTTTTGAAAATGAGTATGGAAACTAGCACTTATCATAAACCAATTCCTCTAAGACATCCTCTTTTCTGTGTCTTCAGAAATCTTGGCTAATGAGAAAACTAATGGTAAGTCTGCGTTGCAGTTTATTATTAACCACTTCCCAATTGCTACCAACGGCTTAGCATCCCAACAGCAACAGTCGGAGAACAAGGCATTTGGAGGTTTCGGGTGATCAGTTCTATTTTCTTACCTCTCCACCTCTGCAGTACCATAAAATATGTCACTGGGATTCTGTAAGTCTTTAGAAGCAAGGTCAGCAAAATGATTTCAATGTGTAATTATTTTAAAGACACATACAGATATTCCCACGCGGCTGGCATGAGTATTTTACCAGGACTTAAGTGGGAATCCTGCCAGTAAGTTTGGTAACCACAGATGTGATCTCCTTAGAAACTAAAATATTCTCTACACAGACAGAAAACTAGAATACAAAATGCATTTCCAGATTTTGAATTCACAAATATTTGAACCTATTCAAAGCTGCAGGTTTCGTTTTTGCAGTGTTTATAATATTGAAATACCGTGAGCAATAAAATTTTATTTTACTTAATACTAGGAATTTACTTATCCTACCAAACAAAGCAAAATACAGAATAGCCAGTGCGTTTTTTTAAAGGTTAGATGGTCTTTCAATTTAAAGAAGTATGAAAAAGAATATTGGTGTATTGCTCCCAGCTGCACGAACTTACCACACATACAAGTGGCAACTTTCTTGTAATCACAGAATAGTGAGACAGTCATAGCTGCTGGAGAGACATTTGAAGAAACTGCAGCAAAAAAAAAAAAAAAAAGGAAACCTGCCTTTCAGTACTCTATGTCATGAGTCAGGCCAAATATATAGAAATATATAGGTCTGGCTGTATTCTCCTGATTTTTTGTGCAAAGCAAAGCTTGGGCAAATTCTAAGACAGATTCATACATATGTAATTATGCTCAATTTCCAAGTGATAGTATAAAAAAAAAGCTAGAAAAGTCACATAAGAAGGGTAAGGGTTTAAGGGAATATGTGTTTGGGTTAACAGCAGCCTACATCTGAGCAGTAGTGAAAACATTTATCCTAAAGGTATTAAGAGATCGGTGTCTATAGAAACATGATCTATTGAGATAATAGAGTTTCAGAGGGATGACTGATCATAGTACTTGCTGAGAAACCTGACCAAATAGTCTTAAAATACAAGCAAATACAGTAACACTTAACTCAAGCCCAAGTGAGAAACAAAATAGCGGTGCAATTTTCTATAGGCCCCACTTAGATACATATGCCCATTGAAAAAATGTTGAAGAACAGCTGTCTCAGAACTTCAGAGCCCTAGAAATTTTCAGCTGTCAGTGCCTACGGGTAACTTTTCAGTGCAGCTAGGTTTACAATGAAACAAACAACAGATCCTGTTTCCAGGGTTACAATTATCAGCTAAATAAATAGCATTTTTTAAACTTATCTACTAAACACATCAGTGGCAAAACCGCAATTGCTTAAGATAATAATGAACCAAATACAGGTGTGTCTGCATGCAGCCAGTCATTTCTGGAAGAAAGTACATTCAGGAGGTGGAGTACAAATGAAGCAGAATGATTGGAGAAGCCCAACACACTCCCAGGAATGTGACTTGAAACTGAGCAATGGGGAGGTGCAGTGCCCCTTTGCTGCAATGGGAATGATTTATTATCTCAGTTTTCCTCTTTTCCACCCTCCCCGTAACAATCAATCTCTTTTTATTTCTGCAGTATCTTTCCCTACATGTAGTCTGAGTCAACCAATTCTCTCAAGTTTTAATACTAAGTATATCAAAAGTTTAATAAATTGGAGACGGCTTCTCAGAGGTAGAACTCATGCTCATGTTAGTACAGAGCTCAATCCTCTTATGATTTCGACCACAGCTTTTTCCAGCAACTTCAATGAGAACAAATTTGAGATCCTTGGAAAAATACTTCCTCAGTGCACCAACAAATGTTTGGCTTCTTTTTTTAAAAAAAAAAAAAACAAACAAAACAACAACAACAACCAGCTCTATTATGGAGCTGAAAATATGATTCAGTTCGTTAAGAAAAACAGACTAACCAAGATACTGATCAAGTTCAGACATACTTCCTCCTCCCCCTCCCCCAGAAAAAGCTAATTCCTTTATCTGGAATCTGCTAGACTACATCTAAATTATAGAGGAACCACTGAGTGAAATAATTTCTGTTGTCCAGAAAACAATTTGCTGAACTCAAACACCAATGGGTTCTTTCATCAAACTAAAATCACATATTTTTCACACTTACTTTCCCAAGATTATGGAAAAAAAATCTTTTACAAGAGCAACTTCTGTTGAGATCCACGAATGACTACATGCAGAAAGTGGCAAAATCTCCTTGGAAAATTTATTAAAAGATTCCTAAACTTCTAAATACCCCTTAGAGAGGGCAAAATTATTCAGATAACTTTGGTATGATATTCCTAATTGTCAATGGGTTTTTTCTAAATCAAACCCAAGCTTCACATCATCGTTTAAAGTACATTGAAATTTTAGATTATGCCAGATGCAAAATGGTCAGGAAGAGTTTTGATTTTAGTGAAGTATATATTTCTGTGTCAGTACAGAGACATCAATACAGCCTTTGTAATAGATATAACTTAAATAAGATTAACCAACAAGAAGCAAATGGCAACCTTCTCTACTTATTACATTACTTGACCATTTGCCTGTGGTAAATCCACAGGTGATAATATAAACATGCTTGGTATTAATAAAAAAATGGTTTAACATACATACTTTTTTTTTACCTCCCTCTCAATTAACTCATGTACTCATGTCCATATGATCAGAAGATTAACCTAAGGAACTGGTCATCTTAATTTTTTTTCAAAATGGCCATTAGAGCACTGGCACGGGCTGCCCAGAGAGGTTGTGGAGTCTCCCACTCTGGAGACATTCAAAACCCAGCTGGATGCTGTCCTGTGCAACCTGCTGTAGGTGACCCTGTTCTGGCAGGGGGGTTGGACTAGATGATCTCCAGAGGTCCCTTCCAACCCTGATCATTCTGTGATTCTGTGATTTTGGGTGCTCTAAAACTAAAGATAAAATGGAAGCACTCAGCATCTCCACACAGGTCCTAGTCAATGTTGTTTCTCATGACGTAGCATCTTCTAGAGTAACTTCAAATAAAATATAGTAGTATAAATGACAAAAATTCTGATCTCTGATGCAAGCTGAACACTGATTTTGGTTTAGGATAATGATTCTATGAGGTGCAGGTTAACAGGGAAGACCCACAGCATTTAACTTTGATATACGTGTGAGAGCTCTCAAATTCTGTGACTCAGTCTTCTGCTGCTCAAAAAGTTTGCTACACTGTAACAGCTTGATTAAATGGCATGTTGCTCTACCCTGCCTTTCTTCCACTACTATTAGCCCAATAATACCTTTATAAATGTTTATAATAGTATAGCTTCTTCCATCATATGAATTGAGACAATGACACAAATATAAAGCACAAAGACTGCATGAGGGTTTAATGGTAATGCCAGAAAACCAACAAAAGTAAAAAAACATGAAACAAGTGTACCAGTAAGGTATTTTAAAAAGTAGATCAGTCCTTATCAGCAAATAACAGGTTTAGACTCTCTTTTCTAGCTGTAGTCAATAGACAACACTGTTCTTTATCTAACCTGAGCACAGGAAAAACTTCACAGAAGTAAAGCAATTAATAGCTAACTTCAAATATAAGTAAACTGTATTAGCAAAGTTCAGAGGAATTCAGTTGTACATTTAATCCAGACTAATTCGTCCAACTCTCATTACCATTAGCAAATTACTGTATAAAGCTTTTGCTTACAAAAAGATAAGTTAGTTCCTTTAGACTATGAGGGAAAATCATAAGAACGGGGACTGCAGACTTAATAAAGCCTATTCTGTTAAGAGATAACAATAAAACGTGCCTGCTGCAACGTGTATTTCTCCTTGTAGGAGAAAAGCTTCTCATATTGCAGAGCTCAGTTTCCACCTTTGTAAACAGGCTTATAGTTAATTTGATTCATTTTGTCCTATTCTGGGCTTCATATCTGTTTTCATCCTTATGCTTCAGTATTGCTGGAATGAGAACAGCTGTGAATGGGCATGTTACTATCAGCACGTTCTTTGGAGGATCTGTACATGGGGTCTGAGAGCAGCCTAAATAGGTCTGCTGCTATTCTGAAGAAAGGAAAAATGACAAATTCATAAATCTTCTGTCAGTACTTAGCATCTTCTTTTCAGCAACATTTTCCATCTCTGAATTCCACCTTCTTCATTCCATAAAAATGTATTCAAAGGGAATGTAATCTGTAGCTGAAGTTACATTAGGTAATTGCATTCTTTTTTTCACTATGTAACTTTAGATTTTATGCAGAAATTTTATTCTGCAGATTTTTTTCTGAAATCACATCACATGCAGCAACAATAAAACCGTATCTTCTCCTCTGTTCTGTTCCTGTTCCAGGCTCTAGCTTGCGATACTCCAAAGAAGGTTAAAGTTCAGAAGGAGGAGGCAAAGATGATTTTAAGCTGCCTTAGTTTCCCTCCAGGCTTAGATACCCAAGCAGAAGTCATCATTGTTGTGAACTAAATTTCCAAGTTACCTACAGGCTGCTTTGCACCTTAAGAAAGCACTAAGCCAAGAACTGTTTACCCTCTAGTCCTACATCCAACATAAGAATTCCTATAAAGCTGTAGAAGGCGATCGATGCACCAGGTCTACGCACATCAAAACCTGAAAAAACGTAAGATTTGAACAACTTACATCTTCTGTACATAATATAACAGCAAAGGAATAGAAAAATTGGAATCTAGCATTTTATTTTGACCCTTGCTAAGCAATTTTCTGATCAAGGTTTCCATCCAAAAATTCAGTTCCTATGTGGAAAGAAAATGGGGGAAACCGCAGGATCGCAAAGAAAAAGTCAGTTAAAAATAAGCTGAAACAAAATGACAAATAAAAGTTGTAGTTTTTGTGGGCTGTAACTGACAGACACCAGTCTGTTTATTTAGGATGCACTCTAGTGGACACACATATAACAAAGTAAAACAAAGATACAAATGTTACGAAAGGATAGAAAATGAAAGCCACGTATTGGAAGTAGTAATTAGAATTATTTACCAGCATGTTTTAAAATACTGTTTTATAACTTGAACATATTTCCTAATTAAATATGCAGGCTGCGTGAAGGCTGAAATTTTCGTAGTCAACATGACTGGACATAAAATATAAATGGTCACAAGTTACTTCTCAATTTTTGAAAATTTTAATCGAAATAACAAGACTCAGTTATACACACTGGCTCAAAAGAGAAGCTCCAACTATTTATCCAGTTACTCCATCCCTTTGAGATTGGCACAAGAAACTGCTGTGCATACAGTGTTAATAGGTATAATTAAAGCTGTAGTATCTTAAAATGTGGCCTTAAAATGATTCTGCTTTAAGTGTTACAAATAAATCATGAACTGTCACAAAATCGGTTTACTGGAATATCAACCATAAGGGCATATTCATTCCACAGAAAAGGTTCTTGACTGTCACAGAAACTGCAAACCTATACCAATGCAGAATAAATGTAGACAGCAAAGCCTAACCACCTAGTTACACAAGTAGTTCCATTTTTCATTACTAAAAAGTTACACAAACATTTCTAAGTATTTATACCTGGAAAGTGACATTTTTCTCTTTTGATTTTAAGGATGGTAATTAACAGCATCCCAAAAGCAATATGGCAATAAAGAGGGCAACAGGATTTTTTTAATAAACATACTTTATTATTTTTAAGGGAAAAATAATATATTACTATACTAGAAATCAATAGTCCTTACCTTTTTAAAAATGTATAGGATTATTTAGAGCAGAAAAATACGTATTACCTGATTGACCTTCGTCTGTTGGGTACATAAATATTTTTAACAGTTTGCCAAAGATAGCAAAACCCTTAAAGCTAGCTATAATATAAACAAATTAAGGTGAAATTATCCCCAAACCAAAGAATGCACTAACTATGCACTAAATTTGTAATGAAGAGTATTTTCATTATACAATATTGGCCATGACTTAATGTTAACTGTCCAACTAACCTGTATTATTAGAAGACACTGAGATGCAAAGGCACGTTTTAGCCAAGAAGCATAGGATTTCTTAATGCTGGTGTTTTTTCCATTTATAATGAACAGACAGGGAACATTCTTGACAACCTGTACCAAGATATCACTGATTACAGAAATTTTTTCCTACAAAAATTAATGCAATCTTTAAGGATTATTTTAAGACCTGACTGATCAAAACTGATATGCAGACACAGCTCACCTAATATCACACAATAACCAGAAAATGTTATTATAAAGGCTAGAGCAAATGCCTAGTGTTTCAAAAAGCACCTCGTGATTTCTAAGACAGACGGGATCTTTTAGTACGTCTGTCTACTGAGTCACATAAAGTTCAATTTATCTCTTCCAGATAAATTGGAAAATCTTCTGAATTGATTTTTGCATCTAGTTTGATGTACAGAACACTCTCTCCATCTTCTGATATGTAGAGCATTCCCTCTTTCTATCAGAAACCATTGAAATTCTTGGAAAATCCTTTTTCAATAACCTTTATTCTTTTAATATTGATTCAAATTATCATATTGTAGCCTCTACTCCAAAATAATCTGGACACATTGGTTATATCTATAATTATTATGGTTACACTTCAAGAATCAATGGGCAATAAATAGAAAATGTATTTACTGCTTTCATTTAAATGTAGTTTTCTTCGTCTGAGTCAGCAGTGCTAGCTACAATGGTTTAAGAACAAAAAGGAAGCACCACATGCCAGAATTAACAGACTTTACATAAATACCCAGCAAACACAGAAACTGAAACAACTGGTATGTAAATCAGTTCTACATATAAAATACATAAATTAAGATATCACACTTCAGGATCAGCAAGTAATGAGTAGAAAACATATTTACTGCTTTCAGATCAATTGGGAACTTTCTTGTTCTTCTTCTGCCATGAGATCTGCTATACTCTAAAAAGAAAAAAAAGAAATTCTATTAGTTGCCAGCATTAACTGAACTTTGTAAAAAGGAAAAAAGAGAAAAGAAAAAAAAAAAAGAAAAAAGCCACATGGCAGACAAGTTGGTATTCATCCATATAATTATGTATTCTTCCATTCAGTGAAATACGATAAAGTTTATCACCAGACTTTTATTATAAAATCCAGCAAGTCTGGATGAAGCATTATAATTCTGAGAGCATATTTTAATTTTATTGATCTGTTCTTAATTTGTAGTTTAATTCAACAAACATATCACTGTAAAACCTGAAATAACATCACCGAAGGCCAATGGAATCCAACTTTAAACAACTTTAGGCATGACAACTTGGAAGATGGCATACGTAAGAAGAAGAAGGTAAGTTTACTCCTCATTTTCACTTCAGGTTTTGCAATTAGCTTATTTAAGAACACATAAAATATGCCTGAAGCCTCAAGAACACTTTTTAATATGTAATTATCAGAAAATTATAAAAATTAGGGCTATACGAGATCTTGAGAACTCATCTGACTTACCTTAGTGAAAAAAAAAACACCTGCGAAAACCTGCCCCTTAGAACAGTCATAAATATGTTCATAACTATATTTAGAGAACACTTGTAAAGTAACCTTAAGCATAAAGCATATTAATATCACAATATAAATTCTGATCTAGAATTACACTACTGATATCAGAAATTAAATGAGAAAATTATTAAGGCTAATAAAGGAAAAAGGGTTCTGATAATGATGTGCTAAAACTAGTATATCAAAATCTCAAGTCATACCACTTGGAACACTCCAACTGGAAAAATTCAGACAGATATCAATATCTTTATGACCAGCGAATACTCATAAAGCTGAGTGATTTCGCAGCAGTTGTCAGTATCTGTCAAATGTACTGCCATACCTTACAATAAATGAAGGCTGATTCATAGCCTTTCGTTTCCCTGGACTGTCAAATATAAAAGTAATGGGAGGGAGGGGAGGGAAGGGAAGGAAATGAAAAAAACAAAACAAAAACAAAAACCTGGGCGAAGATCACAATATAGAGACATAGCCATAGTTCTGAAAGCAGTACATGGCAGTGTTGACATAGGGCTCAGCAGGTCCTAGCTTTACTGAGTGGTGTGTCCTTTAGTATCTGGTCTTTTATGTTAAAAGTTTGTTCAGACATCTCTGCACAACAGTGTGTTCTGCTGCACAAAAAATATACTTCACTTAACCACAAAAATATAAATAACTTCAATCACTCAAAACCAAGTCATCTTTTGTGACTCAGTACATGATGTATATATGTTCACATGGCAAAGGAAGGCTGCCTCCTCACTGAGAGTATTTGTACTTTCATGTGCAACCTATCTGAATACAAAAGGACATTTTAAATCTTGAGGATTTAGTCAGCCAACACCTTGCAGTCTTTTTGAATGGTTTAACTTGTACCAGAGAACAGGCTACGGGCTGTTTGGAGGTTGTGGCCAGATTACCATCCCTTAAAACCATGGGACAGAACCAGCACAGTCTGAACTGCAACAGTTTTACTCTTTGATATGTCAGCGCAGAAAAGCACATCTGTAAGAATCAATCTTTTATAATCTCCCTGTTCTTTCTAAACACTTACCTCAAACTGTCCATTCTCATCTAGCTCCTCAACTCTGGTCAAATTAGGCGCTCCAGGCCTATCTGTAAGTTCAGCTATTGTCTTTTCATTTTCCTATGGTAATGAAAGCCAGTTTTCAGTTAAAAGTATTCCATGTCATAAATAATTATCTAGAGAGAATATTTCAGATGTGTTAAAACGAAATTATGAATTTATATAAAGATAATACTTTAGATGCATGCTATACAAATGTGTTACTATGTGAATATGGTCTTTGTATGCTTGTTAAGGCTATTTTTATCAGGCTTTTTTAAATAACAGGAATTTTGGTTTAAATTTCTACATATTGATTTTTCCTCTCACTTTCATACTGCCATCTTTCTACAATTAAGTTCTGTCAGTATTTTAAGAGTGCTCTACAAACGTACATATCTCTAAAATTACATGCTCCACATAAATTTAAGAGAAATTCACATTTAAAAGCTTTATTGAGAAAAACGTGCCAATTATCAGTGTACGTTTTTACTGAAATAGCATTAAAAGACCGTACATTTACAGAGACATTGGTATACACAGTCTTCTATTAGCATAAATTCCTGTGCATCAGGAGGATCTCAGAATCAAGAGGCATCCCAATTCCAAACCACAATTCCTTTTCCAGGTACAGCAAATGGACTTTGCGCTGACACTCAGTAAAACATTAGTGTCTAGACACTTAAATTAGACATGCTTAAGTTATAATACTTTCTCATAAATACTGTCAAGGAGTGCGAAACATTCAACTAAGCTGACCTTATGCTAAATTTTGCAATAAATTTATGCTCTGTTCTGAATATAAACTAAATAAACCTAATAAACAGACCAAAATTCAAGTATAAAACCCAGACTGGAAGCAAGGTGTTAGACATTCTTCCCCTATTTTCACAATTTTTTAAAAAAAATTTGTGTTAATTCAACACCTTCTGCCTTGTGTTTTGTATTTAGTGCCTGCATCTGGAAAAGACAACCGATTAACAGTATTTTCAAACCACTAAGCTTTGGCTTAAACCTCTTGATCTTTCTGCTGCAACAGCCTTTCGTTGTCTTCATTCTGCAGTTCCCACTCCTCATGTTCTTGTTCCAACTGACCCTGCAGTCAGTTTAAGAAAGGACAAATTAGAAAGAAAAAAATGACATTCAACTTCCCCACCCCATTGCTTACAATGTATTTCATGATTGAAACCTTAAAATGAAAAAGGGAAGTATAAAACATAACTCCAATGTTAATAACATAAAGCCCTTTCAGCATCATCTGACTTGACATTTACATAGGTTTTAGACTCGCATGGATAGAAAGGTTTTACTACCAACAGGAAAAAAAACAGTGAAGTTTGTGCACACACTTAAGATACTGTCTCATTCTCCATGCCCTTTATCAGTCTATATTCATTATCTCCTATACTTTGGATTAAGCTCTTTGATTCTTCGCATAGTATCTGGCACAGACAGATCAATCTACATGGAACTAAATCTACAGAAAAGATTAGTAAGCAATGTCATTAACTTTGATCATCTTTGTCATCAACCTTTAAAATTTCCAATCGGAAATAGCTAATACAAAGAGTTCATTCTTTGTGAACCAAAGTCCTAATGCATCAAAACTTCAGAAACCACAAAATCTAAACGCTCACATTCAATAGCATTAGGGCCTAGAGAATACTGTGCGCTGTAGCATTTTATGAACAGTTACTACAAATATGGTCATATTGTAGTAACTACTTTTCACATTCCTTTTTTCGTACATATAATCAAAACATGCCCAAATACATAACTATAGCCAAAATTACGAGTTAGGTTAAAAATGTGTACTAATGTGAGTATTGTTCCACATCTTTCCCATAGTTTACATGAAATAATTTATTTAATTCTCTATGAATTATCTCTAGACACAATCTCATATTCTTGATTCCATTTACTATCTTAAATGATTCATTAAATCCTTAAGCATGTAACTTTTGGTCTGCAAATTAGTAAATTCCAAATTTAAAAAGTGCAAGTAAAATAGAATGAATGCTTCTTATGCTAGAACAAGATCAGCATAGATTTAAAATTACACTTTTGATTTTAACATTGTGAAAGTCAGCCATGTAAAAAAAATCCAGTCAGACAATGTCAACATTACCACAGCAACACTGAGGCTGTACGCGTGTGGTCAAATTCACGCAACTCCTCTATAAAGAATAGCTAGAAACACAGATATTATCTTTATTTCTCATACATAAAGTTCATATAATGTAGGATTCAAATTGCTTTATGCAAACAGAATGCTCAGGTAGCTAAGCAAAAAGCACCTCATTGGATAAGGCTATACATACAACTTAAATATGCAATCTTCCTTCACCGATTCCCAACCATTTTCAGGACTCTATAATTGTGCATACATTCTCATTGCCTTTTTTTGCATTACTGATATTACATTGAAATAGCTCGAGACAATGATCAGCTATTACTCCCGCGCCTCCTAGCAGGCCTGTAAAAAATGTTTGGAATGACTTCTAGCTTTATTTGCACCAGCTTTTGTTCATAAATAACTACAGAAGATAGTCTACTTATTTTAAGTTACTTCTCATGTAAGTCTTAAACTGGTTGCATTTTACCTTAGGCTCCTTCAATTTTTTTATAACATTTTACAGCATAGCATGTAAGTTTTCCTTGCCATGTTCTGGCTAATCATTTCAGTTACTATTTAGAAAAGTGAGATTAAAATACTTGCTTTATGCTACCTTCTACCAAAATCATTACACAGAGACCAGAAGTATACAGAAAGCTACAAGATGCCACAGCATCATATACTATTTATAGTTATATCTATTATTAAGTATTATTAACCTGACGTTGTTCTTCAAGTTTCTGCTGGATCATTAGCTCTTCTTCCTTCATTTTTCTTAACATTTCAAGTTCTACCAGGGCCGCCTCCCGTTCTTGTTCTAGCTCCATCCTCTCCAGCATTCTCTATTTCAGAGGTAACACAGAATCAATTAAAAAATAAAGAGAAATTATATAGCATCAATTATATTGTAATGAAATCTTTTGCCCAAGATGGATCCACCTTTTTCTCTTCATCTAAAATTCTTCTGTAATTGTAAATCCAATGTGCCAGATACTCTATTGGATCTGCTGGCCGATGCTCCACAACTTCTGCCAGTCCCTTTTTCAAGCAACTTCCCAGACATCTCTTCAGATACTGAGACTCCATTCACATCTACTAACAACAAAGAGGCAGACATTAGCCATCAATGTCAGAATTAAATTAAAGTTTTTAAGAATTATTGCCTCAGGCACCAAATACTGAACATGACATTACTCTCTTTATTAACCTGGCAATTAATAGAAGAAAGTTATTTTAATTTAATATTGGTTTAGTTCTTAAAAGCTCCAGTGACAGATCAGTTAAGCACTGCAGAAAAAAAGCTCAAAACCCCCTTCACTGCTTAGGCACGTACAATTCAGAAACTGCTTGGAAATGCTGGTAATTGTAGGTCAGCACGATAGCAAAAAACCTCAAAACCAAAACAGGACATAGAAGATTTCTGTACAGATATTAGAAGAACAGCAAAGTCATTCTGTGAATGATTAAGGACAGATTTCAGTTTGAACTAAAAAAGCTATCTTTAGGACATGTATGCAAGACCGGGGCCTGAAGCAATCACTCTGTGCAGCTCTGAAAGGAACAAATCTCTGTGCACGCACAGGGTTTGACTGGCCCTGTGCCAGTAAACACATAACACATGTGAAACTCGGTTTCTGCAACGCTGAAACGCCTTCGTTCGCTGTCAAAGGGGACGAAACCCGGCTCCTGCAGCGCCGGCCCCGCGGAGACAGAGGACTCCCGGCTCGGAACGGCGCCCGTCGAGCAGCGGGTTCCCCTCAACCCGCCGCTCTGCGCCACGCGGCCCGCGGGCGGCGGAGGGCCCGGCAGGGCATTTCACCCCCGCGGACGTAAACCCCCCCCTCAGCCTTCGCGTTCACAGCGGCTCCGGAGGTGGCGGGCCCGGAGCTGGCTGTCAGGGCGCTACTGCGCCTTAATTGTCCTGAACACTTTCACCTGGGGGCTCCGCCCACGTCCTGCGCCCTCGGGCTCCGTTTAAGCGCAGGCTGGGGCTATGATTCTCCCCTTCCCCGAGGTGCACGCCGGGCGGGCCTGCCCCATCCCCGCTCCTGTGGCGCTGTTCGGATCTCCTGGGGGGACCTGGCAGGCTACCCTGCCTCACCCGGTGTTCCGTCGGCTGTCGTTAGGACCCGGTGCTGTCACCGCCCTGCCTGTGGGGCTGTCGCTGAGGTAATTACCCGAACTGCGCTGTCGCCGCCCCCGGCTCCCCCCGCTCGCTTTCCCTCAGAGAGCAGCCCCTGGACGGCGGCCTCCACCGCGCGCGCCCGACCGCTCCTACCGACCGCCTGTCTCCGGCCCGGCGGCTGCCGGCCGCCCCTCCAGCCGCTCCAACGGCGCCTCGCGCGGAGTGGCGCGCGCTACCTCAGGACGCGCCGGGTTGCTACGCGACGCCGCAAGCGAGCGCACCGCGACCTCTTACGTACGGCGGCAGGCGGCCCGCGATTGGAGGAAGGTGCCGGGTGGGCGGTGCCAGCTCGGGCTGTCCGTCCCGGGACGAGTCCGTCACGGCAGCCGCAGCCGGCGCGAGGCCTCCGCCACCACCGGCGGTGGAGTCTGCTGCCGGACCGGTGCGTCGCAGCCGCGTTTAACGCCGTCTCTCCGTGAACGGCGCCCTCACGGAAGGGGTGCGCACAAAAGCGGGAAACGTCTTTAATCGGTCCTGTTGCAACACGCTGCCAACGTACGGGTCCTTCCTCTTCAGAGATTAAATCCTTCTGTGTGCGTGTATAAATACATACGCACCCGTAGATAAAGACTAGAAGGCAATTTCGCAAAGACAATGCCCTTGCGATTTTAGCGTAAGGAACCTGAGCTAACGCCGAACGGGGGTTTTGTAGCCGAGTCCCGGGCGCCTGGTGGGACAACGCTGCGGCCTCCCGCGCGTGACCTCAGCGGCCCGGCGCGAGGGCAGGGCCGCCTCCCCTCCTGGCTGACAAACGCCTCAGAATTGGCCGGCCGTTGCAACTTTTAATCGTTATTAACCCCCCCCGGCAAATAACTGCAGCGGAAAGAATGAACGCGGCGCCTGTATTAATTCTGAAGCTCAACTGCGGTAACGTTATCTCGGTGTTCCGCCATTAGAAGTGGAAGGCTGCAGAACGACGTCTGTCCGGCATGAAAGGCCGCAGCGGAGTAACGGAGCACACCGCTGCCTGTTGAAAGGTGAGGAGTTTCACTTATTTCGTATCGATACGCGACAGGTGGAGCAAGCACGGGTCGGGAGCGGGTGCTGCTGCTCCGGCCAGGGCATGTCGCTGGCGCTCTGCGAACACGCTTCCCGGGGCGGCAGAGGCGCAGCCGCCTTTCCCCCCGGGGCC